>CM075989.1:9698010-9718912 GCA_038087875.1 Malacoraja senta | reverse complement strand
GTGGAGGAAGCCGAGGACAGACGGATCGGTATGGGAATGGGAAGGGAACTGGAAAGCAAGCAACCAAGAGGTCCTGCTGGCCCTAGTGGACAGAGCGCAAGTGTTCAGCAAAACAGTTGCTTGGTTTACGCTTGGTCTCGCTGATGTGGAGGAGGCCACAACGAGAGCATCAAATACAATAAGCAAGGTTGGAGGAGATACATGCAAACCTCTGTTTCATTTTTAGTTTAGTTTCGATATACAGAGTGGAAACAAGCCCTTTGGCCCACCGAGTCCTCGCCTACTAGTACATAGGTTCTATCTTACACACTAGGAACAATTTACAGAAGCCAATTAACCTACAAACCTGTATGGTTTTGGAGTGTGGGAGGAAACTGGAACACCTGGAGAAGACACACGTGGTCACAGGGAGAACTTACGAACTTCATACAGACAGCACCCATAGTCAAGATTGAACCCGGGTCTTTGGCAACTCTACTGCTGCGCCACTGTGCCGCCCACGCTTCAAGAAGCTTAATTCATGTAATTATCAAGTCCCTTCATTAATCTTTCCCTTTGCTGGAGGGATTTGCACCACAGATGTGCTATTCCAAAGAGACTAGGCTCTTTGTTAGCACACTAGCACCTGTTTTTTTGTATTGGGAGCTTAGACTGAGAGTCCTGACAGCCCATTAGGTTATGGAAGGTTTAACAATTAAACAAAATGAAAATATAGTATTACTGGACATCTCTACTAGTCTGGGTTATTAAAATAAAACAGAAAATGTTGAAAATATTCAGACAGCATTTGTGGATAGAGAAACAAAGTTTCATCATACTACCTACTGAACATTTTCAGCCTTTTCTATTTTGTTTCAGATTTTGTTGTTTTATAGTTACTGAGTTGATGAAACCAATTTTAATCCACCAGTCGGCACTTGAAGTCAAAGCTGGTTATTTTCCGGCAGAGGGCCTAACACATGCTGTTGTTTTTCTGTTTTGCACACCGTCCTCTTAACTTGTTAACGACTCTCGTATTAATGAGCAAGAAAATGAAGGCTTAAAAAAATAGGAAATAGATATAAAGATTTTTTTGCTGGAACAAAATTGTTTTTGTGTTCAGTTTTGTCAAATGTACAAATATTCGGTTATAGCTTGGTTAAGGCCCTGCGTTTATAGAAGTGATACATTTCACCCTGTTTTATAATTTATTTGGTCCATATAAAATTCAAGCATCAATTTGTTCGTGAGTGAAAAGATAACATGGACAGTATTTTATAGCCAGGGTCTTTTTGCATTGTTTGACACTGAAATGTTAACGTTCTTGGTTGTGTATGTATCCAATTCCCTATTTACAAATATGTATTTTTAAATGTTAATTTTGGGATTGAAAAAAATATATATTTCAGTAACAATGAAGGGATTAAAATATCTTCTGCCCATTCTAATGTGCAATGAAGCACCATAAACCATAAACAGTTTAGATAGAAGGCATTAAATTGATATATTCTTTAATGGGTACTGATGAATGTACTGAGTTAGCACTGTGCTCTCATTTCTAGCTTTGAATCTAGGCCAAGCCAATTGACTGAAGTTTTTCCTTCTGGCTGTTAGAACCCTATGTGTAATATATGCATGGTCTCAGTTCTATTAATGAACCTAATATGTGATGTTTTGCTGAAGAGTTATTCTTTTCTGTTGCATCTGCATTTTTTATACTTCCTTCAGATTATCGAGGGATATTTTTGCTGAAAAACAGTATCTGGGGTTTCAAGCACTTATTGTCAAAATCAAGCACCCTGGAGTCTGATCTAATATAGTCATTGTATTGCTGCCCCAATAATGAAGCTTCGCTTGATAATTTTCTATTTCCCTTTCAAATAGTTATGTGCTAATTTATTTTTGTATATTTTTTCTTTTGTTGTTTAACCATGCTTGTTAAGAAATAGATGGAAATGCTTTTATACATGCAATCAAAATTTTAGGAAAGAGATTAATTTTAGGAAAGAGATTTTCTCATGTGCAGGAGGATCGATACAGTCCACTTCAGAAGTCCAATGTTGATTGAAATAGGTCTCAGAGGTGAATGACTATTTAATATTTAAACAGGCAAAGCATAGTTATATTTAAATGATGGTGTCCTTTCAAAGGAATATTGGCCCAAATTACCTGTCAAGTTAATAGTAAAGCAAACAACAAGCACCGTTCTTTATTTTAAATGATACTGCAGCTTCATGTAAAAGGCAGAACATTTTAAATATCACGATGGCTTTTTGGCCCTGTAGGGGTTGACACCAGCAGATGTCTATAACAGCTGAACTTAATGGCCCAGGTGTTACAGACATAGTCTAACCATCAATTCTCCCAAACTTGGAATCATGTAGTGGAAGTTTAGGGAATAAAGGAGCCCATTCAGCCCATTCTGTCCATGCCTGCCAATAACTGACCTGTTTAAGTTGCTCTTTTTTTCTACCTGTTGGTTCATTGTAATGTTCACCTTTTCAGATGCTCATCCAGATAACTTTTTAAATTCAATAACTGTCTCCATCACCTTTTCATGTAAGAAGCAGAAACAAGGAAAAACAGATGCCAGTTTACCAGGGAAAGACAAAAATGTTGGAGTAACTGAGCAGGTCAGAACATGGAGAACATGGATAGGCGACATTTCAGATCAGGACGCTTATTCAGATTGATCAGTCTGAAGAAGCCGACCCCCCCCCCAAAAAAAAAAAACATTACCTATCCATGTCCTGTAGGGATGCTGCCTGACCCACTGACCCACTGAGTTACTCCAACATTTTATGTCCTGTCTTTTCATGCAAATTTTTTTTGCCTGTTTTCCCTCTAATTGTTTGACCAATTGGCTTGAATCTCTGAACCCTAGTTCTCCTGCCAAGAATTAATGCACTTCCAGTTCACCTTGTAGAGATCTGTTATAATTTTAAATCCTCGATCTCCTTTACTCCAAAGAAGACAACCCGGCCTTGTAGCGACACAGTGGTGCAGCTGGTAGAGCTGTTACCTCACAGCCCCAGAGACCCAGGTTCGATTCTGACCTCAGGTGCTGTCTCTGTGGAATTTGCACATTTTCCTTGTGACCCCACGGGTTTCCTCCAGGGGCAGACACAAAATGCTGGAGTAACTCAGCGGGTGAGGCAGCATCTATGGAGAGAAAGAATGGGCGATGTTTCGGGGCGAGCCCTTCTTCAGACTCAAGAGGCTCCTCCAGGGGGTTTCATCCCACATCCCCAAGATGTGCTGGTTTGTAAATTTCCTCCTAGGATGTAGGTAGTGGATGAGAAAATGAGATAACAGAACTGTTATCTGGGTGATCGATGGTCGGCGTGGACTTGGTGGGCCGAAAGGCATGTTTCCATACTGCATTTCTAAATTAATCTAAACAAATCAGTGTCTCTTCATAATAATAATTCATCAGCTTTGACAATTTTCTCTAAATCTCTGCACCTTTGCGCTACCTTGGCTCTCTTGTACTGTGGTAATCAGAAATGTACACAGTTCTCAAGCATGGTTTCTTATTCAAGCATGATCTTATTCTCACTGAATAGGATCCCAGTATCCTGTAAACCACCATAATTGCTTTATCTGTCTGCTTTGCTATTGTCAGAGGTCATTGGACTTGCGCTCCATAATGTATTTCTCGATGGCTCTGCACTTACTGGTATTCAACAGTTTACTGTGTACTTCCTTCCTTTGTTGGTCCTACCCAAATGCATTTTCTTAGGCTTCACTGCATT
This sequence comes from Malacoraja senta, assembly GCA_038087875.1. Classification (NCBI taxonomy): domain Eukaryota; kingdom Metazoa; phylum Chordata; class Chondrichthyes; order Rajiformes; family Rajidae; genus Malacoraja; species Malacoraja senta. The sequence goes on along the minus strand of CM075989.1, from coordinate 9,715,178 downwards.
GAAATCTTGTTGTCACTTTGTACCCATCCCATAAGTCCATTCCAGTGATATTTTTCTGTAGCCTAATTTTGAAGCCTGGTATTAATTGCCCAGACTGTCTTGAAGTTAAGCAATTAGGCCACAGGGTATCAAACAAGGTCATGGAGATTTTTTGGTGGCCAGAAAAGCCCTAACTTTTCTGGAAAACTATGCAATCTGCCAAAGGCCCAACACCCAGTGTTGCCAATTGGCAAAGCGTGAAGGTATGTTTATTTATTTTTTCTGATCGTCTCTGACATTTGAACTAACAGTTGTGGTACTGCACATTTGTCCTACTTGGCACAGGATCCAAGAGCAGATTCCCCAGTGCAAACACAGGGAAATCTCAGTGAGTTCCTGCTTCACCTATGGACTCTGGACTCCACCTGGAGTCTGGCAACAAAGCACAGTGAGAAAAGGCTGGCTGATCTTGGCCAGTAAGCTCAGGGCTTCTGCATTTGAACAGGAAGATCCAAAATTTACCACTATTTAGGTGAGAAATGCAGGACATTCAGTGCTAAACTGACAGCTTCTCCCAGCAGAAGCTAGGCCTTTGCCTCGGAAGTAAATAACTAAATGCATCCAGTGTGAGTTTGGAATTAATGTTGCCAAAGAGATTAACCAACATAAGCAATTAAGAGAACATTTAACGTCTCAGAATACTTGGCTCAGCTCAATTTAACATTTTGTCAAGCTACTGGGAGAGCTCTGGCATGTCATTAAAACCAAGAATTCAAAAAATAAGTTGGTTGTTTTCAGTATGCTTCTTCCACGTTGCACAATTGCGCATAATGTAGCTCATGTAGCTCCTAGATAGACATATTTCTATAAAAAATACATTAAAATTTTGGTGTTAAGGTAACACCAGACTTTTAAAGCACATCAGCTTTAATATGTGAAGAAATGCAGGTGACATTTAATTAGGTTATGTGATTTTTCATGCAGCTTGAAACCATTACAGTTTTGTTTGGTAACTGTGGTACTAGTTATTTTGTTCTGTCTCATTGTTCTTTGATTCACAAAATATCCTGAAGATAATAGTTTTGTGGCAATACTTTCTTTTTTTGCTCTTTACCTTTAGCCTCAGTTTAGTTACCTTATGCTCAATTATCTTGTTACCTACTCCAGAGGTTACACTCTGTGCAAATATGACACGACATGCCAAGCACAGGGAGAATTTTTCTTATTTTTAGAGATTTTACATGTTTTTCTGGAGACTGCGAAATTACTTTGGTTATATCTAAATCCTTAATGTATTTCTAAATGCTATTGCACTGACAGTCCGTGAACAAGAATGGATCTCGTATGTAGTAGCTATTGACTCTGTAATACATGATAATTTTTCTGCAACTCCTCACGGTCACTGGAAGGCACTGGAGTTAAAGGCTTCTTGATGTACAATATTAGATACAAGGGAGTGATTTCATAGCTGTAATCTAATCTAGATTCAGGTGAATGTTCATAAACTGCTCAAGTTTCACTCTTGCGATTTATCCCGTTAGATGAGCAACCTTGATTAGGTTACAGCCTGGTAATCACTCCCTGCTATCTCATTCTATATTTAATGCTGATCACAGGTAAAGGGTTATATGCATAACTAATGAAGTAAAACAATGTAATTAATTATTCATCAGTAGTAATTATATGCAGTCATTTCTACATTTTAATTATCCATCTGGTATACGTTTCCCATCAAGCTCCTTGACAGCAGTGGTTCAGAAGCTTATAATGGTAGCAGTTCACGATACATATCGATTATGTCGTGTGATGCCTTCAATTTCCTTTTGATCATTTGTAAATTAGTTTACATTTTTACAATTGTTGAATCATTAATGTGGAATTTCTTGAGGATACTTGCTCCATATCCATCATAAACCCAGGCACAAGAACCATTTTTGCTGTTGAGTGGATGATTGTTGGCCCTAACCTTGTTTCATAAAGTAATACTAGCATAGGTCAGCTGGTCTAATTTATTGCATTTTTAACATGATTAGGTCTCAACAGTTGAGGTCAGAGTCAAGTATGGCATCGATGTTGAGTGCCATTTTCCATATGAATTTTGTCTGCCTGATTGGGAGAAGCTGAGTGATCTGCTGCACGATTTAGGAGGTGCAGACAGGAATCAGTGGCCTGATAACCCCTTTTGCCCTCAACCAACATCACCTATAATTAATTCACCTTTTCCTCATTCTATTTGTTACTTGTGTAATCCTGTGATGTGCCAATGGGTTAAACGATAATCAGAGCAACTGTTGTGTCACATCAAAGGTCGCCCATTGCAAAGTGTTTTGTTATGTCATAATCAGGTGAAATATAAATTCAAGTCATTTCCTTTAATCGCTTTCTTTAGAAGGCATCGAGTGAAAGTCACTAATTTTGGAATTTAAAAAATAATTCATAGGAGAGTATTTTCTGGAAGGAAGCCGAGTTGGTGGTTTTCACAGATGCAGGATCAAAAGATCAAGTAAAAGCTTCTCTTGTTGCAAATAATTATGGTACAAAATTGCAAAGAGAATATCATAATAAATTGAGAAAGTGCAGATGGGAAAGGATGTGATACTTTCTGTAAACTTGAAATTAGAAGTTATAAGTTTAGGTCAATTATTTAAAGATAATGTTGAGGAATAGCGTAAAGCCTGGTTGATAACTGAACCAAATTCAAATTTACATAGGGAGACCGGTGAAAGTGAATGCCACTGATGGTTGTTATCAACTGGTTTCATTGGGTTTACATTTGAAAGGGATTGGTGTAATTTTAATAAGAAGTGAGATGAAAGACTGATCTGCTGAATTCAAAGTAAACAAAGATAAGAGGGCAGGCTAAATCTGCCTGTTGCAAATAATTAAATGTAGAGGCATAAAAAAGACACATTCAAAGCATAATAATAAATATAATTTGTATGAGTGACAAATCAGCTTTGGTGTTTTTCTTTTGTCATTCAGGTTTTTATTTCAAATTAACTCAATTTACTTAATGAATGCTGAAATACAAAATAAGTATAACTTAGTACGAATTAAGTGTTTTATTCGTAAGGACGCAAGTCGCGAGAAACTGCAGATGCTGTAATCTTGAGCGAAACATACAAAGTGCAGGAATGACTCGGTGGGTCAGGCAGCATGTGGAAAGGAAATGGATAGATGATGTTTAGGGTTGGAACCCTTCTTCGGACCTTCGTTGCAGTGGTTAATTTTCCTGTTGCGGTTGGGGTTGAGTCGAAGGACCACTACTATGTCAATTCTATTGTACCAGTTGTAAGATGCCGGTTGACTCACAACATGCCTCTCTCCTCAGATAACACTGTTAAAAACACTTTTGGGCAGATGACGATAGACCAGCAAAGAGCATGGAGATATTTAAAGAAGAAATTTAAATTTGCAAAGTAGAGCTTTACCTTGAGATAACTATATTTCGTATAATACCCCAGAAATTGAAATAATAAATGGTAACATGCGAATTACGATAAACTAATTTAATCATCATTAAGTCTGACATGCATCCTTTGGAGATGTGAGTGCTCCTGTATACATATTATCTTGACTGTAAGGAGATATGTACTGAGGCAATACGAACTCCAAAAAAATAATCAAGTGTTGAATAGGTCTGGAACAAATTACTTTGGAAATCTTTTGACCTTATGCACATGAATATATTATTAGCTAGTGGCTTGGTGTGAAAGAAAACAAGTTGAATGCTATGCCTTTCAGATTCTCGTTTCCCGTATTTGCGGCTAGAAGGTAAGTAAGTTCCTAGCCATCTCCAGATAATATTATTGGGTGGGTAAGTATGGAGTTCATCATTAAGAGAAAACGTTAGTATAGCTTCTCACTAATTCCAACTTATTAATTAACCCAACACCAGTGTAAGATTATATTCCAGTGGAATCATACCTTTGTACAAAAATACATTAATCACTTTGTAGCCAAAGTGCTGAAATGTGTTGATAGTGCAGACAATTGAGCACCCGAGATCAGTATGGAGGAGGAGAATTACTTCTATTTCAGCAAGTCTCACATATGGCTGAAGAAAGTGTGAGTGCGCTCATCCTTGGACAAGTTTGTGATGTATCTCTGCAAATGAGAATTAATTACTAATTTGACATGGTAAACTGGAAGACAATGCTTTATAAATGCAGAGCAAGCCAGTACCTTTATTGGAAACTCAAACCAAGTCTTCATGGATGAATTAATGTGCATCATAATTAAATCATCAAGTATTCTGATATTGTTCAGTTAGTAACAGTAACCCATTGTTATTTCAGGAAGATCATCTTTCTTGTCAAGTAACTGACATACTAATTAACCTGTTGAGATCATACATTGGAAGAGCATTTAAAACTGCCAGAATGAAGTATACAAGTTCAGAGCATTTACTTATCTTCTAGTGATCTGCTGGTAATGACTTCTTACTTACTGTAGGTTTATCTTTACTTACAGAATAGGATGCAATTTCTTATTTATGTTATTGATGTTCAAAACTTTTAAGCATGAAAAAAGCTGTATATGTATATTATCCCTTGCCAATTTATTTAAAAGGATAATCATGGATAAATGGAACTGCAGCACCTATGAAAATAAAATATAGTATGAAACACTCATTTAACATATGTTATTAAAAATGTAGATACATATTTTGCTTTCTGTATGTTTCCATTACTTTTTCTACAACAAATGAGGTATGGAATACAGACTGTCCTAAGAATGACAATGTGAATAAGATTTTAATGTGTGAGCCCAGATAATCTCATTGTGACCTCTGTTGAACCCCGTGTAGTCCAGCAAGTTCTACCAATACACAATATTTATTATTAAGAAAACTAACTTTGCAACGTCATATCGCAAATATTCAGAAGAGTACAATAAATTGCAATAACCATTCACCAATATTATTGGGGAGAATATGTATAATATTCATGTTTTACAATGACAGCATCCACAAATGACAGTGTGAAAAATAAGCATTTACTTTTTTTTGCTGGTGGTGATTGAAAAAATTGTGTTAACCAGAAGTCTGGAAGGTTTCCTTACTGGCCATAATAAACACTAGGCATCGACTTTAGAAATACAGCGTGGAAACAGGTCCTTCGACCCACCAAGTCCGTGTCGACCAGCAATCACCCCGTACACTAGCACTATCTTACACACTCATTGACAATTCAGAGAAGCCAAGCTCCCAGAATTCCCGCTGAGTTACTCCAGCATTTTGTGTCTGCTCCCGGAACAAACCTACGGGGTCCTGGGAAAAATGTACAAACTCCATACAGAGAGCACCCATAGTTAGGATCGAACCCTGCTCCCTGGTGCTGTAAGGCAGCAACTCTACTACTGCTCCAACGTGTCGCCCATAGGCCCCAGGTATAGCATAGGGTGAATAGTCAATCTTTCGAAGGGATATCAAAAACAAGAGAGCATGGTTTAAGGTGGAGAAGAAAGAGATTTAAAGGGAATCTAAGGGGAACATTTTTTTAAAGAGCGTTTGATATCTGGAAAATGCTGCCAGAGGTGGTGGAATCAGATGCAATTGCTGTGATTAATGGGCCTGTCCCACTCAGGCGATTTTTTTCGGAGTTTGTCATAGTCGTAGCAGGTCGCTGAAAAACCGCCGACTGGACTCCCCTACGTCAATGTCTAACTGACTGACATTTCCTGTGGATTCTCACTTTGATTCCCAAAATGCCCTCATTAGCAACATGGGACCCAACAACAGCACGGTGAAGATAAGTCATTCTTAATGCCGAGGTCTAATAAAAGAAGATGATGAGAGGACAGAAGTAGAGTAAGATACCTGGCAGGTTTGGGGGATAAATACTGACTGTGGGAAATTAGTGGAATTTTATTTTGGACATTGTGCAAGTTTGATATATTTGTGTATAAGATAAATGGACAAGCAATTGAATAATAAAAAGTTAGAGGTGACAAAGTAGAACGTGAACATTAGAGTTGTAGAAGAATGTTGCAGTCGCTTGCTGAGTCTGGTTAGATTCAGATTTTTTAAAGTCAGAAAGGTCTATTTTGCATGTTTAATTGAAAATGAAGCGGAAAAAATATAACAAAAAGAGATGGCAGATTCCGGAATCTGTAACAATAAGGAAGAATGCTGGAAGAACTCGGCTGTATCTGTGGAGGGAAAAGGTTTAAGTCAAAGTTACTCCAGCATTTTGTGTCTACCTTCAGGTTTAAGTCAACATTTTTTTCAGCATCAGGAAAGTATAAACCAGAAAATATAAATGTAAGAAACTTAATGATGGAAAGGTAAAGATAAGGTTATGGAAATATTGCTGAAGACATTTGGTGGAATTAAATGATTTAGTTCACTGGTCATATCTGTTCAAAGCTAATATGCTAAAAGATAGATGGGGAATTTCACACCTATACTAGGTGTTAAAAGCTTTTAGATGCTTTTATATGTTAAACGAGCAAATTGAGGTGATTTAACCTAGAGTCTCCATTTACACTGGAGACTTTGTATTGGTATAAATCTGTCCTAAATTTAATCAGAATTAAACTGCATGGATATAAATCTGGTATTAAAATTCACCCCTCTCATCTAAGGCAAAGCTGTTTTAAGATTAGTATCCCCAGTGTAAACCGACAAGTGGACCTGAAGTAGAAATGGTATGAATACTGCAGAATGCTTTGTCATCAGCATGTTTTATATTATGACCCTTTAAAGTTAATCTGGCCAGGACCTGGAGCAATTTGAAGCAGAACAGCTGCAGGCCCTAGTATAAATAGGCTCTAGAAACATTTATGACCTCAAATGGGCTTTATTAGGGGAATAGGAAGTGGTTTGGTGTTTGGGGAATTCAGTAAGTGGGTTATGACATAAAACAGCCTGATCAGTTCGCTATAATAGAAGTGAATAGATATGGTACATAGGGATCCTGTTCTTTAATTGAGTAAGGATTTATACCAATTTGACCATTCTTTAAAATAGTCTGATTTCTTTGAAGCTGGCATCATGGGTAAGGAAACTGTTCATTCACACTTATGTTTCAGGATTGAAAATATACCAGAATGGGAAAAATACCTTGGAAGGTTCTTAATTTCTCCAGGAGATTACTTCTGAAATTGCAGTGCCAGTTAGGAGCAGTGAAACTGCCCATTTACCTGTGCCATCTGGGGTCACAATGAATATAGTTCAACCAGAATACTTTGTAGGGACTTTGAATAACATGGTGGACTACAAGTCGCCTTACATGCTTACAAAATAATAAATTGGCTGTGGGGAGAGAAAGTTGTGTTTCAGAAGGATATTATAAGGCCATGTTTCGACAACTCTGGCAACATGGCTTTAATTTGGGACTTGTCCCGAAGTGGCCTTTGCCCAGAAGAATGCTATATGGAATCTAGAAATGTCACTGGTTATTTTTTATAGGTCAAGGGAGATTTGAGGCATTATGAAACTTTTATTTTTGCAATTTCTATGTGGTGGTTTAAGTGTCACACCATTGGAAAACTTTTTATGATTATGCATTAAGTTTTAAAGTTCATCATTAGTCTTTAGTGGGTTTAATTTTTTCAGGAGTAAGACTAATGGCTCTGTGATATACAAGGTAATCAAATACATAGCCTGAGTCTCCCACCCACTTGGTGCTATCTGTTGAAAAAAGTATTAACATAATTTGCTTTTGTTCTGGTTGTTTTTTCAGTTGATGGTGTAACTACAGTGCATTCAGAAAGTATTCAAACCCCTTCACTTTTTCCACATTTTGTTACATTACAGCCTTATTCTAAAATGGATTAAATTCATTTTTAATCATCAATCTTCACACAATACCCCATAATAAAAATGCGAAAACCAGTGTTTAGAATTTTTTACAAAGTAATTAAAAATAAATAACTGAAATATCATATTTACATAAGTATTCAGACCCTTTACTCAGTACTTTATTGAGGCACCTTTGGCAGCAATTACAACCTCACAGCTCACTTCCATGGGAAGGAGTCCTCGCTCCCCACTGATGACCCCTTTTCCCGTCTCCAACGCACCCCCTCCTCATGGAACCCCCCTCGTAGCCTTCCAGCTTTAGAACTCTTCATTCAAAACTGCCGCCGTGACATCAACCGCCTCAACTTCTCCACTCCCCTGTCTCACTCCAATCTCTCCCCCCCTGAACGCACTGCCATCGACTCACTCCGCAATAACCTAGATTGGGTTATCAAACCCGCCGACAAGGGAGGTGCCGTGGTAGTCTGGCGCGTCGATCTCTACAAAGCTGAGGCCACGCGCCAACTCTCGGACACCTCCTACTTACCCCTGGACCATGACCCCACTGACGAGCACCAGGCCACCATCTCCAGCACCATCACCGACTTCATCCACTCCCACGCCCTGCCCGACCGAGCCTCCAACCTCATCGTTCCCCAGCCCCGCACAGCCCGCTTTTACCTTCTCCCCAAAATCCACAAACCTGACTGTCCCGGTAGACCCATTGTCTCTGCCTGTTCGTGCCCCACCGAACTCATCTCCACCTACCTCGACTCCATCCTATCCCCCTTGGTTAAATCCCTCCCCACCTATGTTCAAGACACCTCAGACACTCTCCGTCGTCTCCGCGCATTCCACTCTCTAGGCCCTCACCCCCTCATCTTCACCATGGACGTCCAGTCATTGTACACCTCCATCCCCCACCAGGATGGTCTCGAAGCCCTCTGTTTTTTCCTCGACCGTAGAAGCAACCTATACCCGGCCACTGACACCCTCCTCCGCTGGTCCTTACACTTAATAACTTTTCATTTGACTCCTCCCATTTCCTCCAAATACAAGGCGTAGCTATGGGCACACGCATGGGCCCCAGCTACGCCTGCCTCTTTGTCGGGTACGTAGAACAATCCTTGTTCAATGCGTACCAGGGCCCCATCCCCGACCTCTACCTCCGCTACATCGATGATTGTTTTGGTGCCACATCCTGCACCCACACACAACTGACTGACTTCATCCGCTTCACCACGAACTTCCATCCGGCACTCAAATACACCTGGACCATTTCCGACACTTCCCTACCATTCCTTGACCTCACTATCTCCATCGAAGGTGATAGACTCCTTACCGACATCCACTACAAACCCACCGACTCCCATGGCTATCTGGACTACACTTCTTCCCACCCTGCTTCCTGTAAGGACTCCATCCCCCACTCCCAATTCCTCCATCTACGCCGCATCTGCTCCCAGGATGAGGCGTTCCACACCAGGGCATCTGAAATGTCCTCATTCTTCAGGGAACGGGGGTTCCCCTCCACCATAGATGAGGCTCGCACCAGGATCTCTGCCATACCCCGCAACACTGCTCCCTCTCCCCATCCCCCCACTCACAACAAGGGCAGAGTCCCCCTAGTCCTCACCTTTCACCCCACCAGCCGTCACAGACAACAAGTGATCCTCCGTAAGTTTCGCCACCTCCAACGTGCCCCCACCACTCGCCACATCTTCCCATCTCCCCCCATGTCTGCCTTCCGCAAAGACCGCTCCCTCCGTAACTCCCTTGTCAATTCTTCCCTTCCCTCCCATACCATCCCCTCCCCTGGTACTTTCCCTTGCAACCGCAAGAGATGCAACACTTGTCCCTTCACCTCCCCCCTCGACTCCATTCAAGGACCCAAGCAGTCATTCCAGGTGCGACAGAGGTTCACCTGCATCTCCTCCAACCTCATCTATTGCATCCGCTACTCTAGATGCCAGCTGATCTACATCGGTGAGACCAAGCGGAGGCTTGGCGATCGTTTCGCTGAACACCTCCGGTCGGTCCGCAATAACCAACTTGACCTCCCGGTGGCTCAGCACTTCAACTCCCTCTCCCATTCCGTATCTGACCTCTCTGTCCTGGGTCTCCTCCATGGCCACAGCGAGCAACACCGTAAATTGGAGGAAATGCACCTCATATTCCGCTTGGGCAGTCTACATCCTGGGGGCTTGAACATTGAATTCTCCCAATTCTGCTAGCCCTTGCTGTCCCCTCCCCTTCATCAGCCCTTTGGTTGTCTCCTCCCCTCCCCCAGCCCTCGGGCTCCTCCTCCGCCTTTTTCCTTTTTTCCTTTCTTCTCCCCACCCCCTATCAGTCTGAAGAAAGGTTTCGGCCCGAAACGTTGCCTATTTCCTTCGCTCCATAGATACTGCTGCACCTGCTGAGTTTCTCCAGCATTTTTGTGTACCTTCGATTTTCCAGCATATGCAGTTCCTTCTTTAACACAACCTCAAGTCTTCTTGGGTATCATGCTACAAGCTGGGCACACCTGTATTTGGGTAATTTCTCCCATTCTTCTCTGCAGATCCTCTCAAGCTCTGTCAGGTTGGATGGGGAGCATCGATGCACAGCTATTTTCAGGTCCCTCCAAGAGATGTTCGATCGGTTTCAAGTCTGGACTCTGGCTGGACCACTCAAGGACATTCACAAACTTGTCACGAAGCCACTCCTGCATTGTCTTGGCTGTGTGCTTAGGGTCGTTGTCCTGTTGGAAATTGAACCAGAGGTCCAGAACCGCTCTGGAGCAGGTTTTCATCAAGGATCTCTGTACTTTGCTCTGTTCATCTTTCGCTAGATCCTGACTAGTCTCCCAGTTCCTGCCGCTGAAAAACATCCCCACAGCATGATGCTGCCACTGCTATGCTTCACCGTGATGAGCGATGCCTGGTTTCCTCCAGACGTGACGCTTGGCATTCAGGCTAAAGAGTTCAATCTTGGTTTCATCAGACCAGAAATCTTGTTTCTAATGGTCTGAGTCCTTTAGGTGCCTTTTGCCAAACTCCAAGTGGGCTATCATGTGCCTTTTACTGAGGAGTGGCTTCCGTCTGGCAACTCTACCATAAAGGCTTGATTGGTGGAGTGCTGCAGATATGGTTGTCCTTCTGGAAGGTTCTCCCATCTCCACAGAGGAACTCTGGAGCTCTGTCAGAGTGACCATCGGGTTCTTGGTCACCTCCCTGACCAAGGCCCTTCTCAGTTGCTCAGTTTGGCCGGGTGGCCAGCTCTATGAAGAGTCCTGGTGATTCCAAAGTTCTTCCATTTAAGAAGGACGGAGGCCACTGTGCTCTTCAGGGTCTGCAATGCTGCAGGAATTGTTTTATACCCTTCCCCAGATCTGTGTCGTGACACAATCCTGTCTCGGAGGTCTACGGACAATTCCTTCGTCTTCATGGCTTGGTTTTTGCTCTGACATGCACTGTCAACTGTGGGACCTTATATAGACAGGTGTGTGCCTTTCCAAATCATGTCCAATCAATTTAATTTACCACTGGTGGACTCCAATCAAGTTGTAGAAACATCTCAAGGATAATCAATAGAAATAGGATGAACCTTAGATCAATTTTGAGTGTCATAGCAAAGCGTCTGAATACTTATGTAAATGTGATATTTCGTTATTTCTTTTTAATTACTTTGCAAACATTTCTAAACACCTGTTTTCGCTTCTTCATTCTGGGGTATTGTGTGTAGATTGATGATTAAAAAAATGAATGTAATCAATTTTAAAATAAGGCTGTAACGTAACAAAATGTGGAAAAAGTGAAGGGGTCTGAATACTTTCTGAATGCACAGTACATATATATGTGTGTAATGTTTATGATTTATTGCCATGCCTTATTTTTGTAATTCATTATAAAGGATCAATCCTGCCGCCATCATCCATATCCACATGCATTATGTTTTCTTGTATTTCTATAACTTCATATAATTACATACTCACATTAAGTTTTTAAAACAGCAGTTATGTTTCTCCAGAAAGTGCTAGCGACAATGTCAGACAAGGACACTAATTTTGTCCAATGGGACTTTTATGTTACATGGATATCCATTATAACGTGTTTAGTTTAGTTTAGAGATACAGTGCGGAAACAGGCCCTTCAGCCCACTGAGTCTGCACCCTTACATTAACACAATCATACACACAAGGGACAATTTACAATCTTTACCAAACCAATTAACCTACGAACCTGTACGTCCTTGGAGTGTGGGAGGAAACCGGAGCACCTGGGGAAAACCCACACGGTCACGGGGAGAGCGTACAAACTCCATACAGACAGGATCGAACCTGGGTCTCTGGCGTTGCAAGGCAGCAGCTCTCCTGCTGGGCGGCCGTGCCGCCCTAAAACCAAGTTAAATAGCAGAGGGTAGTTATTTAACTCGATCAACATATATATTGTGATGCTTGTAATTACATAGATACATGGTGCAGGAGTAGGCCATTCGGCCCTTCGATCCAGCACCGCCATTCAATGTGATCACGGCTGATTATCCACAATCAGTACCCCGTTCCTGCCTTCTCCCCATATCCCTTGTTTCTGCTAGCCCTAGGAGCTCTATCTAACTCTCTTTTAAATGCATCCAGTGAATCGGCCTCCATTGCCTTCTGTGGCAGAGAATTCCACAAATTCACAATTCTGTGTGAAAAAGTTTTTCCTCATCTCAGTTCTAAATGGCCTACCCCTTATTCTTAAACTGTGGCCCTTGGGTCTGGACTCCCCCAACATCGGGAACATGTTTCCTGCATCTAGCGTGTCCAATCCCTGAATACTATTACTTGAAAGTGGCTGCATAAGGACTTGTTACCCTTTAATTATATCTAATATGTAATTGTGCAGTTAAGGATGAAATATTGAAACAATCAGAGCTGAGAATATATTTTGTTGTGGGAGGAAGAGAGCAATGTACTCCTTAAAGTAATAGCAGATGATATTTATGTACGCCCATATTTAAGCGAATATATCCAAATTAAATGGTAAGATTTCCCATTGTTAAGGTCTTTTAAAGCTGTGCATCAGCAGCACATGCCCATAGACCTTTAATGGTGAGGACAGTAGAACTCCAATAATCCACTCTGTAACCATTGGAAATCCCAGTGGTTTTCCATTTGGTTCACCAGGTGATGTTTACCACGTTCCTGTCCCACTCTAAGGGGAACTGGATCCTGTTCTCCCATCCCACACACTGGTGCCCCTGTTCCTGTTCTCCCATCCCACACACTGGGACCCCAATTCTTGTTCTTCCATCCCACGCTCAGGTTCCTGTTCTTCCATCCCACACATTTCGGCCCTAGTTCCTATTCTCCCGTTATTGATAGGAATAATTGGGTAAGCCGCCACATTCTGTCTTCAGCTGGAACAAACATTATTGCAGCAAATGTATGTTTTTTCTCCGACTCCCTGCTGTAATAGTTGATCCATTAGTGGAAGGGCAAAACATTAGCTTACTTATAAAAGTCTGGAAGATTCATCAGGATTAACATTTATCGGGACAAATAAGCTCATGCTATTCAGAAGCCTTCCAGATCATAAAACCCTGTCCCAGGTTCTGTGAACAATTATTTCCAGCCGCCATAGCCAAAATCAGAAAATGCTGGAATTACTCAGCAGCTCGGGTAACATGTGTGGAAGGAGAAACTGTTAATAATTCAGGTCTGAAACTCTTCATCAGAACCAGTAAATGAAGAAAACAGAGAAGAAAACAAGAAGGGTTTCAGTTCCAATTAAGAGTCTGGACCTAAAATCCTAAATGTTTCTCTTTCCCCAGATGCTGCCTGACTTAAGTATTTCCAGCATTCTTTTTTTGTTGTTTTCTTTCAGATTTCCACATTCTGCAATTTTTGATTTTCATTCTTTTCCATGTTTGTTCATTGGTTTGACCACCATTGAGATATCTCATAAGTTCATAGGTTCATGCGTGATAGGAACAGAATTAGGCCATCCGGCCCGTTAGGTCTATTCCGCCATTCAATCATGGCTGATTCATCTTTTCCTCAATCCCATTCCCCTGCCTTCTCCCCATAACCCCTGACACCCATACTAATCAAGAATCTATCTCTGCATTAAAAATATCCCTTGACGTCCTCCACAGCCTTCTATGGCAATGAATTCTACAGATTCACCACCCTCTGACTAAAGAAATTCCTCCTCATCTTCCTAAAGGAACGTCCTTTAATTCTGAGGCTATGACCTCTGGTCCTAGATTCTCCCATTTTGTGGAAACATCCTCTCCCCATCCACTATCCAGGTCTTTCGCTATATGGTAAGTTTCAGTGAAGGGTCCCATCATCCTTCTAAACTCCAGCAAGTAGAGGCCCAATGCCGTCAAGCACTCATCATATGTTAACCTACTCATTCCTTGGATCACTCCTGCAAACCTCCTTTGGCTGTATATAAAAATATATTTTTGCTGTAAATGTGCATATTTAAATAAGGCATTTCTTGGTACTATTTATTTTATGTAATTTATTTTTCTTGCGTGTTTCATTTTTGGATTAATCAGTGCATTTATTTGAATTTCACACAGAGCTTACCATGTTCCAAGTGGAAAAATATTAGCCGTTAAGGTAAGGTGAAAACTATTCATTACTTTTAATTCATTCATTACATTGGTTTTAGTAATTCAAAGATTATGTGGGATTTCCACTATAGCCAATTCAATGAAATAAATCAGGAAATTTATAGGCTGCACCATAAAAAGTGGTAATGAAATATACCATATCGATGCAAAATCCAACTGGTTCGTGGATGTACAGATGCAATATCTTTATTCTGTCTTCTCTTCTCAGCGCATTGTGAAGTGGCTAAACAAGTTATTAGAATTTGTTTTCAAAGTAAAACATTGGCACCAAAATCATTTTAAAATATAAGAGCAAGGTTGCAAACCTATAGTAAGAAATACCATTGTAGGAGTAGTATCCTGTATTTGTGATTAAATCACTCAAGCTGGTTACATGAACAAATATGTGGGCACTGTTTCTCCTCCATTGAAACTCCCAACAGCAGGGGATCTTAAAAATAATGTTGTCACATTTTTTTCCAATAAAAAGTTGTTATTATTATTTGTCCTTAATTTTATTGTACAGCCTATATTTATATTTTTATTTAAGAAAGGATGCACCAGAGATTAAAAACAAAATATTATGAAACAGTGCAATAGTTTCTTGCTTACAAATTCAAGATAGGAATAGATCCAAGTTGATACAAAGAACAGGTCTCCCTGGTCCCCATATTGTATGGATGGGTTAATAACAGCTGTCTCTGTCCCTGACATTAATTAGATTGTTGAAAGAAAACAGCTGATTACATATGCACACTGCAGCAAACCAAATGTTGAATGCAATGCAAGTTTAGACATAGAAAAGACAGATACTTATTTAAAGTTCAGATAAGTATCTTAATAGGTCTTTGTATACTAGAATGTTGAAAATTAGTGCTTTTCTCAATGTCCTTGCTTTAAAAGTTCTCTGATGAATACTGATTTAAATAGACAGTTGCTAAAACAGATCTCAGAAGATACGTATGAATCAGAAGTAAATGGCTAATTATTGGTCATGACTTATTTGAATGTCTGCTCATTTGCTACAAAAAGTATAAAACAATGTAATCACAACTGCAGGCAGCGAGAAATTGTGCATGATATGTCTAAAACACAAGGTGTTCAATTGGTCTTTGATATGCAAGATTTTACTTTTCATGCTACCTAACCTGCTGGCTACTTTGAGGAGTTACAAGTTTTATTTCATGTTTCCATCATCTGTATATTTTGCTTTTATTATTGCACGAAGATGCGACTAAGAGATTCTCTAGTTCAGGAACCAAGCCGAACATGATGCCAAGTTAAACTGATCTCATCTGCCTATACAGTGGCTTGCAAAAGTATTCATACCCCTTGAACTTTTCCACATTTTGTCACGTTACAACCACAAACGTAAATGTATTTTATTGGGATTTTATGTGATAGACCAACACAAAGTGGCGCATAATTGTGAAGTGGAAGGAAAATGATACATGGTTTTCAAATTTTTTTACAAATAAAAAACTGAAAAGTGTCACGTGCAAAGGTATTCAGCCCCCTTTACTCTGATACCCCTAAATAAAATCCAGTGCAACCAATTGCCTTCAGAAGTCACCTAATTAGTAAATTGCCTTCAGAAGTCACCTAAAGTGTCCACTTGTGTGTAATCTAATCTCAGTATAAATACAGCTGTTCTGTGAAGGCCTCAGAGGTTTGTTAGAGAACATTAGTGAACAAACGGCATCATGAAGCCCAAGGAACACACCAGACAGGTCAGGGATAAAGTTGTGGAGAAGTTTAAAGCAGGGTTGGGTTATAAACAAATATCCCAAGCTTTGAACATCTCACGGAGCACTGTTCAATCCATCATCCGAAAATGGAAAGAGTATGGCACAACTGCAAACCTACCAAGACATGGCCGTCCACCTAAACTGACAGGCCGGGCAAGGAGAGCATTGATCAGAGAAGCAGCCAAGAGGCCCATGGTAACTCTGGAGGAGCTGCAGAGATCCACAGCTCAGGTGGGAGAATCTGTCCACAGGACAACTATTAGTCGTGCACTCCACAAATCGGGCCTTTATGAAAGAGTGGCAAGAAGAAAGCCATTGTTGAAAAAAAGCCATAAGAAGTCCCGTTTGCAGTTTGCCACAAGCCATGTGGGAGACACAGCAAACATGTGGGAGGGAAGGTGCTCTGGTCAGATGAGACCAAAATTGAAGTTTTTGGCCTAAATGCAAAACGCTATGTGTGGCGGAAACCTAACACTGCACATCACCCTGAACACACCATCCCCACTGTGAAACATGGTGGTGGCAGCATCATGCTGTGGGATGCTTTTCTTCAGCAGGGACAGGGAAGCTGGTCAGAGTTGATGGGAAGATGGATGGAGCCAAATACAGGGCAATCTTGGAAGAAAACCTGTTAGAGTCTGCAAAAGTGGCGGCGCTGTCGTACAGCAGCGGCTCGCCTGCAGTCCGTCTGTTTTTACTTTTTTTGTTGTTTTCTTTTATCCTGTTTCAGCTAATTTTAGTTTATTGGGTTGTGTATGTGTGGGGTGGGGGGGGGTGGGGGGGGGTGAAACATGACTTTTGTCTCTTCCTTCGGGGGAATGCGACTTTTCTTGTCGTGTCCCCTTCTCTGCCTCCGTCTGCGCTGAGGCCAAAATGGCGGAGCTGCCGGCCTCCAACTCCAACTGCGAGCTGCCGGCCTCCAACTCCAACTGCGAGCGACCGACCGACCTCGAGGCTCGGAGGCAGAGCCAGGACTTACCAGCGCGAGGCTGGCCAACTTCGGGGCTGCGGTGGCGTTCCGGCGGTGGCGGTGGCGTTCCGGTGGTGGTGACCGAGGACACTGGCGGCGACCTGAATCCGGAGGCTCGCCGCGGGCCCGGTGGACG
>CM075989.1:9640003-9697810 GCA_038087875.1 Malacoraja senta | reverse complement strand
CATTTACATTTGTGGTTGTAACGTGACAAAATGTGGAAATGTTCAAGGGGTATGAAAACTTTTGCAAGCCACTGTACATGATTCATATCCCGCTATTCCTGCACATCCATGTTACTATCTTAAAACCTCTTAAACATCGGTATCTGCCTCCACCACCAATCCTTGCAATGCGTTCCAGGCCCCCGCTACTTTCTGTGTGAAGAAAACCTGCCCCACACATTTCTATTAAATGTTCCCCCTGTCACTTTATAGCTAAGCCTTCTAATGTTGGACATTTCCACCCTGGGAAAAGGGTTCTGACTGTATTCTACTTCTATCATGTCTCCCCTCAACCCCCGACGTTCCAGAGAAAACAATTCAAGTCTATCCAACTTCTCTCTGT
Source organism: Malacoraja senta (assembly GCA_038087875.1). NCBI lineage: Eukaryota > Metazoa > Chordata > Chondrichthyes > Rajiformes > Rajidae > Malacoraja > Malacoraja senta. Next base: position 9,697,428 of record CM075989.1, on the reverse strand, counting down.
AGCTGAAACCCTCTAAACCAGGCAACATTCTGGTTAAATTGTTATCTACTGTTTAAAAATTATAGGCTCAAATTTATTGTTGATTAACTTGTTTTTTTAATGAAAAATCTGCAATTGTCTTTGTAAATGAAAACTTAAAGTTGAGACTTGATAATGAATTAATTGTAAAGTCTATCAAAATCATAATCCAATTCTTATTAATAAAGCAAAAATCAATGTAAAATAGGACTAAGCACGAACCAAGAATAAAAAAATATTTTTTTAGTTAAGTAAACATTTGTACACAAATGGGCAGTAAGGCAGCGCAACGATAGAATTGCTGTCTTGCAGGGCCGGAGACCCGAGTTTGATCCCGACTACGGGTGGTGTCTGTACGAATTTTGTACGTTCTCCCCATGACCATGTGGGTTTTCTCAGAGATCTTCAGTTTCCTCCCACACTCCAGGTTCATTATCTTGGTATAAGAGTAAATTGTCCCTAGTGTGTGTAGGATAGCGTTATTGTGCGGGGATTGCTGGTCGGTGGATATTCGGTGGGCCGAAGGGCCTGTTTTCGTGCTGTATAATTAAACTAACCTGAAGGAAAGGGGTAACCAACATAATGTACATAGCAAGAATGGGGGAGGTTAAGAGCAAATTGCCTTCCATTTTATCATTAGAGTGAATCTTTACTCCTGTAAAATGCCTAACTTCAGTAAATTTCTCATACATATTTTTATTACTGTTAATCCTGCTCAAAATACAAAACACAAAATGCTGGAGTAACTCAGTGGACAGGCAGCATCTCTGGAGAGAAGGAATGGGTGAGGTTTCGGGTTGAGACCCTTCAGATAAATAAACCATAACAAAACATTTCACCTTCACTTAAATAGGCATATTTGATCCTTCCATTATTTATTTCATATATAAATTTCAGCATTCACTTTAAAACTTTGGTAATGTGTAAAAGTGGGTGTTTATGGTGGTAAGTAGAAACTATGCATAAGACTGTTATAATGCCTCATCCAAAATAATTCATTTAAAATCTATGATGATCTTTAAAGGAAAGTGGGGGAAATGAAACCTTCCCAAAATTCCTTGAATAATTTTCTTTTACACATGAATAGTATGCTGTATTTACTATCCTCTAGTAACTTGCTTTGACCACTATTGGGCACAGGGCAGCTTTTAATATGTAATTTGATTAATCATTTGTATCATAATCATGCATTTCAGATGCTGCAAAAGTGCATATAAAGACAATAGTATCATCTAGGGATTTTATAAGTAAATTAAACTGGAATAGTAGCTTAATTTGACCTGTGATTCTGCACTCTCCTTCCCTTAAGTGGAATGTGTGCTGCTCCTACAAATAGGCGAAGTCATCCATGTCAGCCAGTGATGAATTGCCTTATTTATACTGTATATTTTAATAGCCTTGCACTAATTTAAGTTGAGCTCAAAGAGTAAATTATAATTCAGTCAGTTGACTGCTTGTATTTAACTTGACAACTCATCCTTGTTTGTCCTGGAGGTGTATTGGTAATCTGAGCAAATTTACTCAGGTACTCCACTCTCAGCCTTAAACGCTATTCCGATTAATTGAGGGACATTGGGATGTGTGGAGGTGAATTATTCCATGTTTTTTTTCACCGGGAGACCCTGAGTTGAATTTTGTTGGCGAATGACTATTGATTCACAAGTATGTGGTTTTAAATTTTCCTTGGCAGCAGGATATTACAGTTACTAGTCAATTTGGAGCTGCTTTTTATAAATCCCCCTACAGCGAGGTAAAAAATGGGTTTTCACATGATCTCAAATATGTCCCCCACCATTTAAAAAAAAAAGAATGCTTTTGTGTGTCAAGTTAACCAGTTATATGCTGTTTGCCTCAGAATTTCTTTAGCTCCAATGAATTTTTATATTTTAGGCTTGTGAAACATAGAAAATAGGTGCAGGAGTAGGCCATTCGGCCATTCGAACCATTTAACATGATCATGGCTGATCATCCAAAATCAGTACCCTATTACTGCTCTCTCCCCATATCCCTTGATTCCGTTAGCCCTAAGAGCTTTATCTAACTCTCTTGAAAACATCCAGTGAATTGGCCTCTGTTAATTTCTGTTTTAATTACAAATTCTTTTCTGATGAGCTACATTTCACTTGAACCAGACAAACTTGCGTTTTAATCATCTCTTTTTCCAGTAAATTAGTTACAGTGAGATACAGAACATAAACAGGCCCTTCAGCCCATCTAGTCCATGTGCACCATCAACCAACCATTTCCACTAATCCTTCATTAATCCCCTTTTCCCCATAGTCTCTTCGATATCCTCAAGATTCTATCACTCACCTACATACTAGAGGAAATTTACAGACTTAATTTACCTACCAACTCATGCATCTTTGGCAAGTGGGAGTAAACCCAAGCAGTCACAGGGAGAATGCACAGACCCCACACAGACAAGACCCGAGGTCAGGATTAAACCTGGTCTCAGACACTGGAGAAGCGGTTGGTATTTTCCTTGGCGCAGAGAAGACTGAGAGGAGACTGGATAGGGCTGTATAAGATTATGATTGAGTTCAATAAAGTAAATCTAAGCTGTCCCATTAGTGGAAGGCTCAAATATTGAGGAAACAGATTTAAATTGATGGGCAAAATATACATGGGACTGGTGATGAATATTTTGCTATGCAGAGAGTGGTAATGATCTGGAACCCTCTTCCTATGTTATTGCTGAAGATTCATCAAGCCTAGACACTTAAAGGAAAATCAATTTCAGGGGTGTGAGGAAAAAGCAGAAGAATGAGACAGATTTGCTGCGCGGAGAGTCAACATGAACTTAAAGGACCAAATAGTTCTTGCTATGGCATAATCTGTGATTCTTAGACTTTTCTATTGCGCTACCACCTCATCCAAATCTTATTTCCTTTTGTTACATAATAAATAGAAGCAGTGAATTCTGTTGGATAGCTTCTTGAGCTGACTGTCAAAATCACTGCAGAATGTCTCATCACACAGAATTCAGAAAGAAGCACAAATAATTCACCTGGCCATTTTTGAGAGTGGCTCTCCACATCAATGCCTGCTGATGTCACACTTCCACTGCGCACTGCCTTTGAGAGTGCTGCAGTGCATGTGGGCCGATCATCCACCTCCTAGTGGACTTTGCATTTGCCAAGAAGTCTGGAAGAGGATATCATGATCCTTGATCTCTGAGCAGCAGTGAAACAGGATTTAATGATCCATGGGCTATTTACAGAGACAAAAAAAAAAAAAAAAATAGCGGAGTCAGAGGATATGGGGAGAAGGCAGGAACGGGGTACTGATTGGGGATGATCAGCCATGATCACATTGAATGGCGGTGCTGGCTCGAAGGGCCGAATGGCCTACTCCTGCACCTATTGTCTATTGTCTATTGACTGCTGCTGAAAGATCATCAACTCAGTAAAAGATGTACATTGATCTGTCTGAAACTTGTAGACACAAGGAACTGCAGATGAGGGTTGACAAAAAACTCACAAAGTGCTGGAGTAATTCAGCAGGTCAGGCAGCATCTCTGGAGCACATGGATGGGCGATGTTTAGTGTTGGGACTCTTCTTTAGACAGATTATACTAATGGGAGAAAGCGAGAACCGAGGGGGGGGAGGACGAGATAAAGCCTGGCAAGTGACAGGTGGATAGAGGTGAGGTGGGAGGGGTTGATTTGCAGATGGTTGGACAAAAGTGTGCCATAAGGAGATAATGCTGCGCACTCATTTCTCCCCTCATCCTCTTCCACTATATTCCTTCCTCTGGCTTCACTATTCATGCCAATCCTATCCTTATCTCACTCTTAAATGTCTCTTAAACCATTGCCTCGTGGGTTACTTCAGTAGATCAATTCTCTCTACAGCTTTGGCCTCCTACACAATTGCTATGATTGCTAAATTTTAAAACATGTAATTGATACCAGTATGTGCATAAATAATAGAAGCATATCAGGGACATTTTCCTTGGTCACATCCTCGTCTCCTGTCTCCTGTCAGGCAGAATATTCAAAAGCTTAAAAGCATGAACTGCCAGATTCATGAACAGCTTCTATCCTACTGTTATCAGACTACTGAATAGTTTTCCCATAAATTAAGCGTGTAGTACTGATTTTCCAATTATCTCATCGTGAACCTTGTACATCTTTTGATCTAAACTTTTTCTGTAACTGTCACGGTATAATATTGTAATACGGTATTCTGCACTCTAGCACTTTTCTCTTTGCACTTCCTGTTGCATTTGTGTTCAGCTTCATTGTACCCATGCATAATCTGATTTGACTGGATAACATAAACATAGCTTTCAATGTATCTTGGTATACATGACAACAATAAACTAATACAAATATACATTTATCTACAATATGGTATATTGGCCAGGAATTTCAGTCGAATAATTATGTTTTTAAATGGGTTGTTCTCTGCCAGTCCAAAAATGTAATGGAGCATTTTCAGAGTGATTCATCCTTGTGCTCTAATTATCATACAAGGTGACGGTGTTCCTCATTGAGTGGACAAATTAGACCCTTGATTTGGGACTGATTATTGTTAACCATTCTTGAGATTAGCACAAATAAATACAATGCCAAATTGGGATCACACCAAGGCAATACAAGGTCACAATCTTGCCCTTGGCTCTTCAGGCCCAATCACCGACCCCATGTGCCTCTTGATATTTTACTTGGCTCCCAATTTCATCAATTCACCAAGATTCCAGACCCTTGATTCCAGACCCTTGAGCAGACCCAATATCTGCTTATTGTTCCCTTCATCACAGGATGAACCCAATCTTTCAGTGATACACCTCATCCTGTCCCGGTCTTTCAGTCAGGCTGCCGCCCACCACCCCCATTCCACTCGCCCAATTTTCTATTCCCAGTCTATCAGTCAGGTACCCCTTTCTCTAACTAATCCCTCAACTATTTATCTTACTCACCATTTTGACTCCAGGGCAGAATGCTCAGTCAACAGATCCCAATCCTCTCTCTTACTGAACTTCCAGACCCAGTCTCAGTCCCAGGAAAGACACTTTTAAATATGGAAATACTCTCAATAGTACCCAAGGTTGACACTGAAGATGAGCTGGAAGACCCATGATTGAAAGGGGTGAAAGAATGAAGCTGCAACAGTCACCGAGTCCATCAGGACACGCTAGATTTCCAAGTTAATATTATTTTAAAGTCACAATTTTTAGAAAGTTACCATATGACTAACATGTAATTTTCTTCCAGGTTATTCCCTTAGACATTACACTGGAGCTTCAAAAACAAATTATGTCTGAATTAGAAATTCTTTATAAGGTAATTTTGCAGCACCAGACTGCTAATTTTAACTTTGTTTTTGAATTGTCCAAATTGTACGATTATTCAGTAAAATTTCCTTTTTTTCACTTAAATGATTACAGTGTGACTCATCATATATAATAGGATTTTATGGCGCATTTTTCGTGGAAAACAGAATATCAATATGTACAGAATTCATGGATGGTGAGTTTGAGGATTATTTTAAACGTCAGAATATTTATATGGCCTCGAAAGAACATGGGTGTTTCATGCTTATGTTGTAAGCTCTTGGGCATGTGAAAATCTAGCAGCATTCATAATATGTTCCTTTCCGTCAGGGTATGTAAATGAAAACTAGAAAAAACGAGGACCCAAATGGATTGGAATGCTACGGAGAAAAATAATCTAACCACAGATTCTGTATTGCAATGTGCTACTAAAAATGCCTTTTCACTTTTTCAACAATAATCTGCCACACTTAAATCCACAGCAGCCCTGCAGCTTATCAGTGAATATAGCTAGATTTGACGCCACTTGAACTATTAGCTGAAACCTACTTGGATGGCAAATAGGCAACATTTCAATTTGGAATATAGCTTAAAGGATTCGTGTGTGCCTTGAGAAAAGGTTTCATGATTGTATGGATTCAAAGCCGATAGGTTAGTTAGGGTTGTGGGATTTCTGCATTGGGTGTACAAAATCTAAACAATATTCATTGAACACCTGTAGGTGTTATGTTCAGGATAGACAGCTAAATAACATGCAAAACAGTTAAATAATTGGGACTTATCCATTGGTTGTTTATATTTTTGGGCATCTAGAAAGATAAATGGTACTTTTTTCTTACGTAGCATTTCCAGTCATTTAGGTCATTTTGTCCTGCAGTGAGGCATTGATTTAATATGAGTGCGAGTGTGGACCCAGTGGCACTGTGAATGGTTATGGTTTCAGTAGCACCAATGATGCTGGGGATATGGCTTCACTCCCACACTGGGAGTGCAGTTTCAGACGCAGGATCCATACTGGGGTTATGATTTTAGAAGCACAGCCTACGCTGGGAATATTGTTTCAGAGGCATTGACTTCTTCTGTGCTTTAAGGTACCATGGGCATACTCAGGTCCAGAGTATAATTCTATGGAGTCTTAGAGCATGACTCCATAGGCAATGGCCAATGCTGGACATATGATTTGTCAGATGATGCCACAATCTGCAGGTATAGCTCCTCAGGGCTACCTCCCAAACTGGAGTTGTCAAACTGGAATCAAACTAGATTTTCCACAGATATTTATGCTTATTTGAGCATGGTTTCATCTTCAAAAGATACTGCCCTACCAGTATCCTCTTTAATGATAATGTATTAATTTCCTCCTCGGATAATAGGTTGATTGTCCACCAAGCTAGGGGTGGAAGATTGCAACCTTCACGTGGTTGCACTGTTTCGACGAATGCAATCAACCCGGCGTGCACAATCAAATAAGATCAAATAGAACAAGTTGTCCTACAACTTTAGGCTGTGCACGCCATACACAAGAAGAAGAAGAAGAGTCCACCTAGCTGTTTATTTTTTTAATCCCTTTGGTGTATATTCTGGAGTATAAATGTTTTTTTTCCACACTGTCCAAGTACTTTGGAAATGCTTTCCTAATGGATCACTTTTATCATACTTATTCCTCTATTGGTGGAAATGTTCTATCTCATCAAACACAAGAGTGCTTTTGCAATAGCCCATTACGACTAAGTTGATTGGCAACAAGCCTATATGTTCGGTGTGCCTTTATTCAAGAAAAATGATGGTATAGCAGTGATTTCTTAATAGTATGACTACATTTAAACAAATATTTCAAAAATGTCAGTTCTGTTATTTAAATGTCAGTTAGCTGGTATTTGATTAGAAGCATAAGACCTAATTACTGATTATCTAAAATTGGAAATAGTAGTTTTTTAAAATATCCCTAAGCCTTAAGTAATTGGCTGTTGTACTTGACCTTGAACCAGATAGAGTTCTCCAGTATATCACTTAGTCACGAATACAAAAGCAATTTAATTAAGAAATTTACAGTTGATTGTAATAATTTCACATATTTTCCCCTTTGTTATTATTTTCTTTAGGAGGCTCTTTGGATGTATATAGAAAGATCCCTGAGCATGTACTGGGCAGAATCTCTGTTGCAGTAAGTTTAAATATTTTTTTTATTTTATGTCGACATATCTTGATAAATATGCAGATTTTACTTTGAATAGACTGAATTCAGGAATATGATCATGATACCAGAAATGATTAAGTTATTTATTTTGTATATATGTTATCTTTATACGCACCCAGAAGAATCTTGGGTGACAGACACAAATTGCAATTTGCATATTATCATAGCCTGAGGGATGTTTGGAATTGTAGACACGGTTAACTGGCTAAAGATTACAGGTAAGTCTTGTAAAAGTAATTAGATGTAACACTTCTATAATTCTGGGCTGGTTGGGGACATCCTAATAGAGTTTGTTTTTAAAAACCTTTTCTGCCTGTACCTGAACTCTTCATTTGCAAAGGAAGCCATAAGAGCAGCTGTAAGTGTGACTAATTATTAGAGCCTAAACACCACATAGTAATATCATCTTTCATTGGTTGGCTTTACAAGGTGAAATGCACTCAAGGGATTCTGCATTTCAGGGAGTTAGGACATTTATTTTTGTGCTTGTGATTTGCCATTCTGCAAATTCCCAATCTCCCAGTTGTCTACTATGTGATAGTGCTTAGCTGGTTGAAGATCCTGTAGCCTACTATAAGTCTCAGACTCGCTTCCTATGGAGGTTATGTTGCTTAAATTAAAAGTCAGGTTAAAATTATTTCATTAGTAATTAAAGCTTTGGGACATTCATGAAAGATGCTATGCGAATGCAAGTCAATCTTTTTATTCTGCTTCACCAAATGAATGTCACGTTGCAGACTTTCTGTTCCTATGTTTTAAAAAACTACTTCAGCATTAAAAAGTCACGGGATCCAAACACCTATGTACTGGTTAAGATTAATTTCTACTGTATTTGGCCTTTAATGTACCATTAAAAGAGGCATATAAACTTTAACTGCAAGCATGTTTTTAATAATCCACATATTGATCATTTCAAAAAAACGTTGGAAAACATTGTAGGATGAAGAAACGATTTTTTAAAGAGTTGGCTCACTCTCAATCCATGATAAGATCATTATGATTTGAATATCTTTCTTTTGGATTTTTTTTTTAATAGCATAATGAATGTTGGATTGGAAGGGGATAAGAATTATTGGACGATATTGTGTGCATTAGAAAGTAAATGTTAATTCAGCAATACATAGTGCCCATTGGGGAAATGCAAAACCTATGTATGGGAGAAAAGGTTACAATGCTGTATCTGGAATCTTCAATACATTATTTCTTCCAATATTTCTCTTCTGACAGTATAGTATTAGGTCACTAGTGGCTTGTTTTAGCAAAATTGTTGTAGATTCTAGTACGATTTCATTTCAAATCAGAAGAACATAATTTCCATCAATCCTTCTGTAAATTCCTTCTGTGACACAATTGTACAAGAAATATACCATAACATATGATAATATCTATGATATTCAGAATAAAAATATAACAAACTGTCTCTGCTTATTATTAATGAACAGGAATGGCCTGTTTCAGATTTGTGTCAAAAATGGACTTGTGCATTGAAACATATTGATACATTAATTGTTAATATTGTGTCAACAGTATTATTTGAATCTATTTGACTAAATATAAACAGTTTACTAATCCATATATGGTATTGTTACCCTTATAAAACAGGTACACATTAAAGATGCAAGAAAGCTTTTGTCAACTTTTATGAAGTTCCTTTTATTTAAAACTAGACCAACGGGGCTGTCACATAGGAGGCCTGGTCCACCAACACAACGCGTTCCCCAACGTAAGATTCCAGCATTCCCCTGCCTCCCCCAGCACTGGACTTAAAAAAAATTCCAATTGCACTTCCCCTGCCTGCCAATTGTAATGGCAATTCACCCCCCCCCCCCCCCTCCTGTTGAAGCACCTGCTGCCAGGAGCTGGAGTAAGTGTTGTATGATGACAACATTGTTGCAAAAATCAGATAAATTACTGTGATATCCCATTCAGGTGAAAACTTGGTGGAAGCACAGAGTTATCCTGTATTGCAACTTTGTATCGAAGTCTGTTGGAAGCTGGTGCAGCAAGGATTTTAACAGTAAAAATCTTGTTAAAGTTGGCTTTTTTTAAAACATTGAAATATCAATAACTTGTGAAATATAACATCAAATCTGAAGGAAACTTGATTAGACCGACGACGGGAAAAAGCTGAGTAAGATTCGGCAAAACTTTTGCGCTCTTGTGTACCGTTTTGGCGTAGCTCCTTGAGATCACAGACAGACAAACTAGTCGAGACTTTTAATAGTATACTAGACCAACTGGGGGTCCCTGTCACACGGGAGGCCTGGTCCCCCAATGCAACCCGTTCCCCAACACAATATTGCACCACTAACCCGTAGCCCCCACGGGAGGCGTGGTCCCCCAACTCAACCCGTTACCGAACGTAAGATTCCAGCACTCCCCTGCATCCCCTAGCACTGGACTTTAACAAAAATTCCAATTGCACTTCCCCAATTGCAATACCAATTCACCCTCCCCCTCCTGTCCTGTCAGGAGCTGGAGTAAGTGTTGTATGATGGCAACATTGTTGCGAATGTCAGGTGGAGGACTGTGATATCCCATTCAGGTGAAAATTTGGTGGAAGCACAGAGTGTTCCTCTATTGCAGCTTTGTATCAAAGTCTGTTGGAAGCTGGTGCAGCATGGATTTTAACAGTAAAAATCTTGTTAAAGTTGGCTTTTTTAAACCTTGAAATATCAATAATTGAAATGTGAAATATAACATCAAATGTGAAGAAACTTGATACGAACGACCACGGGAAAAAGCTGAGTAAGATTCTGCAAAAAATGTTGCACTATTGTGTACCGTTTTGGCGTAGATCCTGAGATCACAGACAGACAGACAAACAAGTCAAGACTTTTAATAGTATATAGATAGATAAGTCGTACATTATGATACATTTCTCATAAGACACACTTAAGAAGGGTATCAAGGCCTTTGAAGAATGCACAAGAGGTGTACAAGTTGGATCCTGGAATGTGGAAATTCACCTATACAAAAGCTTCTTTGAGTAAAAAAAAAAATTAAGATGTGATTTAATAGTGGTGTTCAACATCTAAACCATTTCAAGTGGGTGACGGTAGTTTCAAGGTATACAGCTGGCTTCTGCTTCCGAAGTGCCAGTATGCAATATTTGTGGCTACTCTTTGCTGGTGATTTCTCATCTGCATCCTGTCATTAGACCCCTCATAGTGGAGTGCAAACTAACTGTAGTTCTGCAGCATTTATATTGGGGAATTACTTTGCTATTCTTACTGCAGGTTGAAGCAGACAATGCCTTGATAGGCTTCATGCTATCTTTAGTCTTGGCCTAAAATAATTTTTTTTTTGAAAACAAAGCCACTTGAAATAATTCTGGATTCAGCTTTAGTTTCCCCGCATTATTGAAGCCTTATCACAGTCTCTTCTTACTCTTCATCTTGCTTTTCAGTCTGTCTGATCACACCAATGTTTGCTGGTTGGTTGCATTAGCACCCAGATGATCATTGAAAAGGGATACTGTTTTAGAAAACTAATATTTATGAGCATCTCTAACTATTATTTCTATCAATGACCCCTAATCAAGACTACCAAAGTCTTACTCAGGGAAAGAGAACTTAAAATAGCAAAACAATTATCTGCCTTTTCCAAAATCATTTACTATGCTTCTATCAGATTATTTTTGCATCACTAGAGTACAACTTTCATGAATGTGTTTGAAATAAAGCAAGTTTGTAAAATATTTAAAACTATTATTTTGAGAGTGCTTTTTATTTATAATTTGGAAAGTGAAATCAATTTCTAATAGCCAGTTGGCTGAAAACTAAAATCTAAAAGATTTGGTATTCTGGTGGTGCTTTTTCTTTCATCTAGCATTTTATTGTTTTATTTTTGTAATAAGAATAGATGTGATCATTTTAAGGATCGGGGAAAAGCTCTGCAATTTAGAGCACTTAATTATAGGTTGCATTTTTTCCACATTGGCAGTCTTATTCTGACATTCATTATCCCTTGTAGTGACAATTAATTTAAATCCAAGTGATCAAACATCGACAGCTATTAGTCTCAGTTCATTCTAATTCACAGACCTTCATTTTCACAAAGTCCTGTAATTATCTTTGGAAACTGCCCAAGGCAACGGAGCTTCCCTTTGAAAATTGGCTTTTGTCAGTAAATTGGTCATGATTTGCTTGTTACTGCAGTAATTTAATGTATAATTTTATGAGATCATATATTTGCAAAGCCAAAATGGAAGTATTTAAATACACATATTGATTATTGAGTCGACAAACAAAAGTTCTAGCATCAGTGCATCTTACTTGTTCTCTCTTAGTGACTAACAATTACCAACTCAGCACACACATGAAATATTTTCGGATAAATGTTTTTTTAAGGTGCTACTCTTGTTTTGACATATTTGTTCTTTATTGACATCTTTGGACAGTTTTATAGACTCGCTGTTCATCTATGTGAGCTGTAAGCCCTAAAGAGCTCAAGACATTAGAAGACTGTGCTCAAAATGGGACAGAATGGTATATTTATTCTATTTAATTTTATGTGCTTCCCTTGACACCCTATTCTTGGAATTATCATTTCAATGCAGTAATCACCATTGGAAATACAAGGAACTGCAGATGCAAGAATCTTGAGCAAAACACAAACTCTGTAAAGGGCCTGTCCCACTTTCACGACCTCTGCCGAGTTTGCCCTTGACTCATACACGCAGCATGGTCGTAGGAGGTTGTAGATAGGTCGTAGCAGGCCGTGATGGTAGTCGTAGGTACTCGTGACATCAAGTAGGTCGGGGCATTTTTCTAGCCTGATGAAAAATGTCCACGATTAAAAAAGGTCGTGAATTAGGTCGTGAAAGTGGGACAGGCCCTTAACTCAGCAGCTCAGGCAGGGAATGAATAGGGAATGTTTCAGGTCAAGAACCTTCTTCAGTCTGAACCATCCCGATCTGAAACGTTACCTATCGAAACCCTCCACAAATGCTGCCTGTCCTGCCAAGTTTCTCCTGCATTTTGTATTTTACTTAGTAACCTCAATATTATTACAACGAAAACTGATAATTTGAAGTAATCAAACAAAACAATTTTTGTTCAAGTTACATATTTAGTAAATAACATTTAGTGCAGATACAATATTTCCTAAACAAGCAGGAGCATTTTCACTGATCACTTTTTATTGTACTAATCATAGTAATAGGAGTGTTTTAACAATACAATTCCTCTTTATGTAATTAGAAAATGTTAGAATGGTGGATTTTATTTTCTCACATAAATCTATAAATTTTAAATATTCATGTATTTAAAAAATCTGTGACACCAGAAGAAGAGTTATCTTAAATTCTCTGGCTACCTATTCAAACCTTTCATCGTTTTTTTGGGCTAAAAAACATATCTAATTTTCTGCTAATTTGCATACTTGGACCATGATTTGTTGCTCAAGGATATGGGAAGTCTACAAAGAACCACTTATCCTGTAAGAAGAGTAGGAGAGCATCTTTGTATCATTGATCCCAATACAGTAAGATCAGATCTACAGTGACATGTCAAAGAACTAAACATTGGAAAATGTTTAATCTGAGGGAAAAGACATAATAGATACAAGAAACTTAGAAAATACGTTTTAAAAATATCATTGCATGGGTAAACAGGAATTGCAACATTTATTTATCACAGAATTTTGTACATAAACTGTTCTATAGAGACATACATAACAAAGGGAAATGAGGGGAAGGAATAGGATGAGCAACATAAACTGCCTGAAGTATAAAATAACCATTCTACCTCATTTTTTTAACAAAAGAAAGATTGCAAAATTGGTACAATAAGAGACTCCGAAAGGTTATTAATACATTTGGGATAGAAAAAGGGGAAAAAAAGCTTGTCTTATAAAATTTTGAATGGGGAAATTTAGAGAATATTTTCAGTTCTGGGAGAATCTAAATTCTGGAGAGAAATACATTGAGGAATATTATCGGGGAGATAAATACATTGGTAATTACTAATAAATCCATTAGGGAAATAAGGATAAATATGTTTTGTCAGAGGGGTTGTAAACTAATTTCCTACCACAGGAAATGGTTGAGGTAAATGGGTTTGGCACTTACAAAAGAAAAACTGACAAATGCATGAGAGATTGTGAAATAGAAAAATGTGCTGTAAAGCAAAGAATACATAGATAGGAGTCAACTTAACTTGTGGAATATTAACACCCACACTTACTATTTGGCTCAAAGGAATGTTTCCATGCTGAAAAATCTTTTGTTGTTCCATGTGAAGAGTACACATTTTTGTGTGTCTCTACATAATCGTTTGGCATAGGAATTGTTTGCAAAGATGGATATACTAGTTTTTGAAAATATTTGATCAATTAAACCTATCATACATTATTTCACTAATGCATTGGAAGTATTTAATACTGAGAAAGAAGGAGGGATTGGAGATAACTATCGCTTAATTTTAGTTACAGTGTTAGGGGAATATAATAAAGTCTTAGTCACTTGGCTTTTATAAACTTTCCCATGATTAAATATTACAATTCATTCTCCTTTAACCCTATAAATTCAAGGTACTTTAATCCAGAGAAAATTTTACTTTTAAACCACAGGTGTGTTTGGCAAGGTTTTTAACATGTGAATACTTCGGTGCCTACTTTTTCAAACTGCTTCATTGATTACAATGCTTTGGGGAATAGGGAGTTATGAAAGATGCAACATACACCACGTTTTTTTCATTTTTGATCTGAATTGTACGATTTCCATTTAGTTGCCTATTTTGTTTATTTTAGACAGCTACCTCAGACATAGCTAGATATAGGTAGACATAGCCACCACAGACAATAGCAAGCCAGCTATTTTAGAACATACCAAGAAATGTTCCAATCTTTTCCCGTTGCATTCTATTTCCAGTGTTCTGTTTGGGGAATTTATTAATAAATGTCAGTAAATTTCCATCTGCTTTGCATTGCAGAATTACATTTATCATGGTATGCACAGTCTGTTCTGCAGTTCCAGTTCAATTTTTCACAGCACGTCACAAAGGTCTGCAGAAATTTACTTTATGCAAGAACGTAACACCAATGTGATGTGGAATTGAATGTAAATATGTGACGGACAAGTGCAAAGTAGCTGGTCCACCGTGCCTGTCTTATGCAGTCATTTTGCAATTAGACATCATTATCCCTTTAACTCCCAATACCAGCAGGCATATAATCTCTCGAGAGAAGTAGAGAAACAAATTTTTATAATATCAGTTCAGGAGAGCAAGGAACTTGGGAAATTCTCCTCTGACCACCGAGGCAAACAAAGTAAGTTCATAAAATCCCCAGTGACCATGATAATATCATCCAATATAACACTTTTTAACTCTGATACGTTTGTACTACTGTCTGGTAGAGACAACTAAACTATCCATTTAGTTCAGCTCTAAAATATTTTCTTATTTTACACCATTCAGTAGAATTTAAAAAAGTGTTCCAAAGCATGGTGGTTTATGAAACACCTTCTAAACTAGTATTTGGCCATTATGGTGTGAACATCAGACAGCTTCTGGTGGGTTCCTTTTGCTTAATAGATCTAAACAAATTATAATTGTATATTCTGATTTATAATGTTAAATTATCCCGAGATTGCATCATGGAATTTTATTTTTTAAACAGAACAGGTGAAGTTTTGTTCAAGGAAAGGATATTATGTAAACAGGGCCTTTTCCCATAGGTCCATATTTCCCATATGTCCAAATGTCATATTTTCTTGCCTTATTCTTCAGTCACTTGTCTCTGCAAACAGTTATAACAGCATGGAAACAAGCCCTTCGGCCCAACTTGCCCATGCCAACCAAGATGGCCCATCTACACTTGTCCAACCTGCCCACATTTGGCCCATATCCCTATAAACTTTTCCTATCCATGTACCTGTCCAAATGTCCAACATGAATCAAGTTATATTGTATGTATCAATGAACGCCGTTTGTAACAGTCCACTATTGATATTGCTCATTAATAGTTTACATTGCTCTTTTTGAAATACATAAAAATATCCACCACTATTTTAAGCAACTTTGTTAAGGATCAAAGGTAACTGTGGAAAATTGATATTTGTTATTTTTTTTAAAGCTTTGCATTCAATATTTAGAATAAGTATTGAAATACATTGACCTCCTTAGCTCTGCTGCATTTAGAAATTGGTTGCAAATTTTATTTTTGAAATCTAGTTGAGCTATTGAGAAAGTGAAGATGATGTGTTTGCCTACACTATAGCCACTAAGTGAACATTTTACCCACAGCACATTATGTGTTCAGGTTTTAATGAAAATTGCCCTTGCAATTACATACTCCACCAGTAGTGACACTGTAGAGCTTTGTTTTTTTTTAAATCTTTCATTACCGCAACCCAAGTTGCACAGAACATTAATGGGCCTGTCCCACTTAGGCGATTTTTCTGGCGAAAAACCTGAAAAACCGTCAGCTGGAACGGCGACTGTCAGAGTGCAGCCAGAGATACACAGCTGTGAAGCTCGGCGGACATTTAACATTACCGGTCGGTTATCCTTGGTTCTGAAAACTATTGCTTACATTTTTTTTTCCCAATGAGCCAGTGAAATTCAACGGTCAGCACCGGCTACAACCTACGAGAACCTACGAGAACCTTCAACCTCCTGGCAACCCACCTACGGCATGAGAATTCTCGCTACTCTCCATGGCGGCTTCATTCTGGTCGCCGCTAATTTTTCAACATTCCGACTTAGGCGACTTTTTAGGTGACTGCAGGAGACTATGCAGTCGCCACGGTCGTCACATGTTCGCGGGTGGTTGCCGGGGAGTTGCCTTCATGGTCGTGAGGAGTTCCCACATTCTGGGAACTAGTCACGGCCTCATTATGATCGCCGCAAATTTTTCAACATGTTGAAAAATTAGTGGCGACCAGAATGAAGCCGCCATGGAGAGTAGTGACCATGTGGCGACTGCATAGTCTCCTGCAGTCGCCTAAAAAGTCGCCTAAGTGGGACAGTTTTGCAATTTGTACATTTTGCAATTCAGAAAAAAAAAAAAAAAATTAAAATAGATAATGTTTGACAATAACGTGTGACTTAAAAAAGGCAAATGGATGACGTGTGCATTCCCTTGTTCTCCAACCCTAGGGGTGGGCTATGCCTGTCCCTTGAGTCTATTCTGCTGTTCACTTAGATCATGGCAGATCTCCATGCCACATTTGGTTTGACTCCATGTGTGTTATCTCACTCAAATTAAATAGTTATCTCTCAAGAACTTTTCATCAGGTATATACGTCCTTTCTGTGCTGAAGAGGTTTTCCAGAAAGTTGCCTGGAATAGAGGCTATTAGCTATAAGGAGAGGTTGGACAAACTTGGATTACTTTCTCTTAAGTGTAAGAGAATGAGGGGAAACCTGATAGAAGTATATAGATTTGTGGGAGGTATTGATAGGGTAGACAGTCAGAACCTTTTTCCTAGGGTGGAAATGTTAGACAAGAGGGCAAAGCTTTAAGATCAGAGGGATAAATATTAAAGGCTTGCTTCCTTAGAAAACTTAGAATGTTCGGCATGTCCCCAAAAACTCTCACCAACTTCTACTGATGCATCATAGAAAGCATTTTATCAGGAAGCATCACAGATGGTTTGGGAACAGCTGCATCCAAGACTGCAAGAAATCACAGAAAATCGTGGATACAGCCCAGACCATCACACAAACCAACCTCCCTTCCATTCACTCCATTTACACTTCATGCTGCTTCGGCAAGGCCACCAGAATAATCAAGAACAAGTCTCACCCCGGTCACTCCCTCTTCTCCCCTCACCATCACGCAAGAGGTACAGAAACCATACACCTCCAGATTCAGGGCCTGTTTCTTCCCAGCTGTTATCAGGCAACTGAATCATCCTATCAACAACTAAAGAGCAGTCCTGAGCTACTATCTTATTGGAGACCCTCGGACTATCTTTAATCAGACTTTACTGGACTTTATCTTGCACAAAATGTTATTCCCTTTATCATGTATCTGTTCATTGTGGATGGCTCAATTGTAATCGTGTAGTCTTTCCACAGACTGGTTAGCATGCAACAAAAGCTTTTCACTGTACCTCAGTACACGTGACAATAAATTAAACTAAAGTAAACTAAAGGAGATGAGAGGAGCACATTTTTTACACCGAGAGTGGTGGGTGTCTGAAACATGCTGCTGAGAGTGGTGTTGGAGGTAGATACGATAGTGTGTTTAAGAGGCTTCGAGATAGGCACAAGGATATGGAGGAATGGAGAGATATGAATCACCTGCAGGAAGATGAGATCATTTTAACTTGTTCAGTACAGACATTGTGGGCTGAAGGGCCTGTTCCTGCACTGTACTGTTCTATATTCTATGCTTTTCTGAGGCCATGACCCCTTCATATAACATTTTAATTTATGTTCAGTTACATTTAATCTATACAAAGTGCTCCCTCTTATAAGCTTCTCATCTCTGCCTTTCTTACCTGCTTTCTTCTCTGAGCTTGTTCATCTTCTAATGCTCCTTAGACTTCCATACAATGCAAACAAAAAATCCAAGGACATATACTTGGGGGTAAGAGCATGCAAGCACTGATTATTCTTTCATTGTACGTTTTTAGGAGTTCGTGCACACCAAACTTTATACAAGTAATCTTGAATTTGAAGGATTTTCACATTGATACAATATATCTGACATAAAGCAGGGAAAGAATTGAAAACAGATTTGAATAATTTTATGAAATTAAAGTTTTAAGTTAGCTGAGCGCACATTTTGGTCAGCTATTTTTGGCATGTTCCCTTCAATGTAAAAAAGGTAAAAAATGGTTGTTACTACTTATAATTTATATTAGAAAATTCAATTTAGAGAAAATGCTGTTTCTAAACACCTGAGACAAAATGTATAAAAACACAAGCACAATCTGCATGCTTCAGCTTCAGGTATAACATTAAAGGCCAAGCAGTATTGTGTACTGCGTCACTAGAGTCTTGCCAGGTCAAGCTTGTTTTAACCTACATGAATTGGACGTTGCTTAACCCTTCCAGAATGTGTCATAACATTTGCTGTGTTGGCTGTATACAGTTGCTGTTTATTCAGTAGGGTCTGGCTTAATCAAAATACACCCAGCCATTTAGACTATTTTGTTAAAACAAATCCCCAGCGTTTCAGAGCACAGACATGGGTGTGATTATCTTGAATGGCATTGGAACGTAAATAGAGTGACACAGCAACAGACCTCATCAACTCTGAGTGGGCATCAGCTTTTCTCAAAACCCATCAACCTTATGTGTCTAGAAAAGCAATGTAACAATTTTTGGCAAAGATGAATAGCATTATGCATTCATAGCAGCTTACTTTTTTTTGGTGCTATGCAAAAAAACTGCTACTGATGTAGTCTGAATAAGTCAAAGACTCAGTATATCAAATGCCAGCCTTTCAAGAGTTGATGTGTTATTTTATGTTTCTAGTTTAATATCAGGAAAAATGAATTAAGAAGATCCTGCTTTACAGATGAGATAGATTTCATTTGCTCACTTCTCAGTTCACCTTCTGTGAATTGAGAGAAGTTTTGTTATAACTTTGGATCTAGAATTATGAAGAAAAACAAAAAAATCTTAGTTTCCAAAATTTCAGTAATAATACAAGGTAGAAAGGATAAATCCTGAACAAACAGGTGTATAAATGCTATATTTTGAGAATTACTGCAAGTGTTGGCATGTATTGTTATAATGTGAACTTCTGAATTATTAGCTTCATCCAACTTTTCTGAATCTAACTGAATCTTTACAGTTTTTTCTGCAGATACTGTAGAATTTGTGTTACTTAAATTCTAGATTGCGAAGGGTGGCTGGGTAAATTGTAATGTTTTTTCTTTTCTTCATTTTCCAGGTTGTGAAAGGCCTTACCTATCTATGGAGCCTAAAGATTTTGCACCGTGGTGGGTTATACTTTTTGTTAAGCCTTTTAAAATAAAAATATTATTTATTTCCCTTTGATTATCAATTAATCTGGTAGCTCAAAATAATTCAGATGGCGGATAAATACAAAACTGGGTTTTCAACTCACTGATGTCAACAATCCTAAATACCTTTGCTTGGAGCTATTGTAAATAACTAAATGCATAGCTAAATCAGTTTTTGTCGCAGTAGCTCATTTGTATTCAGCAGTTATAATAATGGAATTGGACTGTGGCATGAAAAGATAATGTTTTAATAAAAATGTTTGTGGTGGTGTAACTATTCGAGCTGCTGCCTCACAGCTCCTGTGAGCCAGGTTCAATCCTGACTTCTGGTGCTGACTGTGTGGACTTTGCATGGTCTACCTGTGGCCAGACAAGTTTCCTTAGCTGTGCCAGTTGTCTTTCCACATCCAAAAGAACTGAAGCTCGGTAAGTTGATTGGCCATTGTAATTGCTCCTAGTGTGTAGGTGAGTGGCAGAATCTGAGTGGAATTGATGGGAGTATGAGGAGAATAAAACTGTTTCATAGTCGGACATGTAGTTGGCTAAAGGCCTGATTATTTGTTGCTATACACTCATCCTTCGAGGCCAATGACTCGCTCAGTTCATGAAGCGTTGAATAAGCCAATAAAATATTTAAAATGCAAACCTTGATAGTGAATGGCAGCGGACTAACTAACAGATATCACAAATGATCCTGATCCTACAATTATCTGTCACCCATCAGTCAGGAATAACCAGGAATATTTACCCATTTCAAACTCCTTTTGGCTGTTCAGAGAAATGTCAGTTCCAGTAATATTGTCTCTGCTTTACCTAATATGGATAAATGGGACTAGTGCAGAGGGCAATAAGGTGGCTGATGGGCCACTTCCTGTTGTATGACTCTATAACTGTATATACAGGCTTTATTTCAAAACATCATTTTGATTTGAAGCCTATTAATTGAGACACTTTGGTGGAAATAAACTTGCCTCATTTATCAGATCATTCCCATTAATCCAAGCCCATCAGTATTGATCTAATCCGCCACATTAGCCATTTCTCCATCAACTGGCGCCAGCTATATTTACAAGCTTTCAAAACCACAGCTGATTCATACTTGGGTGCTGAATCTCTATAAAAAATACTTGTGTGTAAGATACTTTATTTCCTTTTACTATGTATTAATATTTGTAAAAACAAGGAACTGTAAATGCTGGTTATTACACAAAAGGACGCAAAGTGCTATACTTGATTTACTTCCACTCTTTTAACTTAAAACTGAATATGGTTAGCATCAAATTAAAATGTAATCCCATTTCATGTGAGGCTATGCATTCTCGTATTCATTTGCCAGGGATGATGAGATATTTCATTGTTTTCTGAGTTTCAAATACTTTAAAGTCAAAGGGCAGTACTGTTGCTTCTGTTAAATTCACTTTTCAGGTCTTTCTGCTGTCTGACGTATAGAGGATATATTACTCCACGGGTGCTTACAGCTCTCGGTGGAAGGCACCTCAAACTCTTGTTTCAGAAGTCGTATTTTCAGTGATTTTGTTCTAATTGAATTTCCCTTTGCCCTTGGTTTCTCATGCATTTGAGTAACTTGGATTTCAGATTTTTGCTGAGTAAGCTACTGTGTTCCTATAATTTAATGCAGTTAAAATATCAAATTAATTATCAAACTATTTAGCAGGAAATATAGCATCCTATAAAATAATCTTGATAGGTTCATCAGTTCTAGCAGATTCTCTGCAAAGACAGGGATAAACAAATAGACGATTACAACTTTTATTCTAAAAATGGACAGTGATGGCGCTGTTTCTCAAATACCCTGTTACATCAACAGAGCAACTGCACCTCAGCTGTGGCGATTAGGCATTATATCCATATTAGGTCTTAGCCTCACTAACGTCAAGAAATGCTGACCTAAGCCCAAACAAAACCGGTACATCTTATTGGTGATGAGATAATTTTGACAAAGGCTTTGGAAAATCACCCAATGCTGTTGGCTCCAGGAAGTTCATGCCTTTTAGTAAATTACCAATGCTTTTGCATGGTGAGATTACATCAGTTAAAAGACCCACCAGATCCCATCATATAATTAATTCTCTGCCATAATTCTCTGTGTCAGTAACTCCAGAAAAACCAGTGGGTGAAAATCTGGATAAAATAGCCGATGAATGAAATCATCTTGCATAATTGCTAGGTGTACATCCCTGAACAGTTTTAGTGTGGTCTGAGGACTGCTCTTGACATTTATGGTAACCAGAATCTTATCTTGCTCCCTAGACTTACATACACGTTATACATCCCACTCCTGCTTTATTCTTTTTCACCCAACCAAAAGATGAGTTGGTGGACATGCGCTCTCATTGTAAGATCAGTCACACTTTGGCATATCAAAATACTGCATTGCCCAGGACATCTATTTACTGGAATATTATGGGAAAGGGGGGAGGAGAACTGGTAATTAAAAATTATATCTCAGTAAACCATGAGGTGGTGAAATTAACTTGTTTGCATTTTAAAGTTTAGCAGAGATAATTCTAAAGCATGAGTTTCACTATGCAGGCCGTCCCTGGGTTACAAACACCTAATTTAAGCGAGCTTCCATAATGTTATTAAACTAAAAAGTACAATGTAGGTACATACCTCTATACGACAGTATGTACATACATACATCATACGACAGAACTAGCTTCTCCTCTCTCTCTATCTTTTATAATTGTTCTTTCCTACCAGTCTGTGTGTTATTCGTTACAATAATGTGGAAGTATGATGACCATGTCAAGTGATTTTTGTGGATTTTCGAACCTAAGGGCAAAATTCACCGATGGATGTCTGTGAAAGTGGAACCCGCCTGTCACTCGTTAACTGCCTGTTGCAGAATCCTTGCTAAAAATAACAGGCTACAAAGAGTTGCCATTAGCTTGAGCATCCTTTTGTTTGTTTCTGTTCGATATTTTTGTTGAACTCTTAGCAATGGTTACTACATCAGAAGAATCAGCTTAAAGTTACCCTTCACCCTTATATGAAAGAGATAAATTAACATGCAGAGTTGAAATTGAAGCACCTGGGATTAATGACTTTGTCTGTTTATTCCAGTTGCCTCATAGTATTGAATTTAGTAACAAGAGTTCAAACCACTTCCTGCTGATGATATTAGCTGCAACTCTTCAAAGAAACTTCAGAGCAAAGTTCACAATTGATATTAATGAAGCTGAAATGTTTTTAAGGCTTATTGGTTACTTTTGCTTCTAGAGCTCTGTTGAAAGTTCCTAGCTCAGAATTGACAGCTCCCTCCTGCATTATACTGTGGTTGAACCGATGCCTTGCAGGAGAGAGATGCTGCCAAAATAGAGGTAAGGACCTCCAGCAGAGCTCTTTGATAAATCATTAACAATAAGATAATGTACGTTTTTTTAAATGATGCAGGATAGATCTTTTTTGTGACATCAACTATCTTATGATTTTAATTAAATGATACAGTTTTATCTTGTGACTAAATGTTGTAATGAAAATATTTGCTGATTTGAAAAACCTTTTCTGATACTTGTTATTCAGGGGCATTGTACATGTGTGCAGCAGGTGCAAAGCTTGTCGCTTCAATCTATATAGCCTTTGTGTTGCTTTCATCCTCTGCATTACTGAGTCATAGCTGTAATTACAGAATCATTAAATTCTGAGGTGCTTTTATAAGGGATTGTTTCTGCCTCCTATTTTTGTCCCTTTGCAGATGTCAAACCCTCTAATATGCTGGTGAACACACGAGGACAGGTCAAGCTGTGCGATTTTGGAGTGAGCACCCAGGTACGCTCAGGGGGACATCTTTATTCAAATCACCTGGCCACAAGTCAAAGAGATCCACAACAGAGGCACCCAGCTCGGGGAGAGATTTATTCACATTTAATCTCTGAGTGACTTTCCTTCATCAGTGTATGATTGTTCATTGTTTAATGACAGAAAAAATTGCTGATATTGTAATTACTATTTAAAAATAGAACAGTTCATTGAAATGCGTATTTGATATGAAATGTTTAGCCAGACAATAGGAAGGGCAGAGCGCATGCCGTGTCTGGGGAACTGTGGAGGCCTGCAATAAAAATTAATGTGGAAATCAACAATAGTGGTGGGCATTTACAAGGCGATGCACAAAATTTAATTAATTTCCATTTTTGGCCCTTGAGACAGTTGTGGTGGTGACCTGTGAGCTTGCTTTGGTGTTGATTTGAATTGCAGTCGCCCTTTTTACTCAGTCAAAGATTTTGAAGAAATAGAAGGTCAGTGGTATATTAAAAGTTGTCAAAGTCTATTCTCCCCAGTGCATTTTATGTTCTCCATTTTGTCAGTGTATAAGCAGACATCTCGTGTCATGCTAGTATGCTGGTCCCCTGTGACGGAAAAATTTGTTCAGACTGAGATATTCAGAAAACCGACTTTGTTATAAGCGGTTCTTGCTTTTGTAACGGGGTGAAATAAGTTTTTTTTCTAGCCACGCTGAATTGAAGGTCATGGAGTTATTTCTGCTTTCACGTATTCCACCAATTTTCAAATATTTCAGGAAAATATAAAACATAATTTTAGTGTTTAAACATTGTGCTGCAGCTACAGGCTGTATAATCTAATTTATTGGAAGATTTTCTGTGTTTGGTAGAGATTCATGGCTTTTACTTGTCAACGATGACTGGCAAAATACTTTGGTACTCTGGTGATTTCCAAGCCACTGTGCGAAACATGTAACACCAAGCCTCCAGCTGTTGATTGATTGCAGTTATCTGTTTCATTATGTATTGATTTTGAAGGGAGATGTAGAGGAAGGTTGTTTACATTTCCCTTTAGTTCCCTGAGACCCAGATGAAAGTTAAAAATCTGTAACCATGCTGATCTGGAAATCCTAATTCGACATTTTCGATTAGTCTTGTTTATGGCCTACAGATGGACAACATTTCCTGTTGTAGCCATTATTGAGCAGCTAGGGTAGAGGTGCAACTAGTTCTGGAGTGATGTTCTTCAGTACTACAGAGATGTTTTCTGATCCCATAGCCTTGGTTGTATCCAGTGCACTCAGTCATTTGTTTGATATCACGTGGCTTTCATTGAATCGAATTGTGATGGTGGGGACCTTAAGAGAAAGCTGAGGGATCATTTCTTTGAAGCGTCTGGCTTAATTTGGTTGCAATACTTCAGCCTCTTCGTTACCACTCAAATGCTGACCTCTGCCTTCTTTGAGAATGAGGATATTGTTCGAGGGTCCTCCAACAGTTTCATTGTCCACTACCATTAGTATCAAGATGTGAAAGGATTGTACGGGTCTAATCTACTGTTTATTGTGAAATCGCTGTTTTCATTGGTAGATCTGCATTGCAGCTTCACAAGTTTGACACCTCATTTTTATATGTTGTGGAAACGTCTGGCTGATCAACCAGTGTCTGAGGAAAGACAAACAGAATTAATATTTAGATTGAATATGGTCTGTTTTTATTCTGGTTTTCCATCACCTTCAGTTTTTCTATTTACTGCTCCTAACAAGCTCCTGGCTTAATGGTAATGGTGGAGTGAGGAATGCACTGAGCCATGAGGCAACCGATTGTGATGGTCAACTGCTAAAGGATTGATCAAGGCACCTCAAGGGAGCTGCCAGATCTGTTCTGAAACTATCCCAAGTAGCACATTTGTAATACCACGTAACATGATGGAGTACATTCTCTTTGTGAAGATGGGATGTTCAGAGGTCTACCAGTATTGTCGTGGACAAATGCATGAAACCGAGTGTGTGAAGGGACTTCTATGATGTGCACTGCTGGATGCCATGCTCCTGTGCCTCAGCAAACGGCTGGGCTCACCTTCACCAGTCCTGTATTAGGAACATGACCAGGAGGGGCCAACTTTTCAAACACCATTTTGCACAAATTTCAACTGATGCAAATCTCAACAATATAGCAGAGAAAGCCCCTTGGCCCACATTGTCTGTGCTGGACATGATGCCGACCATCTCTTATCTGCCTGCACATAATCCATACCCTTCCTTTCCCTGTGTATTTATATGCCTATCCAAAAGTGTCTAAATGCCACTCTTGCATTTGCATCAACCACCACCCCGGGGCAGCGTGATCCAGGCACACACCAACCACCGTGTAAAAAAAACCCTTGCCCTGCACATCTCCTTTAAACCTTTCCCCTCTCACCTTAAAAATATGCCCTCTCGTATTTGATTTTTCCATTTTGGGGAAAAAGGTTCTGACTTTATTCCTCTCACATTTTTATAGACTTCTATCTAGTCTCCCTGCAACATCTGGCATTCCAGAGAAAACAATTCAAGTCTGTCCAACCTCTACCTGTAGTGAATATCCTCTAATCCAGGTTTCATTTTGGTAACTGTATGACTTCCATCACAAACTTTTCCTTGAACTTGCATGCTTCCAGCACCTTTGTCCTGAATTTGCTGACAAAATAACTAAGAGATGTAAATTGTGCAGAAATTGAGCAGGTCTACAGCTAGCTTTGGATGATTTCTGACACTCTGCTATTAGCCCCATGATATTGGCAGCTCACCCACTCAAACTACTTCATTTATTGTAAGTACGCAAAGTATTTACATTTTAAGGATGCACTATGCTTGCCAGAGAATATTTTGGTTTCCACTGAGCAATCTGAACAATACAATGATTAAAGTAATCCTAATTAATAACTTATCATAGAAGGTAGTACCATGGATGTAGTAAATTTTCCTGAGAGGTTTTTTAATTTTTAAGGTTTTTAATTTTTACTTTTACTTTTCTCTTTTGTGTTCCTGTGTCTTTGTTCTATCTTACTCTCTCTATAAATCTAATCTTTCCTCCTTAATTCCTTTTTTGCACTTCTTTCAATACTCGCTTAACTCTAGTATGCCTATAGAAACAAGGAACGTAAACTCTTAGAACTCGTTTCTATAGGCATACTATAGGAACCAAAAATGACACAAATTGCTGGAGTAACTCAGTGGATCAGGCAGCATTTCCAGAGATGTTGCCTGACCCGCTGAATTACTCCAGCATTTTGTGTTGTTTCTAGTATGCTTATGTTAGTTTGCCCTTTTCTTCTTGTTCTACTGTTCCCAATCCACAAACCTCAATGGTTAAGCAGTTATTACAGTTGGCTCAAATATCATCATGTTCCTGGATATCTCTTCTCCTCTCTGCCCCAATATCATTTTCTGCTTAAGACAAGTTTAAAGCGCAGTGGGTTACAAGAGTAAGGTTACAGTGTATGCTTATGATGTTACTGTAGTTGTGATCCATAAGTATGGAGTAATGACCTAGAAATTTGTGTTCACATCTCAGTTAGGCTGCTGACAAACTTAAGTTCATTTAATTAACTAAATCTTAAATAAAAAGCTTGTATTGGTGATGGTGACCATAGAAGCATTAGGTAGATTGCCATAAAAAAACTCATGTGGTTTTCAGATGTCCTTTAGGGAATGAAATGTGTTGACCTTGCCCAGCCTATCCTGCCAGTGACTCAACATCAAATTAGGTTCTTGACTTTTCTCTGAAATGGCTGCGAGACACTCAATTGTATCAGAACACAAAAAATAGAAAATGAAAGCAGACAAGGGGACATCAAACTGGTTGATTCACCCAGATTTGTGCCAAAATTGGGAGAGCAATCTCACAAGGACATAGAACAACAGCCTTGACTATTGTCTTATTCATTATACCATACCTTTTCAATGATGCAGCTCTTCCATCACAATCGTGGGTATGAGCAGGTTTGTTAGGGGTGGGAGCCTAATGAGATCTGATCAGGAGAGAATGGGCATGGAATGTCCTCACGTTAACTCTGGACCCCATGAGATTCTGTGGGATAAGATCAAGCGTGAGCAAGGAGTTTGTATCCTGTATATGTGGCTGAGCCTGTCACCTTTTATTCATCATATCCCTATTTCAGACTTGACATAAGGATGCAAATATTCATCATTGATAATTCCTATCTAGACCATAACTACATTTCACTTTTCTCTTGCAGCTGGTGAATTCGATAGCAAAAACATACGTGGGAACAAATGCATATATGGCGGTGAGTAAATCCACTGATGTTACAAGTGTTACAGAACAAAGCCTTTCCCAATAATGCCCGTATAAATTGGACAGTATTGTATTTCTTAAGGCAATCACAGAATACATTGTTTCAATTTATTTTCTAACTCTGTATGCTACTTTTACAAGTGAAATTTAATAGTCATATATAAGTGCGGGAAAGAATGCAATCAGCCTGTGCTAAATACATAACTAATTTGCAGAGACATGCTGTGTGGGCATCCACATTTTGAAAATACAGGTTGTGTATTTTTCTCGATTCTACTGTGCTTCTATAGCTTTCATTGCTCGAGATGGGAACATTGAAGATAATGCAGTTGCTGATGAAATCTGTTTTTTTATCTGCAAATTTGTCAGCTTCCTTGTGCACTTGTAACACTTTTAAATTTGCTAACCAGTGACCCAGGAAAGGAATACAATAGAGAGATTAATAACAAATAAATCATTATTTTACAAGAATTATACATCCTCAGCCTCCATCCTTGTTCAGACTGAGGAGGAATCATGTTTGCTCCCGCAGATGTCTGTCTTGCTTCAACCTACAGATTGGGCACCCAGATGTTTCATTCTTATTTATGGTGTTGGAAAGAGACAACCGTGCTGTTTTGAAATGTGTCTTATGCCCATATATTCAAATCAAAACCATACTGTTATTACCACTTCTCTTTCTCTTATTAAATGTTTTGTATAGTGTGTATATACACATCCGCAAATTCTATCTGTTATCATAATTTTTTGTACGTATATATCATTTACCAATGTATTGTAAGTTTGCTTATTTTTCCAAAGTTATTATGTTTTACACCCTCAAAACTAAATCATAATTAAAATTGAGAGGGGAACATTTTAAAGGGAACCTGAGGGGCAATTTTTTCAGAGGATAGTGGGTATGCGGAATGAAGCGCCAGAAAGTTGCCTCTCAGTTCCCTTTAAAAATGTTCTTCTCTAATCTTTAATTATAATTTTGTTTTGTGAGTGGAAAATGGAATGGGTGAGGCTACATTTAAAAGGCATTGAGACAGGTACAATAATTCCCAAAAATTCGCAAATGCCCACTAATTCTAGCTCAGGTAGGCAACTTGGTCGGCATGGATGAGTTGGAAAGAAGGGCCTGTTTCCATTCTATATAACCTTTCTGAATCTAAGTTTTTGCGTCAACACTTACCACTTAATTTTCCTTTTCCAGCTGTTGTAGTGTAATTGCAGCATCTGGCCACAAAATGGCCAGACGGGTCAAATTTCTGAAGTCTTGTAAATTACTTTGTTGCCCTTTTATATACTAGAATATAATTGTATCAACTTTTGATGACATATATGCATACATTATGAGTTAATTTTTGGAATGTTAAATTTCTAAATAAATCTGAATAGTATAACTCCATAAATCAAAGTGAAAAATAATATACCAATATATATTCATGAAAGCTGCAGGAGTCTTTGAACAAGGAAGGGCTGGCATATCTTGAAATAAACTTTGTTTTTCAAAGCTTATGAGACTTTGACGATCTATGTATTTAACCCGGTGCTTTAATGTGCATTTTCAATTAATTAATTTTCAGTCTCTTCCATTACCCACAATGTTCTGCATCCAAGATGGCTGAACATGCAGTGTGCAGTTTATTGTGGGGAAACTACAGACAGACTGCTTAGAGCATATTAAGAACCATGTGATATAACAGTTTCATTTTTCTGAGCATCTCAGGCTCTTTCCCATGGCTCAGCGCGTTTATCTGGTGCCAAAGATCTTTATTTACAGGAAGATTTCAATATTCGGTCTCCAGGCTGTATTGACCTCTCAGCAGGGGTACAACAATTGACCCTTATATACAGAATGAAAAATCAGTTATATATCTCTAATCCTGATGGCTAGCCAGTAACCACTGTCTATTTGGAGGGTATATTTTGAACCACAATTGTCACATCTCCCCACAATTAACTAGCTGTGGGCGCAGAGATAAATATTGGATATTTGTGAGTGAGTTAACTTCATGGGTGGAGAGGACATTTAAAATGAAAAACAAATTGTATTCAGCTAGCAATCTGTGAAAAAAGATGGTGTTCAAGAAAAAACTCTATCTATAACAAAACAAAGCTATTTTTCAGCTCAATATAGAGAATCATGTTATGGCATTGAAATGATAGAGCAACCAACACCAAATATTAATTTATTACTTAGATGGGGACTTAATCTTTTAGTAAGTTTAATTAGACAAGAAGGAGGTGTTACGCAATGGCATGTTTATCAAGTGATATTTTTCTGTCCTGCCTATTTCTGCAAGTACTAATATAGTCTTTCTAACAATCTAATCCTAATATTGTTTATTAAAGGAAAAAAGCACAGCTGGGCAAGTCTGTAAAGCTCACTTCAAACACATAAGTCTCTTTTTGTACAATGGCTTTTGCAACCGTGTCTTAATTGGATGGAATTTATTTTCTGCTTTGAGTGAAGAATAGCTCATGAAAATCCAGCTTAAAGATGCCTTTGCCCATTAATCAAATTACCCTGCTTTTCTTTGTAATTTGTCAGACAGTGTTGTATCAAACAAGTTCAACCAATGTTTATTTTTATATTATCACACCCAAAAACACATCAATTATATTTTAATTAGAGACAACATTTACTTACATTGAAATCTGTAAATCTGTGTACGTAGTTGACCTGTACATAAGGCTTATATACAGTCTTATTTATAGTCATCATAGACCCCAAAAGTGGTGCTTTCTTGATTTTGAACTGACATCGAAGCATTTACATCATGCAAAAGTGCACTTTATTTAAAATGTATATTATCCCAAAGATTATACTGATACAAACTTATTTACATTATAAATATGGGCAAAATTAAGTTTGAGAATAAACACTGTTAAATGTCTGAAAAAGTGGTTCAATGGTAATTTATTGTCATGTGTACCTATGTGCAGTGAAATTATTTTTTTGCGTGCAATTTCAATCTCACTATACAATAGGCACAATCATATTAAATATAAGAGTGTAAGATAGTTGACCACACTGAGCCAGTACTCCAGAGTCACCATGTTTTAGGCGCCATGCTGCACCCTTCAATAGAGGAGATATGAATCGTGTACTAGTAATTCGCTGAACGACATATTTCCAACCTCATTTATTATTTGGGAAGGAGGCCACTAATACAGATGTATCCCCAGAAAGAACAGAAAGACTACAGGTGGACACGGGGTAATCTCTGCAATACTTGGGCAGATCAAGAGATGGCTGGTGACAGGGCTGCAAGTGGTTCTAGCATTCAGATTTTGAAAATTATTTTTTTAAATTCTAGAACAGGACCTTGATAGCTGATACTGCTTTCAAATAAATGAATGGTACTGATGTGTACCCCAATGTAACCTGTAACGGATAAAGTAATTCAATGAATTATATTCATAATCTCAGAGTGTGGGCGCAAGTGGAATGTCTGGCAGTTATCGCCCATTCCCAATTGAAGATGATGGTAAGACATCTTGAATCATTGTACAAAATGTGAGAATTAAAAAAGCACCAGCTCTGCCATCCATTAAGGTCAGAGTTGATCTGGTCTCAACCTTGCCTTCAATTTCTTATCTGCTTGCCATTACTCTTGATTCCCCTGCAAACCAAAAATCTGTATGTCTGATTCTTCAGTATTTCAGCCTCCATGACTCTCTAATGTGGAGGATTCCAAAGCTCTATGACTCTGAGAGAACAATTCTCTCATCTCAGTCATTAATGGGCATTCTCTTTCTGCATTCTGCATTCTGCCTCAAGGGTAAGCATTACCTTACTGGTACAATTGTTCAACCATAATGTGTCACCCCCCCCCCCAGCATCCACATCCCTTATTTAAATGTGCATTGGAGGCATTCCATATATGCATTGGAGGCTAACGCATTGCCTTAGTACCTATCCTCTTAGGCCTTCTAAAAATGTTTGAACAAGATTTATTCTTATAAAACTTGAATAAGTCTTTATTCGTCTTGCCTGTTCAAGCTTTCCTCAGAAGGTAACCTCTTCATCCCAGGAATCAGCCCAGTGAACCTTTGTGAAATGCCTCCAAAACATATATGACCCTTATTTAAATAAGGAAGTTGCATGCTGCGGGGGAGGTGACTGACACATCGGGGTTGAGCAGCATGGCTGTGGCACTGAGCTTCGCTCTGAGACACAGCAGGGAAGGGTAATGCCAGACAGAGCCATAGTGATTGGTTGACTCTTTAGTTAGTGGCACAGACAGGAGAGAATAGGCGGCAGTAGTCGAAACTCCAGGATGGCATTTTGCATCCCAAGATCCAGGATGTCTCGGAGCAACTGCATTTGCATTTTCAAGGGCGAGGCTGCGAACGAAAAGGAATGAGGTACTGCGAAATGAGTATAGTGAGTTAAGTAAAAGGTTAACAAGCAGGACCTCCAGAGCAGTGATCTCTGGATTACTTCCAGTGCCACGTGCTAGTGAGGGTCCGAACAGGAAGATAGGAAAAATTAATGTGTGACTGAGGAGTTGGTGCAGGGGGCAGGGATTCAAATTTCTGGAAAATTGGGATCTCTTCTGGGGCAGAGGTGACCTGTAAAAATGGTATGGATTGCTTCTGAACTGGAGGTGAACTAGTGCCCTAGCAGGCAACTTCGCTCGTGCTAAACGGGTGGTTTCAAACGAAATTGGCAGGGGGACAGGAACCTATGCAGGACAGAGGTGGGTGAGAGGCTGGAAATCAGTATGGATGGTGATGAAAGAAAGTTCAGTGGACAAAATAGGCATGAGCATGGCAGGAGTGAGGAAGGACTTGATTTAAATTGCACTTATTAATGCGAGAGGCCTGGCGGGTAAGGCAAAGGAACACGGGGTGGATAGATACAGGTGACTGCAATTACAATTTTGTATTGGACTATCCTTTTCATATTCATATGTTTAGAAAAGATTGGCTCTATGATCTATTCTCTATGACTGTATTTTAGTTTTCAATTCTCCCCTGTACTCTCTGTATTTTTATTGGTGTCCTGCTATATAATAAACATGAGATTTATCATAAACCTTTTTGTATTTAGTTAGTAGAATGTTAATTCCAATGCTGACCTCTGGTTTTCTTTGCACATACTCCCTTTGACCATGTGGGTTTCCCCTGGGTGCTGTGGTAACTTCCCACATCCCAAAGATGTGAGCTTCCCATTCCGAATCCGACCTTTCTGTCCTGGGCCTCCTCCATGGCCAGAGTGAGGCACACCGTAAATTGGAGGAGCAGCACCTCATATTTCGCTTGGGCAGTTTACACCCCAGCGGTATGAACATTGACTTCTCTAATTTCAGGTAGTCCCGGCTTTCTCCTCCCCTTCCCAGCTCTCCCTCAGCCCACTGTCTCCGCCTCTTCCTTTCTTCTTCCCGTCCCCTCCGCCCACCCTCACATCAGTCTGAAGAAGGGTCTCGACCCGAAACGTTGCCTATTTCCTTCGCTCCATAGATGTTGCTTCACCCGCTCAGTTTCTCCAGCATTTTTGCCTACCCGTGTTATTGACCTGATGGCCAGCACAGACCCGTTGGGCCGAAGAACATGTTTCCATGCTGAATGACTCTCCGACTTTTAAGCTCATTCACATTAAAAAAAAAATCTTATTTCCATCTGTAACAACTCCAAAGCTAATAATATTGTTATTATCTGCACTTCCTAATCTAAATCCTAAAATCAAGCACATGAACTGTGATCTGATCTGGATTCAAAATTAAGGGATTGAGAGAGAATAGAATCAGCCAAATTCAGTTTGGGTTTGAAGTGGAAAATCCCTTAACACAGCACTGATTACCGATAGAATTGCAGCCCTTCCTCATACATATGTTATGCACAAGAAAATTGAAGGATAATTGAAGATGTTAGAACCCCTAACTCTTCCATTTAACAATTGATTCCTGAGGTTTTTTTTTATACTTCCAAAGAAGTTAAAATGTAGTTTTGCATTTATTGGGTTACCCTTTTGCCCTTCATTACTGTTGATTATAGCCAATTATCGCTGTGTAATTGAATGGGAAAAACTGCTTTATTTAATCATATAACCTGAAGGTTAATGTAAATTAGGTTTTGAAGGTACTCTGTAGTGGGAGAATCTATAATTACAACTGGTTGCATATTTTCTCATCCTTCTTGTAAAACAGCAGATTTAATTTGATTTTTTTTTGTCATTGCCCAGGCATTCTATTCTATTATTTGGATGTTTCTGATACATTTCTTATAAAACAATAAACATTCAATGGCCAGATTAGTGCTTGAAAAGGCATAGGAATGCTTTTATTTCCTTGATGCAATTAAAAATGATCTGCTTTATATAGAAAGAAAAATTAAAACTTTGCATTTCAACCTATTCTTTGCCAATGCTTGAAACTGATGTTTGATTTTGGCACATCACCTAGAAATCTGAGAGTCTTCTGTGGCTGCTTTAAAGATTTTTCCTTTTCAGCAAGTCAGATTCCAGCAGACCAGACGAACCATTAATGAACCACTGATCATATCACAATCTGATGATTCATACTGTTATTAGTCCACCTCTAGTAACATGCTAATTATTACAGCAATTTTGAAAAAGTAGTCATTGGAACCCGTTGTAATTCACTAGTTTTAAGATCTCTACTAGCAAAATGTATATTATATTTTGTTCAATATTTACTTTCATAGATAAACTACATTTAAGAATGTAAAATGGTGGTATTAACTGAATGATGTAAATGATGTGTAAATTCCTCATTAAAGCTTTAACGTTGCTGCATCTGCACCATAATGGGACACAGATTTGTGGTTTCTCCTGAGAGTCAGAGTAAAAATCAAATGGATTCTTTCGTCTGCCTCTGAGAGCTTGGCATTAGAACAGCTTTGGTGAAGGCTGCAAGTGTGCAGTCCCTTTGCTTCTTCTCATGAAGCAAACACAATATGGGTGGTAATGTTTAATTTATTAAATAGGAGGATTTATATATTTAAGTGAAATGAAAATACATAAAATGAAATCAATGCAGTTGGGTTTTTTGATCACGGTTCATACATGTAGCCCTTAAACAGCTCTTATATTTGTTTACAGCCAGAAAGGATAGCGGGAGAACAGTACGGAATACATTCAGATGTGTGGAGTTTTGGAATATCTTTTATGGAGGTTAGTGAAACATCTGTTTATCTGGTACATCTAAGAACAAGAATGTTCTACTCTCTTTATTGGCTCCTTTTTCCATTCTGTCATTAAATTGCACAATTAGAATCATGGCTTGAGGACAGCATGGATGGAGGCTGTAAATAAACATGATTTACTTGGGTAAATCACAGGAAGCTAGAGTGTTTTGTAGAACTCTTCCCTCTTACATGACAAAGTCTTCTAGGGAGAATGCAAAAGTTCCCAGCCTACCTGGAAGTGTCTGATCTCAGCCCAGCTTAGTTCTCTGATTTTGATCCACCTCCAGTAGGTAGAGTGAATAATATAGAAAATTGTTAATTTTTCTCTGCACTTAAGCTGTGGACAGGACCACAATCTTTTGGAGACACAGGATACTGTGGATGCTGGAATCTAGAACAAACAATCTGTTGCAGGAACTCAACAGTTTGAGCAGCATCTGTGATTAGAAAGGAATGTTCAATGTTTTGTGTTGAGATCAAACATCAGGTCCTGATGGACCATTCCTTTATACCCACAGATGCTGCTCAATCCACTGAGTTCCTTCAGTAGATTGATTGTTACTCCAGAATCTTTTGATTTCTGATTCCAATCCGAGAATGGGAATCTGGACACACTAAAAATTCAGAATTCTTGCAGTGTAGGATTTGTTATTTTGGGATTCCTTGTGAAATGTGGTAAGATGCTATATAAAAACAGATCATTTGTTCTTTTTTTTTGCATACCTTTGGGCTTAACAAAGTCCATAAAAGCATTTGAAAATCAAAATTTTGGAATCAATGCATGAGAAGTCGGCAACAAGCATGGCATCAAGATTTGGTGTAAGTCAGGCAACAGAGTTTTGAATGATCATATAATTGTGGAAATTAGTATTTTGGAATTGGATGACTAAAGGTAACAAAGGCATGGATGATTGTGGTGTCAGCAGCAAATGAACTGAGGCAGTTTGCATGGAAATGGAAATAAACAATTTTGGTGACAGCCCAGATATAAAAACTGGATCTGAACTTTTGCGGCAACCATGTTTGCAAACAGTTTTGTTTAGTTTCGAAGCAGAGAGGATTATTTTCTTAATTTGGTCTGAATTAAGCATTCAGTGTTGAAAAAATATTTGCTTGCATTTGCAATGCAGGATACAGCCAGTGTATAGTGTTAATCTTAAGGGAAAATAAACAAATTGCGTGAAACTTTCCCATGGATTTTGCATTATTAGTCATGTCCACCAATCATTTAAAGCCTTCACAGGAACTGCTCGGCTTAAATGTCAGGTATCTCAGGAGTATCTCAAGTTTACTTGTTTCTAAGGTTTCAATTTATTGTAGGGCATTAAACCTTTCAGTTAAAAGAATACTACTTCACTGATTTCTAGTGCATACTTATGCTGTATATTGCACATGGTAATTCTGTGATACTGTTCCATTCAACTGACAAAACATAGCAGTTTAGATGCCCGAATAGGATTCGATAAAGAGCTAACCAACTGCAATTCAGTGTTATTTATTCTATTGAGTTACACCATTTAATTTTGTTTTGTACATTTATGTCCACTGGTACTGAAATTCATATTCTTCTGAAATTAAATCAGGCAATTACAGTACGTCAGGCTAATAGATTGATTACAGTTCTGAGGCAAATAATAGCCAGAAGTTCACCTTCCGTGGCTGTTTTTAGCACGTTTCTTGCCTTCATAAATCACATTAAAGGAAGCATTTATTTAAAATACTAATTAATGGTAAGTGCCTGTTTATGAACCTAAGGCAAGCCCTTATTAACAAATTATAATTTCCACATATGTGCTCAAACTTGAAACAATGCTGTATTATTCAGGCTGAATATGCTTTCTGATGTAAATTTTGGTTTATGTTTTGGATATATTGTAATTTTAGTGTTATATTAAATAGCCCATTGTTTTTATTATATTGAAATAATTAAGCCTAGCCATTCACTACTGCATGTCTACAGTTTACATTTGGAGGTATTAGCAGGTATAGCCATTTGGTATATCTTCTATATTATGAGGAATGCCTGCCTTAGATTTTAGAACAAAACCCCATAATGTTGTCCCTTGAGTTCTGCAATACTGTAATTCTACTGAAATAATATAGCAGTCTTCAGTCAACAGCAAAGATTTGAAATGAATAAAAACAATGCTGTTTTGATTTCCTCTATATCACTTGTTTCAGTTTATACCTCTTGAATTAATATTGACCAGAAGTCTATCCATCTTGAAATTTTTATAGAAATCTGCAATTATTTTGCAATAAACTAAACTAATCTTCAATGAGTCTGTGTTCTTTGGATATTCCAAGATATCCCAAATGTGTAATGAAATTGGGGCACAAAATCATGGGCAGTTACATGTGCAAATCTGGAAATACCTTAAAACACACATAGCTTTATGCAAAATATCGGTCACTATTAACAAGTTGAGTGATGTGGCCAAAAATCTGTTTGCAAAAATTCAAGCAGACTTAATTAGAAAGGTTTTGGACAGAGTGATGGCAGATGGAGAAACAAGGAACTGTAGATGCTGGTTTACAATATAGCTTGTCAGATAAAAAACAGGTGTGAAATAAAAGGATTGAAGAGTTGCAAATGATGAAGTCAGAGGAAGGAATGTGGATGGCAAAGGGGAGAGGGAAGAAATAGGTGTTTCCCGGAAAAGGAAGGGCGAGATACATGGGGTGGTGCTGGAAGAAGGGGGTAATGACAGATGGAGTTCAGTGTGGGAAGCTGAAAAGTTCTGATATTCAGCAGAGAACTGTGATTGTTGATGAAATGCTAAATGGTAATGTGCTTGACCTTTGAAAAAAGCAAGAGAGATACTGGAAGATTTTGATCAATAAGTAGGCCATTAGAACTTGTGTTGCAGTATTTAAAAGTAAATAAAACATTGGGATTTATGGGAAAGGATGCCGCTCTTAAATAACGAGGTGATAAAATGTAGTACGGCTTTTATGAGGCCATATTTGTATTGTTTGTTAGTCGGTGAACTCCTTTCTAAGCGGTCAGAAGCATTGTGCTCTTTATAATCCATTGGCCTGAATTAATAATTCAAATCCTGCAACAAATTTAAATTCAGTTTAGTAAATCTGAAAATAAAGACTGACATGACAATTGGATTAAAAATATATATTTTCTGGATCTTTAATGAAGGAAATCTATCGTCCTACTCAGTCTAGCCCACTTGTTAACTTGCTGCAATGTTGACTTTGACTTATTTCTGAAATGCGCAATAAGTCACTCAGTTTAGGGATGAGAAATAAGTGATGGTTGCCAGAAAATCCTCATTCCAAAATTATATATATTTTTTTAAGTTGCCATTGTATTTGTCTCATTCACAGTATTACAATTCCAGATCATGGCAATTCATATGAAAATGTTTTTACTCGATAGTGTTGTGGATATCAACCTAATCACTGGAAATTATTTTTCCTTAATTACGTGATCAAAATACTACTTTTCCATTAAACATCACCCTCAGAGCTTTGCGGACATGCACTCCTAGTTCTTTGTTTCTGCATCTCTTTAGAAAGGCACCATATAGTTTATTTTCCCTTACTAATTCTCACCTTAATTAATTTTTATCAGTCATGTTTTACCATTCTTTCTCCATGTCCTCCTGAAAGCTGCTAATATCTTCCTTGCTGTTGGCTACTTTTTTTTAAATGTTGCTTGCAATCTTTGGAATCCTTCTCAAGGCCATGGTTGTTAATATATATCTAAGGCTGAAATAGTTTTAACGCCAATATCATTTCATAGAGAATCTTGAGAAATGTCTTAAATTAAGAGCAAGAGGATAGTTAGGGAAAAGGTAAATCCCCATTGGTAGAATTGTGAAGAGTGAGGAAGGTTGTCAAAAGAAACAGCAGGATATACATAATTTGGAAATTGGGTGTAGAAATGGCAGATGGAGTTTAAGACAGACAAGCGTGAGGTAATGCATTCTAGGAGGGCAAATGTAAGATGAATGAATGAATGAATGAATGAATGAATGAATAGTTTATTAAGATAAAGGTACAGTAAATAGCAAGACCCTTTAGAGTATTGGGATCACAGAGGGATCTTGGGTTGCAAGTCCACAGCTCTCTGAAAGTGGCAACAGAAAGAGATAGGGGCCGATCTCCTGGTCCCAGAACACTGATGCAATCATAAAGAAAGCACATCAGCGCCTCTACTTCTTGAGAAGATTACGGAGAGTTGGTATGTCAAGGAGGACTCTCTCGAACTTCTACAGGTGCACAGCATGCTGACCGGTTGCATCGTGGCTTGGTACGGCAACCTGAGCATCCAGGAGTGGAAAAGGCTGCAAAACGTTGGAAAACACTGCCCAGTACATCATCAGCTCTGACCTCCCTACCATCGAGGGGATCTATCGCAGTCGCTGCCTCAAAAAGACTGCCAGCATCATCAAGGACCCACACCATCCTGGCCACACACTCATCTGCTGCCATCTGATAGAAGGTACAGGAGCCTGAAATCTGGAACATCCAGGTTCAGGAACAGCTTCTTCCCCACAGCCATCAGACTGTTAAACACAACTTCAAACAAACTCTGAACTTTAACAGCCTATTGCACTTTATCTGTTTATTTATGTGTGTGTATATATATATTCTATGGTATATGGACACACTGATCTGACCTGTATTTATGCCTACAATATTCTGTTGTGCTGCAGCAAGCAAGAATTTCATTGTCCTATCTGGGACACATGACAAGATTCAAGAGAGTTTATTGTCATGTGTCCTAGATAGGACAATGAAATTCTTGCTTTGCTTCAGCACAACAGAATATAGAAGGCATAAATACAGAACAGATCAGTGTGTCCATATACCATTATATAAATATATACACACATCAATAAATAAAACAGATAAAGTGCAAATAAACAGATAATGGGCTATTAATGTTCAGAGTTTTGTTTGAGTTGAGTTCAATAGCCTGATGGCTGTAGGGAAGAAGCTGTTTCTGAACCTGGACGTTGCAGTCTTCAGGCTCCTGTACCTTCTACCTGAAGGTAACGGGGAGATGAATGTGTGGCCAGGATGATGTGGGTCCTTGATGATACTGCCAGCCTTTTTGAGGCAGCGACTGTGATAGATCCCCTCGATGGTAGGGAGGTCAGAGCCGATGATGGACTGGGCAGTGTTAATACTTTTTGTAGTCTTCCGCTCCTGGGCACTCAAGCTGCCGAACCAAGCCACAATGCAACCTGTCAGCATGCTCTCTACTGTGCACCTGTAGAAGTTAGAGAGAGTCCTCCTTGACGTACTGACTCTCCGTAATCTTCTCAGGAAGTAGAGGCGCTGATGTGCTTTCTTCATAATGGCTTCAGTGTTCTCGGACCAGGAGAGATCTTCAGAGATGTGCACGCCCAGGAATTTGAAGCTCTTGACCCTTTCCACCATCGACTCGTTGATATAAACGGGACTGTGGGTCCCCATCCTACCCCTTCCAAAGTCCACAATCAGTTCCTTGGTTTTGCTGGTGTTGAGGGCCAGGTTATTGTGCTGGCACCAATTGGTCAGTCGATTGATCTCACTTCTATACTCTGACTCGTCCCCATCAGTGATACGTCCCACAACAGTGGTGTCGTCAGCGAACTTGATGATGGAGTTCGCACTATGACCGGCTACGCAGTCATGAGTATAGAGTGAGTACAGCAGGGGGCTGAGCACGCAGCCTTGAGGTGCTCCCGTGCTGATTGTTATCGAGGCTGACACTTTTCCACCAATTCGAACAGTCTGTGGTCTGTGAATGAGGAAGTCAAGGATCCAATTGCAGAGGGATGCGCAGAGACCCAGTTCTGAGAGTTTGATAACCAGCTTGGAGGGGATGATTGTATTATAAACTCTCTTGACTTGATTTTATACTCCCCATCATTCCAAATGGAAATCCTGTTTTCTCTTCATCTGCAACTTTCATTTGCATGTAGCTACTATCCAGTTAATTAGATTGGCATTATTGTTCTCTATAATTTTATTAAAATGTTATGAAAGCCCATATCCACAGGGTCAATCACACTACACTTGACAACCTTTTCATATACCCTCCTCTCAGTATCTCCTAGGATGGACAAAAATTATCCGGAAATACTTTAACAAAAAATGGATACTTAAAAATCACGGTGTGCGCATATTAGCTATCAGATTACTCATTAAAGATAAGTCAAATTATTCTTCTGTTATTTTTCAAATTTTACAATGTTTTCAGAATAAATTGACAAATGCAGATAATTTGACAAATGCAGATACTATTGTATCAACTTGCCTCATATTCCCATATCTGCCGAAATGCCTCTTAATTGTTGCTATCATATCTTCTACCACCTCCCCTGACGGTGTGTTCCAGAAACTTACCACTCTTTGTGGTAAAAAAAAACACCTTTTCTCACACATCTCTTTATAACTTTCCCCCGCTCGCCTTAAACCTATGCCCTTGAGAATTTTACATTTCCACCCTTGGAGAAAGATCCTATGTATCACTAGTATCCCTCTCATAATTTTATAAACCTTTATCAGTTTGCCCCTCAGCCATTGACACTCTAGAAAAAACGATCACAATTTGTCCAACCTTTGACCTAATACACTCCAATCCGAGGCAACAACCTGATAAACCCCTTCTGCTCCCTGTCCAAAGTCGCCACACTTCCTGTAGTGTGGCACCAGAACTGTACACCGTCCTCCACACGTGGCCAAATCAGTTTTTTACATTTGCAACACGTATTGCCGATTTTATACCCAATGCTTGAACCAACAAAGCAAACAAACTGGATGCCCTTTTTGCCACTCTATCTACTTGTGTTTCATAGAGTTGTGGACGTATCCAAATATTCCTCTGTATATCAATGCTCCCAAGGGTCCTGTCGTTTACTATTCTTTCCCCTTACATTTGACCTCATCCTTGTCGGAATTAACCTCCATCTCCCATTTCTCCATCCTTTTTTCCAAATGATCTATATGCTGTTCCTTTGAGAACCTTCCTCAATATCCACAAGTCTACCACTATTTCTGTCGTCCACAACCTTAGGGAGATTTTTCCTATTCCTATCTACCTTCTTGCTCCTAATATACAGTGCCCTCCATAATGTTTGGGACAAAGACCCATAATTTATTTATTTGCCTCTGTACTCCACAATTTGAGATTTGTAATAGAAAGACTTACATGTGGTTAAAGTGCACATTGTCAGATTTTATTAAAGGGTATTTTCATGCATTTTGGTTTCACCATGTAGAAATTACAGCAGTGTTTATACATATTCCCCCCATTTCAGGGCATCATAATGTTTGGGACACAGCAATGTCATGTAAATGAAAGTAGTCATGTTTAGTATTTTGTTGCATATCCTTTGCATGCAATGACTGCTTGAAGTCTGCGATTCATGGGCATCACCAGTTGCTGGGTGTCTTCTCTGGTGATGCTCTGCCAGGCCCGTATTGCAGCCATTTTTAGCTTATGCTTGTTTTGGGGGCTCGTCCCCTTCAGCTTTCTCTTCAGCATATAAAAGACATGCTCAATTGGGTTCAGATCGGGTGATTTACTTCGTCACTCAAGAATTGACTAATTTTTAGCTTTGAAAAGCTCCTTTGTGCTTTAGCAGTATGTTTGGGATCATTGACTTGCTGTAGAATGAACCGCCGGCCATTGCGTTTTGAGGCATTTGTTTGAACTTGAGCAGATAGGATGTGTCTATACATTCAGAATTCATTATGCTACTACCATCAGCAGTTGTATCATCAATGAAGATAAGCGAACCAGTACCTTCAGCAGCCATACATGCTCACCCCCACCACTGTGTTTCACAGATGACGTGGTATGCCTTGGATCTTGGGCAATTCCTTCTCTCCTCTATACTTTGCTCTTGCCATCACTCTGATACAAGTTAATCTTCATCTCATTTGTCCATAAGACCTTTTTCCAGAACAGTGTTTGCTCTTTTAAGTGCTTCTTGGCAAACTGTAACCCAGCCATCCTATTGTTGCGGCTAACCAGTGGTTTGCATCTTGCAGTGTAGCCTCTGTATTTCTTTCCATGAAGTCTTCTGCGGCAGTGGTCATTGACAAATCCACACCTGACTCCTGAAGA
The DNA here is from genome assembly GCA_038087875.1 of Malacoraja senta. Classification (NCBI taxonomy): domain Eukaryota; kingdom Metazoa; phylum Chordata; class Chondrichthyes; order Rajiformes; family Rajidae; genus Malacoraja; species Malacoraja senta. Next base: position 9,654,733 of record CM075989.1, on the reverse strand, counting down.
GTGTTTCTGATCTGTCAGACAGGTGTTTGTGGGTTTTTCTTTATTATAGAGCAAATTCTTCTGTCATCAGCTGTGGATGTCTTCCTTGGCCTGCCAGTCCCTTTGCGATTAGTCAGCTCACCAGTGCTCTCTTACTTGTTAATGATGTTCCAAACAGTTGATTTAGGTAAGCCTAAGGTTTGGCTGATGTCTCCAACAGTTTTATTCTTGTTTCTCAGTCTCATAATGGCTCTTTGACTTTCATTGGCACAACTTTGGTCCTCATGTTGATAAATAGCAATAAAAGTTTCCAAAGGTAATGGAAAGACTGGAGGAAAGACTAGGTGCTGAGAGCTCTCTTATACCTGCATTACGGAGGCAATTAAACACACCTGAGCAATTACAAACGCCTGTGAAGCCATGTGTCCCAAACATTATGGTGCCCTGAAATGGGGGGACTATGTATAAACACAGCTGTAATTTCTACAAGGTGAAACCAAAATGTACACAAATACCCTTTAATAAAATTTGACAATGTGCACATTAACCACATGTGATTTAAAAAAAAATTATACATGTCAAATTGTAGAGTACAGAGGCAAATAAATAAATGACGAGTCTTTGTCCCAAACATTATGGAAGGCACTGTACATATTTAATACTTTAAGATTCTCCTTAATCTTATCTTTCAAGTACATTTTCTGGCCTCTTTGTAGCTCGCCTAATTTCTTCTTTAAGTTTTTTCCTGCTTCCTCAAGGAATTGTCTGATTTCAGCATCTAATTTTTACATGTGCTTCCTTTTTGTTTTTCACTGAATTTACAATATCTCATCCCAAACCTTGCCATTCTTATCTCTCATCCTCACAGGTACATGCTTAAAGATGCCCCAGAGAGGAAGTGTAAACATAATCCACTGGGATCCATAATATGTTTAAGTTACTTTTGCCAGCAGATTTATTTGATTCATTGGAACCAGTAAACCAATCCAGAAAAAAATTACTTCAATCAATCCGTTTTAATGTTGTCCTAAAACCATTTTTGTTTGATTCCCTCAATTACCTCAAATTGTTCCTTTTGCCGGTGTCCGACATCTAAGTACCAATCTACATCTAAGTACCAATAACTAATCCTTAGTGTGTCAAACCTATCAGCCACATCCAGTGCATAATTTCACTGGACACGACCAGCTTTAGGAGAAAATTAAGAAGCTTAAATATGTATATAATAACTGGAAATCTACTGTACAGTATGTAATTAGCTTAAGAAAGGACAAAATAATAATGATGTGTAGGAAAGAACTGCAGATGCTGGTTTAAATCGTAGGTAGACACAAAATGCTGGATTAACTCAGCAGGACAGGCAGCATCTCTGGTGAGAAGGAATGGGCGACGTTTCGTTTTGAGTCTGAAGAAGTCTCGACCCGAAACTTCGCCCATTCCTTCTCTCCAGAGATGTTGCCTGTCCCGCTGAATTACTCCAAAAATAATAATGACGTTGTTTGGATGAAACTGGTACAAACATTTTCATACCATTTATTGCTGGCATTAACATTTTATTTGAAATATGTTGATTATTAGAGTAGTGGAGTGAGAAATGTGGTACCCATGCAGTAAAAGTTTACACTGCTTAATAGAAAGCCTAACTTCATTGAATTGCCTGCGCACAATTTATGATTTCCCGAGATATGTAACCACGAGGTAAAGACCCTTTTCCTGTCAGCAGCTCTGGGTGTTGGCTCCTAAGTGTATGTTCCTCCCTATTACAAGCAGTAATTTCAGCTCTTGTGACAACGGAGGATGCTACTTACTTAATAGTTTCTCTTGTCCATTGTTTTTTTTCCTGCTTTTATTTCTCCCATCTATTCCCAGTCTGTAATGCAAAGATTGGTTTAATTTATTTTTTTCTAAAGAAATTCAAATAATGCAGTTGATTTAACTGAAAGTATCAGATATGACAGTAAATCTCTCCTGTGCCTCTCCTATCTTTACAGTCCTTTTTCATTCTGTGCCCCTTAATTTTTGTCACAAGTCATTGTCTCCGGAGTAAGGTGCACAGAACAATTTGGCTTTGTTGTATTTTGTTAATTGGCATGTCAGTTGTTCCTCAGAGGGCCCCTTCAACATGATGTTTTTTTTTATTGAAGCAGTTTGAGTGATACAGTGAGTAGAGTAGGCAAGGACAAAGGTTTCAGCAGGAAAAATTGTCTTGAGATAGGTGAGTAACAGGCAAAAAAGACTGACAAGGTCACTGCCATCAAAGTAGCTCCAACAATTGAGGTAGAGAGATAATAGACACACCGTGTTAGTGTCAATTCATTTATGTCAGCTGTTACCAGTTGAAGTGTGACAATTGAAAGCAGAGTGCACAAATGATTCATTTTAGAAAATGTTTCCAAGAATGAGGCAAATTCCAAAATCAGATTGTTTGTTTCCTCTCTAATTAATAATGTTAATTTGCAGATTATGCATAACATGAGTATTTGTGTACACATTTTCATAACGTCTAGAGAAAATATGTTACCACTAATGTTTTAAAAAGGTCCCTTTTCTGTTTCTCATCTTTTCATTTGCCCTTCGCAGTAGGCAATGATAATTGTTGTGCACCCGCAACTCGGAAGGCTTCACCAAATTACCATTCTTTACTTCTGAGCTGACATAGACACACAGAGTCATACAGTAATGGAAACAGGCCCTTCGGGCCAACTTGCCCATGCAGACCAAAATGCCCCCCTACTCTGGGTAAAAGACTCTGTACATTCACCCTATCTATTCTCCTCATGATTTTATATACCTCTATAAGATCACCCCTCAGCTTCCTGCGCTCCGAGGAATCCTAGCCTGCCGAACCTCTCCCTATAGCTCTGACCCTCCTGACAACATCCTCATAAATCTCTGCACGCTTTCCAGCTTAATGACATACTTCCTATAGCAGTATGTCAGCATACATGATGTTTGCTGACATACTATTCGACTGCTAATTCCATCACAGCATAGCCTGATCCAACTGTCATCAGAATAAAAGGTCATCTACATTTAACAGTATCTTTTTCTCTCCCCACTACCTAACTTGCTGAATATTTCCAGGATATTCTATTTTGTTTCAGCTTTAGTGCATCTGCAGTACAGTATTGTTTTATATTAATATATACACATATACACACACTTTCCAGTAAGATTCACTAAAGAACATTTGGAACAGGATTATAATTTTTTTTTCTTGCATCATTCCAGGGCTTTTGAGATGAACTAAATCTGTGGCTATACTGGTTTATAAAATGTCCTTTTTGTTTAAAGATAAAACCTCTGGTCAATAACTAAGCACAGCAAAAAAGAAAAGCTGAATATTGGCTGAATCAAAAAATATTTCTATAGCGTGCTTAAATTTTAACCACCATATTAACAAAATATATTTTTGAAAACCAATTCAAAACAAAGAACTTGTTCCTTTTGAGCCAAAGAAGGGTCAAATGATTATGGTAAATAACATGTAAAATAGAGATTTAATGACAAAGGACAAAGGACATTTATTGTCACATACACCAAATGGTGTAGTGAAATTTGTTCTTGCCATGCAGCACAAATAGACACAACATTAAAGAAATTTAACATAAAACATAAAAACATCCCCCCACAACGGATCCCACAAACAATATACCCATGTGGGGGAAGGCACAAAGTCCAGTCCATATCCCCTTGTCCACCCATAGTCTGGCCTATATAGGCCTCCACAGTCGCCGCTACGGGGGCCGATGTTACAGGCCCTTCTTCGCTGGGTGATGGTGCTCCGGCGTCGGGAGAACCCTCTCAGCAGCTTGGGACACCTGGAACGGCTGTCTCCCTACCGGAGTCCGCGGCTTCCGAAGCCGACAGGCCGCGCTCGATGGAGCTCCACCACTGGCGATCTTGTCGCGAGATCCCAGGCTCCCGATGTAAAGTTCAGCGCCGCCGGCCGCAGCTGACCGCTCCACAGTCCCGCAGCTGACCGCTCCACAGTCCCGCAGCTGACCGCTCCACAGACCTGCAGCTCCGCTATGTTCACCAGCAGTCCCAGCTCACCGGAGTTCCAGCGCGGCGACCCGGGCAAGGCATCGCCTGCTCCGCTCCGCGATAGCGCTCCAGCGCTGCGCCGCCGCCGAAGCCGAGGTTCTGGGCGGTCCCCTCAGGAAACGCCGCTCCAGGCCCGCTGGTAGGCCGCGAGGACAGGTCGAAAGTGCAGCCCGGAGAAAAGCTGCCTCTCCGACCAGGTATGGACCCTAGAAAGTAGTTTCCCCCTCCCCCCCCCCCCACATAAAAAAGAATAGAACTCCTAAAAACAAAACAACTAACTAACTAAAAATTAAAAAAAGATGAAAACGGACAGCTGCAGGCTGGGCAGCCATACCACACAGGACGGCGCCCCCTGAATGAAACAATATACCCAAAACATCTGCACTGAACATTCAGTAAATTTACTGGTACCAGTATTTATAATATGATACTGGGCCTCACTTCAGTCACAAATACTTGTATCATTGGGTGAGTTATGTTGTTAAGATGGAAAGGATGCAGAGAAGATTTACGAGGATGTTGCCGGGACTTGAGGGCCTGGGTTGTAGGGAGCCGCTGGGCAGGCTAGGAATTTATTCCTGGAGTGCAAGAGGCTGAGTAGTGATCTTATAGAAATGTATAAAATCATAACAGACATAAAACAGGGTGAATGCACAGTCTTTCACCCAGGGTAAGGAAATCAAGAAGTAGATGGGATTTAACAGGAAGCTAAGGTGCTACTTTTTCACACAGTGAGTGGTGGGTACATGGCATGAGATGCCAGAGGAAGTAGTTGAGGCAGATACAATAACAACATTTCAAAGATATTTGGACATGTGCATGGAGTAACTCAGCAGATCAGGCAGCATCCCTGGAGAACATGGATAAATGTTGTTTCACGTCGGAACCCTTCTTCAGACTTAGGCTAGGTTCGGAGGGATAAGGGCCAAATGCGGGTAAATGGGACTAGGTTAGAAGGGGAGTCTTAGTCGGCATGGCCGAAGGGCCTGATTCCACTCTGTATGCCACAATGACTTTACATCGCGACTTTGAGTCCTGAAAAGCGCTATATAAATAAAATCTATTATTATTATTATTATTACATGGGATTTTGAGAAAGAGTTTGCATCAAAATTCAATTAATCATCTTTGTATCAACATGAATAAATAAAGTAACCAGGAAATTAAATCAGCTAGATTGAATTCTAGCAAAGCACAGGAACCTCAAGGAGATGGATTCACAATGTTTCGGATCTCAAGGAGCTGCAGTATCTGCATAGACATGTCAGTTATTTGTTAGCTACTTAAAAATGCTTAAAATGTCATAATGTATAAAAGTTCACTTTCAACACTTTGCTAATGTGAAATTTGACCTATGTTAGAATGCAAAAGATTAAAATTCTGCATGCTTATGCATTTGTGTCAAAACAGAAATTTGGATCCTTGCCTGACCATAGACTAATGCGAAGATTAGTAGTAAAATTTGTGTTTTTAGCAAGAGTATCCCAAATATGTACCTGCAATATAACAGCATAGTAAATCATTCGTTCGGTATATCAAATTCAAATACAACATGCATAATTCAGTCCCTTTTCCAGTATTCACTTACTGAAACAGACCTCCAAATCTGTTAATTCTGAGGTTCACCAGGCGGTGAATTGAAAGCTGTAGACCACGTGAAATTCTCCAAGTAATGCTAAATCTGTTGTCTACACAGACATTTGTGCTGAACTTTATTCCAACAATTACAGTAAATCCATCAATTGTGTCGCATTCCCAGCTGCTTTTCCCATGAATATTTTTAGATATACTTCAGTAAAAACTCTGAAGATTTCATGAAGCTCCTCGCACGTACTATCTGGCTATATTTGATAATTTGTCACTAATTTGCAAATGATGCAAAGATAAACTTACAGAAATTATTACATATTTATAACATAATTTTCTTAAACCTAGATTGGATTTGAATAGAATGTAAAATGAAACACTTCATTATTAGCCCACATGGTTGTGAGTGCAAGTGTGCCCAAATGGACTTTAGGCCAGTGCTGATCAATATGTTAGCCAATATGGCAAATTGTGAATCCAGATGTGGCAAATTTAAATCTGATTAGTGATTTAAGATCAGTAATAGTCATAATTGCATAAATGAAACCTTTTGTACATTGATTAGTAAAATATTTAAACAAAAAGCAGTCCTTGTTTGTCTCTTTTCAACAATTGGATTGCTTTATTATTGTATGCTGGCAAATATTCCATGCAGTGCATATGCCACAACATTTAAATTAATATTAGAGTATGTAGAACAGCGGTTTGACGATAGTTTTATTGTTTTTTTAATGTTTTAACCAAAATTAAGTTTTACTTTTTAGAAAGGGAATTAAAAAGTATAAAACAGTGGAGATATGAGGAAGCAGTTTTAACATGCCAGCTGTGTTTCTCGCGGGATCTCTGTCGTAATCATTATAAACAGAAGCCATATTTTAATGCAGTATTTGCATGTAGAACAGATACTTCCCTGTAATATAACTTATCTTTATTGCATGCTGATTTGCATCCCCAGCACAGTCCACCACCAGCAATTGATCCTTTCTAACATAGTGCAAAGAATGTTTGAAAAATTATACCTTGTAGAAATTCTTCACCTTTAAACAAAATATTATTCAGTTTGGACTTTTAACAACCTCTTAATTTTCCAAAGCACTTCAAATGTAACAAATTGGTTCTCATGTATAGTCAGTCACATTTTTGGATATAAATATTGGGTAAGAAGTGTGCAGCTTTATCTTTTTGGAACAGGTGTTCCTATGTTGCTCATAACTAGAATTGGGTGGCACAGTGGTACAGCTTGTAGAGCTGCTGCCTCACAGCCCCAGAGACCCAGGTTCGATCCTGACCTCGAGTGCTGTCTTTGTGGAGTTTGCACATTCTCACTGTGACTGTATGGGTTTCCTCCAACTGCTCTGGTTTCCATCCATGTGTCAAAGATGTGCAAGTTTGTAGGTTAATTGGCCTCTGTAAATTGCCCCTAGGGTGTAGGAAGTGTGAAGAACAAGTGTGTGAATAGGTGATCGATGTTCTGCATGGACTCAGTGGGGTGAAGGGTCTGTTTCCATGACGTATCTCTAAACTAGGCTAAAAATTAACTAGAATTGATTAGAGCTAATTGCAGCATGAATCACCAACCAGGTAAGATGGAAATGGTTGCAAACCACAATTCCAACCATAAAAGGCCAGGGTCCATATTACTATGCATGATATTTGTCCAGAGTGTAACTTGGGAATTTGGACAGTCGTGTCATTACTGAGATTATCTATGGAAGGGGCAGGGATTCTGTCTTTTAGAGAGTATTGTTATTTCAATAATGAAACAGATCTACAAAGTGTTGGACCAAGTGGCCTATTCATCTTCTGCACAACTGCATGTTTTCACCTACCTGCCCACAGGTCCAATTAGACTGAGGTAGAATCATGATCTAAAGCTTTTTCAAAATTGCTTTTTCAGAAAAAAAATTAATTACTCTGGGGAGCAGGGACATTAAGTATCTGTTTTTTAACAAAAAAATTAATAAATCAAGTAGAATATTTTGTAAAGGATTGATCCTTTTAATACCATGGATTTTTAATCATCTTCTAAGTTGGTTCTGGCTATATATAGTGCACAAATGCAAACGTTCTGTGAGAAATAGGGGACAGAGAGTTAATTAAACCTCAAGGCAATAACCAATACAGTACATTTAATGAACTCAAAAGTTTGCCCCCATTTCAGAATGAAGCTTACATGTTCCATCATTATAGTTAGTACAAGCACTTGGTCCCTTTCAGGAAAGGTACAGCATTGCTTTCACAATGCTAAATTAAGTTCTTCAAACACATAACTGTGTCAGGGATTTATGCCATCTCCCATTTAAGCTGATCACATTATGATAAGTTTCCTCCTAATTACAGCTGAAAATAGAAGAGTAATTGCCTTTAAAATATGTTCACATTTTAGTAGATGAGATGCTGTGGGTATTTACATTCTCTGGTACCTTGCCCATAAGGATACTGATGCCATTTATAACTGTACTGCTACTCTGTCTGAAATCACACATTTTTGATAATTTAATAATAACAGCCTGCCTTTTTTTCAAGCAAACAGAAACTAAAATTATCAGATTTTTAGTTAAAATATAATCCTTGTGGTTTTGACAAAAGTGTAACTAATCATTGCTCCAGAAAGGGTTAAAATTCTCCTGGCAGCTCAATCTCACAGTGTAGCAGATGCCTGTAATACATAGCTATGGCCATGGTATTAACAGCAGCTGTTCGACTAGAGGCCATCCACATTAACATTTAGGGGCAGCAATAAACAAAATAACTGTCAAGCCTCTTTTACAAGTGCCAACCTTATGTAGATCAAAAGGTTAAAAATCGCAAAATAAAACCTGTGTAAAAATTAAGTTGGCAGCAATAAGCCTCAAAATGATACATTACAATAAAGCCAGGGATATATGCCAAACATTCAAAATAGTTCAATGGTGCACCATCTTCCAGAGGTGCCAAAACACAGATGAAATTGTGATCTGCCGTTAATTGCAGTTTGCAGTAACATTGGAAGTAGGGGAATGAGAAGAGTAAAGGTACTTGTGCCTTAGGGGAGGGTCATGAATTAATAATTGCCATGTGCCGGATGAGCCCTGTCATAGGACCAGAAATGAGGAAGTTGCCTCGCAGAGGGCTATCAATCACTCACTGACCATAACTTCCAGTAATTAGTGTATTTTATGGTCACTTGCTTCAGTGGCTCGGAAGCACATATGCTCCAGTTGTGGCTAAACTTTGCTGAAGTAATATTCCAGAATGATTTATCTGCATGCTGCACTGGGATGGAACCCTATACTAGTTGCAGCTTAGAGCTCAGCTTCATGCGAACAATAATAAGTGTTAGTTTAGATACATACAATTTAGAGGTTGAGACCTCTATTCTATTAGGCTCAGCTGCAATCTCAATTTATACAGTTAAGCTACATGACAAGTATTTTTCTTTCCTTTTTCCGAATAAAATACTGAACGGCATCTGGTGAAGGAATAGATGGTAGATATACTTTTAATTACAGTGCAAAAGCATTTGCTTTTTAGAGTAGCTGCATAGTTAATTCAATCACAAAGTCGTTTTAATTGCACAAAAGGTATCTCTAAGGTTATTAGACACATTTCTTCTCAGCTATGATAAGGCAGTAGTGACCCAGTTCCTTCTGTGATTGCAGACAGAAAGTAGATATGTCACTTTGTTTTTTTACTTGCACTTGTACTGATTGACAGTGTGAAGATTCCACAGGTTATCATCCAATAACTGATGTACATTAAAAATTGATGCCACTGTCACAACCTTTTAAAGGCTCTGCTCTTAAGTGCTATGCAGCAGTGAACTAGCTGCTAAATGTTAAATTAAATTCTTATGATTTCTTGTCCTTCCCTTGTAAATCCTTATATTTAATTGAAGCACCACTTCAAATTGGCTCTGCATTTTCTAGGCTATGCCATGACCTTTTATTCTCAGCGTAACATCAAAAGCATCTTGTTTTCACCAGAGAAATTGAAGCATTTAAATCTATTTGAATTTTGCCACTCTTTCAGAAGACAAGGGAATTTATTCAGGATTAATTAACACATCCCTCTTCTGAACTATTAAATATGATATGTTTGCTTGACTGAGAGTTGAACAAATTATTTAAATATTTATTTTCATTGGACTGATATATATACATGGAACGTATAAATTACTATATTAAATTCTACAATAGTTATCATTGAGGTGGGTTATATTTGACATCAACATTAAATTGGAAATTTTACTCAAAGCTTAGATTGTTGACTTTGAAGATGGAATAATATTATCTGGTGTAGTTATCTGTGCACTTTTCATACTTGAAAGTGATCTTTATAGATTACCTTCACATTGCTGTACCTGAACTTAATTATTACTTAGAAAGTTTGTAATGAAAGTATTCTATGTCCCAGTACTAACAACATTGTCTGTACGAACACAACAAATTACAATTAAAAAAAATTAACAAGCATCTAAGTTATTTTTACTATTATTATGTTTTTTAAATAGCTTGTGGCTATCTCATAAAAGTTTTCAATATTGATGTCATTTGCAAATTTTGTTCTTCAGATAATTGTATATCTTCTGTTAAGTTGCCAATGTAAAAATATTACTATTCCACAATAACACACTAATTATCAAGTTACATTGTGGAGCCAGACATCAGACCCAAGTTTAATTTTATGTAATACTTGCAAAACTCATATGTCATTGTTCATCGTCTGGAATACATGTGTGTTGCTGATCTGTTAACCTGTGCTGTGCCTTTAAGGCCGCAGCTCTGTGAATTGTTGAGGTCAATTAAAGAGCAGTTGTAAATTGCAGGCCTCAGGTTAATAACTGCTTTTCTTTTTATAGATTGTTTTACATCTGTAACAAAGTGTGATGGCTCGAGTGTGACAGATGTACACTAGATGCTAGACTTTTATTTGCCATCACAACCAATATATTTTTATTAAATGTTATCATTCATGTTTGTCGGCAAATGCACAATGCAAATCAAGGTCCCACAAATAATTGAGAGTAATTTATTTTTTTTTGTGTTGAGGGTTAAAAGATGGTCAGGACATTGGAGGATCTCCATCAGATAGTGATGCCTGAGAAACAGCGGATAAAATTAAGTTTTATTATTTCATCCAAAATGCTATTTTTCTGGCTGTTTAATTATTTACTCAAATTCTGGAATAAGATTGAATTTTTTTTAATTGGTCTAGTTTACTTAGAATAACTGATAATGTATTGTATGTTTATTTTTCTGTTGTTGCATTTACTGTGCCCATAAAGCTGTAGCTAGTAAAATTTTATTGTTCTGGTTCGTGTCCAGTGCATCTGACAAATAAACACTCTTGACACACCCTTGTTTCTTGAAGGGTTGTAATGTAGGAGTGAAAATGAGCTCAGGTTGACACCGTAATTCCTGACGTCATTTGGAAAAATCTTTCAGTGGCCTTCCTCATAGTAGTTAGAAGCTCAGAGCAATTACAAGTCCATCTGCTCCATATCTGTGGCTCAATAATATGAATGAAAGTTTGTCGATTGTAAATGAATGTTGGGCATTTCATTTTCATTTTTACAAATTGGTTTCTTATGGCATTGTATATGGAGAATCAAGACTATCGTTGTGGTCTCAGCGTATCAGTGTTGGGAAGTAGTAGATACTTAGATTAAGACACTTGAAATTAACTTTAAGGTTATACGTATATATTTAATATACTTAGCATAATTTTATTAATCTACAGATACAATGGAAATTGCTCTTTTTAACTTATCGTACTGTACTTGCATGCACCTGAATGTGTTGGGTTGCATTGCCTCTACTTAAATGCATGTATAATTACATTGTGATAGTTTAACATGGCAATTTCCATTATAAAACTAGATGCAAGAACTAATGATGTGAAGAGTTGATCAGTAGTACACATTAATACAAGATTGCATGTATACAGCATTGTGGGTATTCAATGGTGTACAATGTACCCAGTTTGCAAGCTAGTTGAATAGCCTGCAACACTCTTTTAGCTTTGGACATGAAAAATTGACGAAATGGAGCTCAAAAGACCTTTCCTCATGAGAGAGGTGTTATCAGGAGAATGAATCAAATACACCTCTTATATATATGTCGTAGCTGAAAAAACAGAAACATTAACAAAACCCTGGGATTAATTTAAGTATCTTTGTAATTCAGTAATCTCAGACAAAAATGTTTGATTTTGGATGACTGATGCACATAACGAGAAGGAAATGAAGATTGGTGAAACATTTTATCAGGCTTTTAGAACTTTTCTAGAGCACCGTGTACAATATCTTGAGAATATGCCATGGGGGAAACAATGGCGCAGCGCCACAGACACAGGTTTGATCCTGACCTTGGGAGCTGTTTGTGTGGAGTTTATTCGTTCTCTATGTGACCGCATGGGTTTCCTCTGGATACTCTGGTTTCTTCCAACATCCCAAAGACGTGTGGGTTTGTAGGTTAATTGGCCTCTGTACATTGCCCCTAATGTGCAGTGATTGGATGTGAAAGCTGGAGAACGTAGAACTAGTGTTAGCAGGTGAACAATGACCAACATGGACTCGGTAAGCCAAAGGGCCTGTTTCCATGTTGTATCTCTAAAACAAAAACATTTTGTGTTGAGTGGGGAAGGAATCCCGATTGTTATTTGGCCTTGTTTCTTGTCCCAAAACTTTTGCATAACCCAATGTGCTCAGATATGGATAAAATAGCCTAGAATCAGTAGCTCCAGTGTATATCCTTGTGCGAGGGATATCTTCAAGAAGTAAATAAGTGAGTGCAAAGAATTGTAAGATATGCGTCACAACCATAATTCTCCATTGACCTCCATTGCATGTTGATGACTGTGCACCTAATGATTCTATTTCAGATCATATATAAGCTTATAAAATCATAAGAATGCACATGAAAGGCCTAGATGGAGTGAACATGGAAAGGATACTTCCAGTAATGGGAGAGTCTAGGACCTAGGTACAGCCTCAGGATAAAAGGATGTACCTTTAGGATGGAGATGGAAGGAATTTCATTAGCAAGAGGGTGATGAATCTGTGGAATTCATTGCCACAGATGGCTGTGGAGGCCAATACATTGGGTATTTTTAAAGCTGATTGATAGGTTCTTGATTACTAAGTGTATCAAAAGTTACGGGTAGACCGAAGATTGGGGTTGAGAGGGAAAACTAGATCAGCCATGATAGATTGACGGAGTAAATCAATAGGCTGAATGGCCTAATTCTGTTCCTTGGTCTTATCGTCTTACAGTGCCCTCCATAATGTTTGGGACAAAGACCCATCATTTATTTATTTGCCTCTGTACTCCACAATTTGAGATTTGTAATAGAGAAAAATCACATGAGGTTAAAGTGCACATTGTCAGATTTTATTATAGGGTATTTTTATACATTTTGGTTTCACCATGTAGAAATTACAGCTGTTCTTATACATTGTCCCCTCATTTCAGGGCACCATAATGTTTGGGACACATGGTTTCACAGGTTTTTGAAATTGTTCAGGTGTGTTTAAATGCCTCCTTAATGCAGGTATAAGAGAGCTCTCAACACCCAGTCTTTCCTCCAGTCTTTCCATCACCTTTGGAAACTTTTATTGCTGTTTATCAACATGAGAACCAAAGTCGTGCCAATGAAAGTCAAAAAAGCCATTATTAGACTAAGAAACAAGAATAAAACTGTTAGAGACATCAGCCAAACCTGAGGCTTACCAAAATCAACTGTTTGGAACATCATTAAGAAGAAAGAGAGCACTGGTGAGCTTACTAATCGCAAAGGGACTGGCAGGCCAAGGAAGACCTCCTCAGCTGATGACAGAGGAATTCTCTCTATAATAAAGAAAAATCCCCAAACACCTGTCCGACTGATCAGAAACTCTCTTCAGGAGTCAGGTGTGGATTTGTCAATGACCACTGTCCGCAGAAGACTTCATGAACAGAAATACAGAGGCTACACTGCAAGATGCAAACCACTCATTATCTGCAAAAATAGGATGCCCAGGTTACAGTTTGCCAAGTGGTTCTTAAAAGAGCAACCACAGGTCTGGAAAAAGGTCTTGTGGACAGATGAGATGAAGATTAACATGTCAGAGTGATGGCAAGAAAGTAGGAACTGCCCATGATCCAAAGCATACCACCTCATCTGTGAAACATGGTGGTGGGGGTGTTATGGCCTGGGCATGTATGGCTGCTGAAGGTACTGGCTCACTCATCTTCATTGATGATACAACTGCTGCTGGTAGTAGCATAATGAATTCTGAAGTGTATAGACACATCCTATCTGCTCAAGTTCAAACAAATGCCTCAAAACTCATTGGCCGGCGTTTCATTTTACAGCAAGACAGTGATCCCAAACATATTGCCAAAGCAACAAATGAGTTTTTCAAAGCTAAAAATTCTTGAGTGGCCGTCAATCACCCAATCTGAACCCAATTGAGCATGCCTTTTATATGCTGAAGAGAAAACTGAAGGGGATGAGCCCCCAAAACAAGCATTAACTAAAGATGGCTGTAATACAGGCCTGGCAGAGCATTACCAGAGAAGACACCCAGCAACTGGTGATGTCCATGAATCGCAGACTTCAAGCTGTCATTGAATGCAATGGATATGCAACAAAATACTAAACATGACTACTTTCATTTACATGACATTGCTGTGTCCCAAACATTATGGTGCCCTGAAATGGGGGGACTATGTATAAACACTGCTGTAATTTCTACATAGTGAAACCAAAATGTATAAAAATGGCCTTTATTAAAATCTGACAATGTGCACTTTAACCACATGTGATTTTTTTATATTACAAATCTCAAATTGTGGAGTACAGAGGCAAATAAATAAACAATGGTTCTTTGTCCTAAACATTATGAACGCACTATGTTGTGATTTCAGAGTGACCCATGCAGTGCAAGTCTGTCCTGAGAGATGTAAAAGCTACAAAAAATGTATAAACATTTTTCTGCCTTGATAATCCAGTGACAATGTACGGGTTTGAATTTCCATAATTGCCAAACATTAAAGACCACACTTTAGTCGACTAATTTGTTTAAATTTAACATGGAGTGTTTTCATCCACAACATTTTAAAAAATGTCACTAATTTCTTATTACTTGTACAG
>CM075989.1:9527503-9635003 GCA_038087875.1 Malacoraja senta | reverse complement strand
TTTCCTCCTGAACTAGCAGTGAATAAAACAGTTGGTTTTATCGAGTGAAATAAGTTCATAGTAATTGTGAATACAAATAATTTTCTAAGGATGATTTGTATTTGCTATGACTTATTCTTTCGCTATCTTTCAATCCATCGAGTGCTTCCACATTCTGCATTCCACAACAGAGAAAACATAGCATAAGTTACCGGCACTTGGGTATGTTGTTCAGACTCCCTTTTTAATTTATATTTTCCCTTTAGATAAAACCATTACTCTTCCTGCATTTTCTCCTGGACCCTTCATGCCCCTTCACGTCCCACCCTTTTAACTTGCTGACCCAGATGGGTGTATGTTGTAAAGTGAACTGTGAAGCCCATCCTCCAACCTGCAATTCTTTAAAGCTTTGGGCCACCTTTGCAATAGGATTTTAACCCATGAATTGTGAGCATGTCAGCATAACTACAGTATTTTGTACCTGGGGCAAACCATTTTTTAATTTTAGTTCAAATGCTCTTGAGGGACAGGAAACATTTAAAATATCGGAGTCATGCTTAACAAGTGGTCCTATTCTTGAAATATATAAATATTCACGACAACCGATTCTAAAATCATTACTTCCAATTCAGATTCCACTTCTCTGCCATCTTTCCTATGTTTTTTAATTATTTACAATTTCTATCGGAGCTGTAAGCATATCCATTTATCAGTGGCAGCTGGTAGAGCTGTTGCCTCACAGCGCCACAGACCCGGGTTCCATCTTTTCCCTGTGACCATGTGGATTTCCTCTGGATACTCCGGTTTCCTTCCACATCCATGTGCGGGTTTGTAAGTTAATTGGCCACTGCAAAATTGCTCATTGTGTAGGAACTGGATGCATAAATTGGATAACATAGAATTAGTGTGAATGTGTGAATAATGGTCAGCATGAATTTGGTGGGCCAAAGGGCCTGTTTCTGTGCTATATCTCTAAACTAAACTAAATCACAAAGAAGATTGCTGCGTTCAACAAAAATTGTGGGTGAAATTTGAAAAACTTTGATTGAATTAATTCTGGTCTGCCAATGATAAAATAGCATTCATTTAGAGAAGCTAATTTGCATTGACCCAACCAAGTTAATTGTCCATTGTATTTGTTATGTTTTATTCACCACTTTGGTCCTTTCACTTTACATGGATTTCTTAAGGTTTTTGGACAGCACACTGCAAACATATGTCATTTTTTTTTGCTCACCCTCTGAAACCACATATTTCTTCTTGGGCTGGGCCTTGATTTCAGATTGGATCCAGGAAGTCACAACAAAATAACATAGCACTGTAAATAAGGCAAATAATTGAAATAAGTTATCTAGTCAATGATTGGGAGAAAATAAGTTATCAGAAACAGGTTTTCAACTCTAAGTTTCCCTAATAGAAAATAAAGCTCACTATAGTGCACAACATTGGCGCAGCTGGTAGAGCTGCTGTCTCACAATACCAGAGACCCGGGTTCAATCCTGATCTCGTGTGCTATCTGTGTGGAGTTTGCATGTTTTCCCTGTGACGGGAGTTTCCTTCAGGTGCTCTGGTCCCTCCCCCCCCCCTAACATCCCAAAGATGTATGTGTTTATAAGTTAATTGGCTTCTGTAAATTGTCCCTAGTGTATAAAGAGTGGATAAGTCTAGGATAACACAGAACTAGTATAAATGGGTGATGAATGATCAGCGTGGAGTCAATGAGCCGAAAGACCTGTTTCCATGCTGTATCTTTCAATTAATCAATCAAAATAAGGCAGGGATCAAAAATAAAGCAACCACGGAGTTTTTTTTATTTTGCATTAATCCCTGCATCTTGTGTTAGACCTCTTTTCCCATCAATCTGGAGCACTTATTTTCCCCTTGCTGCTCCATGATCAAACAACCTGAATTGGTCTTTTTCATCTGATTCTCCTTTGCATAATGAGATGGAAACCAAGTAAGATCGACCGGATTAATTTGTAAAATTGAATCTATTTCATAGCTTTAAAGTGAGCAGGGCAAAGTTTAAGGGAGATATGTGGTGCACTTTTTTTAGACAGGGTGGTGAGTGCCTGCAATGCACTGCTGGTGGTTGAAGCAGATACATTAGCAGGATTTAAAAGACATTTGGATAGGCATATGGATATGCAGAGAATGGAGGACTATGGGTTATGTATAGGTAGATATGGAATGGTCTTGGCATTATGTTCAGCACATACATTGTGGGCCAAAGAGCCTGTA
This sequence comes from Malacoraja senta, assembly GCA_038087875.1. Taxonomy (NCBI): domain Eukaryota; kingdom Metazoa; phylum Chordata; class Chondrichthyes; order Rajiformes; family Rajidae; genus Malacoraja; species Malacoraja senta. Next base: position 9,632,783 of record CM075989.1, on the reverse strand, counting down.
TGACTATATGATTCTATGTTCCATGTCATATTTCCTGAGTCCTGAGTGCTAGTCTAGCTCAAGTATGGTACAGATTTGCAAAGCACCATCTTAATCATATTTAAAATAATTTTGTTTATTTTTCTACAAAACCTCCTTCGGATGTGCTGTGATATTTAACTGCTAATATGTTAAAATCTTACATATAGCCAATAATTAAAGTGCACTTTAATATCTGCTCTTTCAGCAAACAGCCAGATAATAATTTGAAAAGCACTGAATTTTCACTAGGTGATAAAAATATTAGAGATAAAAATTTGTCAACTGATATGGGAAGGCCTGACCTGGGTCACTAGTAAATCTCTTTGAGAAGAGCTTTAGGGCAAGTCATAATTCCAGTGTGGAAGTGAGAGATGAAGGCTATAGCTGGCTTCTTCTGTAAGTTACGTTTCACGTAGGTGAATCTATTTTACTACTCTGATTGTGCTCTTGATAATCATGTAAAAGGAAACGGTGGAAAGTCTGCATCGCCACTTTCCATCAAAAAGCATTGCCATGGCAACCGAAATAGAAAATATCTGATAGTGAATGTCATCTTTTTTTCTTCCTTCTCCTTAACCAGAGGCTTTGATTAAATGGTGAAACGCCACGGGAAAACTGGCAAGGTGCTCAATCCGCAGACACTATTCATTGAAAACAAGATGAATGATTAAAAAATCAAAACTGCAAACACTGGAATTGTGTGAAAATGTTGGAAATATACAGTTGGCCCATCAGCAATTGCAGGGAGAAATGATGTGTTATCATTTTAGAGCAAAATATGTTTTTATCATGTCTGTTGGCTTTCTGATAAAATGTCTCCATAAAAACATCAACCCATGATGCTGACTGACTCCTTGCAGAGGATGATAGTTCATAATTGATCATTAGTTTTTTTATATTCACATGTCTACAGCCTATTACCACAGAATCATTGTTCATATTTCCTTACTGTTGCTGACAATAAATAATCAAAAAATACACAGGTGATTTCAACTTCTTTCCAGTTGAAATCAGATGGCTTTGGAGAAATTTATGCCCACAGTGGTCATGACACTCTTTGAGATGCAGAAAGAGCTTGGTGCTATATAACTACATTTTCTTTTAATACTCTATTATGTACGTGGTAAATAAAAGAAAAAAAATAATTAATTTACTTTTTGTGGTTTTAAAGTGACCTTAATGTCATGTATATGAATTTATATTTATAGATATTAAGTTATGTGATATTTTAATACTATACTGTGTATTCCATACACAGAATAGTATTTTTAGTTCTGATTATCATTTTTGCACTTAAACTGACAGGTACTAAGACCTGGCGAAGTTCTGAATGATGTGGTAGGTTTTCCAAATGCGGCTTTGCTTTTTTAATGCTATCAACAAGCTTCCTGTATTGTCCCTCTGCTGCCATCTTTGTTTATCTCTCTTTCAGTGACCAAGTGTGATGCTCTGGGCACTTCTGAATGTTTGCTCCTTATCTGCGTGTTGTTTTGGATTGCTCATTTGACAGAAGACATTGAACCTGGTTTATGGCAAAATGGTGGGGGAATTAATGATATCAAGGGATCAGTTGGAAAGAATGAATAACAAAAAGGGTCAAATTATTAAGGGAATACTCAGGAATACAGATTTTGATAATGAGAGACTAAATAATTTTACTAACTTGAGAGAAAACATGAAAATACCACTTTAATAAAAAAGTGATATTTTCGCAAAGTTAAACGTGGTGCACTCATTGTGCTCTTTATTTTCTGGGTATAGGTTTAGTCACCAACACAACTAGAAAAATACTTTAACCCAAATTGGAAATTCGAATTTGAACCTAATTCACCCACTATATCTGTAAAATGAACATGTTACTTAAATACTTACTCAACAAGGATAAATTAAAACTCGAGTGCAATATTGGCACATCCATCACACACAGATTTAAAAATAACTTGAACTGCTCCATTAACTCCATCCAAGTCAGTATATAAAGTGTGATCATTCTTAAGGGGTTGGAGATGTGATTTCTGTGACACTCAATTTTGCATGTACTAACAGGTGCAAATTAAACTGTCTTTCTAAACATAACTAATTATTTTCATGTTTAAGAATGTTACAAACTGAAACAATCCTGTTTAATTTCAACTCTTTTGTCCCACTGCAGAAAGGCTTACAAAATTCTGAAGCAGGAGTGTGCATCAAATTGGGGGTTTTTCCTGGAAATTAGATTGTTTTGAGGAAGAAATCATAAAAGGGTTATGATTGTTTGCCAATCCATACATTTGCTAATTCTGTATTTTAATTTAATTTGCCCCCAAAAGTTTGTTAAATTGAAACAAATTTAGCATTGTAATTGCCATCACTTTATCAGAGGTTGTGCCTTGTTAGGATCTGAACAACTGCATAACTAGTCACTTGCCCTGCATTCACGCATGCAAGAAATGAAGTTCTACCTCAATAGCTTAATCAGTTCTTAATCAGACTGCTAAAGTGATGATGGTTAGCTGAAACAATACTTTTATAAAATAAAACTATTATATGTAATTTCCTAGAAATTTAACACATTCATGTTTCATGTGTATCCTGCGTTGTTGTTATGGGAGATTTCAACATGCAGGTAGACTGGGAAAAGCAGGTTGGTACTGGACCCCAAGAAAGGGACTTTGTAGAGTGCCTTCGTGATGGATTCTTAGAGCAGCTTGTATTGGAGCCTACCAGGGAGAAGGCAATTCTGGATTTAGTGTTATATAATGAACTGGATTTGATAAAGGAACTTGAGGTTAATGAGCCATTAGGAGGTAGTGACCATAATATGGTCAGGTTTAATCTACAATTGGAGAGGGAGAAGGGTAGATCGGATGTGTCAGTGTTACAGTTGAATAAAGGGGACTATGGGGCCATGAGGGAGGAGCTGGCCAAAGTTGACTGGAAAGAAACCCTAGCAGGGATGACAGTGGAACAACAATGGCAGGTATTTCTAGGAATAATACAGAAGGTGCAGGATCAGTTCATTCCTAGGAGGAAGAAAGATTCCATGGGGAGTAAGGGGCTACCGTGGCTGACAAGGGACGTCAGGGACAGTATAAAAATAAAAGAGAAGAAGTACAACGTACCAAAGATGAGCGGGAAGCAAGAGGGTTGGGTAATGTTTAAAGAGCAACGGAAGATAACTAAAAAGACAATACGGGGAGAAAAGATGAGGTACGAAGGTAAGCTAGCCAAGAATATAAAGGAGGATAGTAAAAGCTTCTTTAGGTATGTGAAGAGGAAAAAATTAGTTAAATCCAAAGTTGGACCCTTGAAGACCGAAAAAGGAGAATTTATTATGGGGAACAAGGAAGTGGCAGATGAGTTGAACAGGTACTTTGGATCCGTCTTCACTAAGGAGGACACAAACAATCTTCCTGATATAGTAGTGGCCAGAGGATCTGGTGTGACGGAGGAACTGAAGGACATCCACATTAGGCAGGAAATGGTGTTGGGTAGACAGATGGGACTGAAGGCTGTTAATCCCCAGGGCCTGATGGTCTGCATCCCAGGGTACTTAAGGAAGTGGCGCTAGAAATCGTGGATGCAATGGTGATAATTTTCCAATGTTCTATAGACTCAGCATCAGTTCCTGTGGATTGGAGGGTAGCTAATGTTATCCCACTTTTTAAGAAAGGCGGGAGAGAGAAAACAGGGAATTATAGACCAGTTAGCCTGACATCGGTAGTGGGGAAGATGCTGGATTCAATTATAAAAGACGAAATAGCCGCACATTTAGATAGCAGTAACAGGATCGGTCCGAGTCAGCATGGATTTACGAAGGGGAAATCATGCTTGACTAATCTTCTGGAATCTTTTTGAGGATGTAACTAGGAAAATGGACAAGGGAGAGCCAGTGGATGTAGTGTACCTGGACTTTCAGAAGGCATTTGATAAGGTCCCACATAGGAGATTAGTGGGCAAAATTAGGGCACATGGTATTGGGGGTAGAGTGCTGACATGGATAGAAAATTGGTTGACAGACAGGAAACAAAGAGGAGGGATTAACGGGTCCCTTTCAGAATGGCAGGCAGTGACTAGTGGGGTACCGCAAGGCTCGGTGCTGGGACCGCAGCTATTTACAATATACATCAATGATTTGGATGAAGGGATTCAAAGTAACATTAGCAAATTTGCAGATGACACAAAGCTGGGTGGCAGTGTGAACTGTGAGGAGGATGCTATGAGAATGCAGAGTGACTTGGACAGGTTGGGGGAATGGGCAGATGCATGGCAGATGAAGTTTAATGCGGATAAATGTGAGGTTATCCACTTTGGTATCAAAAACAAGAAGGCAGATTACTATCTAAATGGCGTCAAGTTGGGAAAAGGGGAAGTACAACGGGATCTGGGGGTTCTTGTTCATCAGTCTATGAAAGTTAGCATGCAGGTACAGCAGGCAGTGAAGAAAGCAAATGGCATGTTCGCCTTTATAACAAGAGGAGTTGAGTATAGGAGCAAAGAGGTCCTCCTGCAGTTGTACAGGGCCCTAGTGAGACCACGCCTGGAGTATTGTGTGCAGTTTTGGTCCCCTAAATTGAGGAAGGCCATTTTTGCTATTGAGAGAGTACAGCGTAGGTTTACAAGGTTAATTCCCGGGATGGCGGGACTGTCATATGCTGAGAGAATAGAAACATAGAAAATAGGTGCACGAGTAGGCCATTCGGCCCTTCGAGCCTGCACCGCCATTCAATATGATCATGGCTGATCATCCAACTCAGTATCCTGTACCTGCCTTCTCTCCATACCCCCTGATCCCTTTAGCCACAAGGGCCACATCTAACGCCCTCTTAAATATAGCCAATGAACTGGCCTCAACCACCTTCTGTGGCAGAGAGTTCCAGAGATTCACCACTCTCTGTGTGAAGTCCAGAGATTCACCACTCTCTGTGTGAATGGAGCGGCTGGGTTTGTCCACTCTGGAGTTTAGAAGGATGAGAGGGAATCTTATTGAAACATATAAGATTGTTAAATGTTTGGACACGCTAGAGGCAGGAAACATGTTCCCGATGTTGGGGGAGTCCAGAACCAGGGGCCACAGTTTAAGAATAAGGGGTAAGTCATTTAGAACGTAGACGAAGAAACACTTTTTCTCACAAAGAGTTGTGAGTCTGTGGAATTCTCTGCCTCAGAGGGCGGTGGAGGCCGGTTCTCTGGATACTTTCAAGAGAGGGCTAGATAGGGCTCTTAAAGATAGCGGAGTCAGGGGATATGGGGAGAAGGCAGGAACGGGGTACTGATTGGGGATGATCAGCCATGATCACATTGAATGGCCTACTCCTGCAGCTATTGTCTATTGCCTTGTTATTTCCCTTTCTTAAGCCAGACAGCATCTGTGGCTGATGGGTCAGACACGTGGCTAATAAATGGCACTTAGGCTTACGTTAATATTCCTCCAGAGCCGATTATTTAAGGACTTCTTAAAATCAGGCAATAATGATTTTAAAAAATCCACTCAGCAGTTCTCACCGTAACTGGGAGTAAATCCAGCAACTACGTAGAGTGTGATTCATTGATCTGTACCCCCAGACGCTTACAGACCCACAAAAATCAAATGTTCCACAGTTAGTTAGGCTTCTTAAGCCATGTTTGCCAAGGTTCATTTTCATCAAATTGCTGCTAAACATTGCTGAATTATTGGATAGCTGTCTTGCAAAGAATTTCTTAAATTATTGGACTTCTTTCTCACTAGACTTGGGTTTTCTCTTTTAGTGATTTGTTTTTTAATATTTATAGTGATAATCAGTTTTTTGCCCTCTTTTTGGACATTTTATATCTTAATTATATTAGTAATAAGCTTAAATTCCCACCTGTATTCCTATTAATGATATTACTGGATAGTGAATTAACATGAATTGTTTCACCTACCATTATAGTCTGTTACTGAATTTTGAAATAAACTAAGTTGCGGAGAAAAACTATTTCCCGCATTTTAGTTGATGTTGAAGGATGATGTCATAACATCTTTGCAGCACTACCTATTTGCATACATGTTGCAGGTGAGACACTGGTAGAAGTTCTCAAGTCACAGCTAACGAAACAGCCACGCATCCTTCCAATGGGTTACAATTACAATTGTATAAATTGCTATAGCGAATTCTTGCACCAGTATAAATGTGAAATTGGTAGTTCAAATCTACAATTAAAATTAATCGCAAATTCAAAAGTTAAAGTAATCATGCTGTGTGTACCAAAGATTTACCGGTTCAATTTGAAAGTGTGAATATGATGACAGTGGGCCTCATTTAAACTGCACATCCTTCAATTAACACCTTTTTTCGTGCAATGAGAGGGATAGTATGCTCCCCATGATTCCTGCGCACATTTATAGTTCTGTTCTATAAAACAACTGTGGAGATTATTAACAGACATCATTAACAGCATGATAATTAACAGACAGGTCCATAAGAAAACACAAAGTGCGGGAGTAACTCAGCGGGTCAGGCAGCATCTCTGGACATTGGTCATATACTGAATAGTGTCCTATTTTTATTGGAGGGCACATCGGTTATGCTGGGGGTTTTTTTTGGGACATGGCAATCCATTTATCAAATTTGTGAGTACTTTCCTGTGGTTTGAGGAGGCATGGCTGCACAATGGAGGGACCAGGAGGAGAAAAAGAATAAGGTACAGAGAGGTGGGTGGACTTTTATGGAAAACACTAAAAATGACTATAATCTGAACTGGCAATCTGTACAATCAGCATGTCAGAATGAAGGAGTTATGTGTAAAGAAACTTGGACCACAGCATGCTGGTAACACCCTGTACATAAAATATTGGTCTGGATCAATTTAAGCATCCAGCAATGTTTAGATAGAAAATGTACAGTTATAATAAATTGGAGTTGTGATAAGTAGAATGTTGTAGTTTGCTTAGGTCAGGCTGGGACACAGCTTCTCCTGATCTGGTTAATACAGCTTTTCTGAAATATTAGTGAAAATTCAAAGGAAATTCAATTTTAAAGGAAGGTTATGTAAAGGAGAGCTGATATCTAATATTTCTGACTAGCAGCTCTCTTCTGAACTTGAAAAGGAAGAGGGGGAGCGAAAAGTAAAACTATACAGCTATACTTAATTATTAGAATGAATCAATTATAGTCTTTCAACGTTGTCAGATTCAAGAGAAACATTGGCATTATGCATTGTGTTATTACATAATGTAATGAAAAATAATTATACCACATTACAGTTGTAATTTGACGGTTTTTAATTATCACTGCTTTGGGGTTGGAGAAATAGGTGCTGTGTAAATCCCCTATCTTATGGCATTTATTTATTTTCATACAGAAAGATGACATTACAGACATATTGATATATTTTTGATTTGTGTATTATGTATTGGTTGGCAGCAAAATAACCTTTTTATGAAAAACCATTAGGAGATGAAGATTTTTTTAATCAATGTCCTTTCATCCTATGGACATAAATTTAAATCTGGTGAACCTACTAAAATTTCCCTTGTAGAAACAAGGAACAAGATACTGGTTTACCAAAAAAATGCTGGACAGACAGCTTCTCTGGAGAACATGGATCGATGACGTTTTGGGTCTGGATTCTTCAGACTGATTGGTGGGGTGGGAGGGGGGAGAAGAGAACTGGAAGAGATGGGGGGCAGGACAATGTGTGGAAGGTAATAGGTGAACACATGAGCAGAGGTTTTGTGAAAGGCTGTGGGTGCTGTCTGTACAGCGTTTGTTTGTTCTCCCTGTAAACGCGTGGGTTTTCTCTGGGTGCTTCAGTTTCCTCCCACTTTACAAAGAGAAGCAGGTTTGTAGGTTAATTGGTTTCTGTAAGTTGTCCCTAGTGTGTAGGATAGAACTAGTGTATGGGTGATTGTTGGTCAGCGCGGACTCGGTGAGCTGAAGGGCCTATTTCCACGCTATATCTTTAAACTAAACAGAAGGTGTGAGACAAAACGATTGAAGAGTTACGGATTGTGAAGCCAGTAGAAGGAATGTAGGTGGGGGAGAAGGAGGGGAGAAATAGATGCAAGTCCAGGTACGGCACAGGGGAGGGGGGATATAAAGGGGGTGTGGGGAGAAAGGGGGGGAGAGAGAGTGTGGGAGGTTGTTAGAGGCTACCTAAAATTGGATAATGCAATGTTCATACTGTTGGATTATAAACAACCTAAGCCAAACCTGAAGTAAGTGCTGTTTCTCCAATTTGTATGTGGCCTCACGCTGGCAGTGGAGGAATCCCAGGGCAGAAAGGTCAGTATTTGAATGAGAAAGGGAGGAAAAATGGTTAGCAACCGGCAGATGCAGTCGGCCTTGGCAGACTGAACGTAAGTGTTCGCCAAGGCTGCGCTTGGTCTCACCAATGTACAGGAGGCCACATCGAGAACGCTGGATGCAGTGAATGAGATTAGAAGAGTTAAATGTGCACCTCTGTCTCACCTGGAAGGACTGCTGGGGTCAGTATCTCACCTGGAAGGACTGCTGTGGTTCCTGGGTGGAGGGAAGGAGGAGGTATAGAGACATGTGTTACAACTCCTGCGGTTGCAGGGGGAAAGTACCTGGGTGGGGTGGTTTAGCCGGGGAGTGAATCAAGGAGTTGCAGAGGGAGCGGAAGCTGCAGAGGGCGGAAACATGTGGAGATGGGAAGATATGACTGGTGGTAAGATCACGTTGGAGGTGATGGAAATATCAAAGGATGATGTCTTGCAAATGGAGGCTGATGGGGTGAAATGTGAGGACCAGGGGAACTCTCCTTGTTCTGTCTGAGGGGATGGGGACCGAGAACAGAAATATGGGAAATAGTGGAGACCCGGATGAGTAACCCATCTACGACAGTAAGGGGGAAAACACGTTTACTAAAGAAAGAGGACATCTCGGATGTCCAAGAAGGGAACTCCTCATTTTGAATGCAGATGGAGTGGAAACAGGAATTGAGAGTAGAAAATAGCATCTTTGCAAGAGGTAGGGTGGGAGGAAGTGTAGTTCAGATAACAGGGATTCAGTTGGTTTATAGTAGATGTCAGTCAATGGTCTGTCCTCTGTGATGGAGACAGAGGGATCACCTGTTGGTTGGAAAAGTGCAATATGAAATCAATCAGGCAAACTTCAATATGGATCCTATTACATATTAAAGACCATGAGGACAGAAGAAACCATAAGAAACAGGAGTAGGCCATTCAGCCATCTCATGCCTGCACCATCATAGAGTTAGATCATGGCTGATCTTTTCCTCAGCACCACTTAAGTGTGCTAACTGCATATTACTTGATTCTGTTAAAACCAAAAATCTATTAATCTCTGCATTTTAAAAAGAATAACTAAGTTCTACATCCCATTCGGATAGATAATTCTAAAAGTCTCACTGCCCTCTGAGTGAAGTTGCTTTTCTTTGCTGTCTTGAACAACTAACACTTTGTTTTGAGTGTGATCCATGGTTGAAGACGTCCAGCCAGTGGAAGCATCTTCCCTGCTTCTACACTGCATAAGTATTTTGTATGGTTCAAGATCACCTCTTAGTCTTCTGAACTCAAGAGTTTAGGCACAATGCGCTTAATCTCTATTCATGTAACAAATTCGCCATTTCAGGAGTCAATCTAGTGAACATTTGCTGCCCTCCCTCTACCACCAGAATATTCTTTGCTGAGCAGAGAGAGTTTGGGTCTAGTGTACTTTTTAATCTCTTTTCTTCTCTTCCCATCTCACACCCCTAACCCTAGAGACATTATAGTATTTTTTGTTGCACTCTACTTATCTAGTAAAATACTATTAAAAGTACATACCTTCAGAATGGAGCTGAGAAGGAATTTCTTTAGTCAGACGGTGATGAATCTGCGGAACGCATTGCCACAGATAGCTGTGGAGGCTGAGACGTTGGATATTGTTAAAGCAGAGATTGATAGGTTGGTGATTAGTAAGGGAGACGAAGGTTACAGGGAGAAGGCAGAAGGATGGGGTTGGGAGGGAAAAATAGGTCATGATCGAATGGCGGAGCTGACAATGGGCCGAATAGCCTATGTCTTTTGATCTTATTGTAAATACATAATTCTTTAGTTAGAGAAAACAGACTGTATAAAATATTCCAGGTGCCATCACTCGTGGGCCTTACATATTTTCAGTAAGATTTCATTACTCTTGTACTCGAGCAAGAAAAGCCAATAAGCAGATCTAGAAAGGTTAGTAATCAAATGTGCTTTAATGCAGAGAAGTGGAAGCGGTAAAGGGAACAAAGGAATGTCTGTGATATAGAGTTAGACCAGGAAGTGGTAGTGGTGCCAGCTGAGGGAATGCGATGAAGACTTGTAACTGATTTTACTGGAAGCTAAGTAAATAGAAGGAGAAGAATGAGAAAGTTGGATGGGTTTACCTGCAGTTCTTGGAAATCTGAAATAAAAGAAAATGTTGCAAATATACTCAGCAGCATAATGAATGAAGATAGATAAATTGAGTTGATAGCCTTTTATCAGTCTGATCTAGTCTGAAGAAGGGTCCCAATCCAAAACATCACCTACCCATGTTCTCCAGAGATGCCACCTGACCTGCTGAGTTGCTCCAGCACTCCAGTAACTCAGCACTGAGTTACTCCAACATCTGCAGTTTCTTGTTTCAACTTCTAAACCTTGGGCTCAGAACTAACACAAACTGAAAAGGCTGGTTATTTAAATTGAAATGGTTGAATTCATTGTTGAGTTGTGAAGGTTGTGGTCTGATTAGTCAGAAGCCGAGGTGCTATTCCAAGGCTTGCACTGCACTTCATTGGGACTTCATATTAAAGACCAACAACAGTGAAGTCAAAATGGACTGTTAAGGTGATAGGCAATTCAAGCTCAGAGTCATCCTTGTGGACTGACTGGTGCTCTGCAAAGCAGCCACCTACTTGGTATATCCAGCGCAGAAGGAGGCATATTGAGAGCATCCAATGCAGTGCATTAAACTGGAAAACTTAAAAGTAAATTGCTGCTTTGCCTTGAAGGGACCTTTGGTTCCTAAATGGTTCTGCTCAGTACCTTTTTTCTGTTAGGTGAAGCAGCTACCACACAATTATAGGTTTATGACAGACTGAGACCAAGACGACATCTTGCCTTGGCATCTCTGCCATTGGGGACCACATTTCCTCCACTAAATGTAACCCTGGATTCAAATCACAGAGGTCAGAACCAAATGTTGTCAGGTCTATCATAGTAGTCCAGTCAGGATTCCAAAAAACAGATGCATTACACTCCTGTAATAGCAAGGGCTTTACTGGATTCAGTATTGGATATGATGTTGGGTAGCACAGAGCAGGCTTTTCCATGCTGGGCCAGAGGATATTTGATGCATACACTGCATACCTGAAATAGTAAAATCCACTCCCCAGTGCAGACATCCCTTGCCTTGGTAAGCAGAAAATGTCATCCACAAAAAATATATATAATTTCCCTAGTATTCAGTAGGAACTGACATAGTTTGGAATTCAAACAATTCATTGGGGAAGAATGTATGTGAAGATTCCAATTAAAAAAAAAAAAAAAAAATTCTGCTATGAAAATACTGTCCATGTTGGGAGGGAGAAGATTGGTCAATTTATTTGCAATTTGTGCTTGTGTTCAGTGGGTATCAAATAACTGGTACATTTTGTGTTTTGAAATATCTTTTAATCTGAGACACTAGATTTGAATTCCAGGGAAACAAATGCAGCATTTAATCTTGGATTTGTACCAGAATCAGAGAATGTTATTTATATCGGATGGGGTGTAAACAGCACTGTAACTGTATTATGCTTTCTTTCTCTCTCACTTGTATAACCTGGAGGGTACTAAAAAGTGTTTTGCAAAATTAACATTCTGCTGACTTTCCCCTATAAATGAGAAGAATAGCTATTAACATTTGTGTATTTTCATTATGTAAATGGTGTTAACACATGCCCACAAATTGCCACCAGCTATGCAATAATTTTCTCTCAGTGATCGTAATGTGTCCAAGTGAGTCATTTTGATTATGACATGCTAATTACATATTGCCTTTCAGATTCAGAAAAACCAGGGATCTTTAATGGTAAGGTTTTATGAGTTTGCAGAGAAAAAAAATTCACTTTTTTTTCCTGCTGGCTGCCTTTTTGCATGCTTGAGTGCTTTACTTTAAACTTAGTAAATTGCATTTTTGTTACAACAAGCACTAAAGTGCCTGTAGTAGATTAGGTATCATTAGAAATAATAGAACATCTAGGGTGTCAATGTTTTTATAAGACTTTCATGCTGTTGATTAATCTTGCAACATTTTACTGCATTAATGATTTTCTCAGTCTACTGTAAAAGACTGCATGTAGCCTAATACTTCTCTCTATTTAACCCCCTCCCCCTACCTTGCCTTTGCAGCCACTACAGTTATTGCAGTGCATCGTTGATGAGGTGAGTCACCGTCTTATGTGCTTTCTCGTCTAAAGTCATTCTTAATGGCCTGGAAAGTTTTATTTATATATTATACACATTTTTCCTTAATGAAGCTCTTTGCTCAGAATAGTCTCTTAAGCCTTGCCACCCAGCACAACCCCTTAGTCAACAGACCTAGCCAGGCCAGTCTTGTACAGAGCTCAAGCTTGACCTTATCCTTGTACACCATTCAGGCACTGTACAGGAACTAGGTAGAGCCATGGCTCGAATTGCTGAATAATTACCTTTAGACTAACCTGAGCAGGAGACTTCCCAAGAGGCGCAGCTCATTTAATGGCTCTAAAACTCAATCTAGAGGATGTCAGTGGTCATGCTTGATTATTTGCCGTGGTATTTTATGAAAGCAATAAAAAAGCTTGAGACTGAGGGGGGGGGGGTGAAAACAGAGAAACGTTGACTAATTTCAAGGTTTTTTTTCCCTCTGAATCGGGTCCCTTTGGTGTGACAGGTATTGTGACAGTTTCATGCTGCCTTGCCTTAGTTATTTCAGCAGTATGAATGAGTACTGCTGTGCTCCCTCAGCTTATAATTGACAAGAGACCAGAGATAGCCCCTAAACGGTGACGGAGCTCCACTGTTCTCAAACTGACATTTTGTGTTAATAAATAGCTTATATTAATGAATTTCTATCTTTTTTTGAGGGGGGAGGGGTTCCGACACAAACGTGATGAGATTTTTTTTTTGCTTAGCCCCGTCTCCCTCCTCCCTTTGCCTCTTTATGACCACTGAGGCCCTAGATTCTTGATTGTTTGATTATTTTTATCCAGATTTTTCACAAACTGCAACTGTGCTCACCCTGAGGCAATAGAATATTGATTACACTGTAAAATAACAAAATTTGCACACAGGCTATAAGAGATCATCAGGGAGATTTTTTTTACCACCTCCTCCCCCCAGCCTTTTCCTGTGGTCTCTCTCGGTATACACATTAAGTGTGTTTGTTGCTTCTGTGCCTTTTTCTTTATGCCTGAGCACTTTGCTGACATGTGCTAATAACCAAATGCCAAGAGAGAGTCCAGTTGGTGTTACCACACACTAAACATACTGAACTTGTCCTTTAGCTCATAGATTGCAGGTAATTAATAATTAAACTGTTTCAGTTGTAATGGGTTGACCTCCATGAACTGTTCATTACTCACATGGCAAAGGCATCACTCAAAGTATTTTTTTCATTGCCCTTCCCTGTACCCTAGCTGCATATGTAGAATTCAGTAGGCCACCTAAATTTAAGCTGACCAAGTACTTGCTTAAGCCACTGCAAATTGAAGCTTTCGGTAATGTGAGTTTTGTGCTCTGAGAAAGGGAACAATGTTTGCATCCTCTGTGTGCATTTTGTTCAAAATAAAAAAATACATGGAGGCTATTAATCGTGTGACAATTCAACATCAGTGGCCTTATTCAAGTGTGACTTTTTGGCACCATGCTCACGTGGGCTTAACCATGTGTGAATAAATATCTTTCCTCTTATAGCCTAACAATTCTCCAACATACTATTTTTAAATCTCCTGAATCCCATTTTTTCCAGGTTCATACTCAGAATTATCTTCAATAAATAATATAATTTATTGCTTGATAAACCAATTATTTGTTTAGGATGTGCCTGTCATATTGTCATCAAATTGTGGAAAATAGATTTGGACCCCTCGTCTATTGTAGATCAAAAATAAAGCAAACTAATAATACATGAACTCTTAATGAAATATATTGGTATTGAATTGATGCCTGGGAATATAATTCTCCTCAGTTCCTTTCCTCTATGCTTTAATCTGTGTAAAATAAGCAGCAAAGAAAGAAATTTCAGATAAATAAATTGTTATATACAAATGTTCTACTCATAACATTATTGTCTTGGACATCAGTAAATTTATTGATTCCTAAAATTGTGCGAATGAAGACTTTGTCAGATTGGCCACATTGACATCTCAGGATTGAAAGGTTATGGGTTCAAACTCCACTGCAAGACATGAGTAGATTAAGCTGTGCCCCACTCTTCTGTAAAGTACTGAGAGTAACTGCATTGTCAGTTGTGTTGTTCCTTGGGATGTGCCATTAAACCATGGCCATCAATGTCTGTTCTTCTGACCCAGAAGGAAAATAAGAGCTGTGTCCAGATCAACATTCTTTTCTCAAATGAGAAATAAATATTTTCTCGTTCATTTTTTTAATTCACACACGGAAGATATTGGTGTCACTGAAAAGGTCTACATTCATTGTTCAATCCAAAATGATAGTATCTTCTTAAAATGATGCCGTCTGTGTTGAACGTACTCCTCAGTGTTTCTGCATCAGACATTCTTGGACTTCGACCCAGCATTGATGAAGGGCAAAAGATTTCCAAATCAGACATGACTGATTAGGCAACATGGAAGTGGTGGTATTCCCGCATGCTCGATTCCCTTGCCCTTGTAAGTAATAGAGGTTGCAGGCTAAGGAGGTGTTGCAGCAGTGTAGTTTGCAAATTACTGCAACCACAGCACACCGATGATGGAGAAAATTATTATATAGGTTGGTGGATGGTTATTATTGGAGTAGTCTTTCTTGTACTAGATGCAGCCTAGCTTTGAGAGTGTTAATGCAGCAGCACTCATCTAAGCATATCGATAATATTCCATCATACTCCTGATTTACGCTTTGTAATGGGTAGCAGGACTTTGTGGATTCATGAGGTAAGTCACTCATTGAAGAATGACCTCTTGTTGAGCCACATTTACGTGACTGGTGCAGTCACTTATGTTGATGGTGATGGATTTGACAATGAGAATATTGTTGAAGGTCAATGAGGGATGGTTAGGCATCTACATAATGGAGTTGATCATTGCCTGGAACTTCATCCATTCTGGCATTACAGTGGAGTGAAATTTAATTTCCTCTTATTCCATGTTATCCATCCTTATTGTATGTGGGTAGTTACTGCTTAGTTATCTGAATAGTTACAGATAGTATTGAAGCTCAGAGAAAGTCCACTTCTGGTGACAATGAATGAAAGGCCATTGATTAAGCAACTGAGAACTGTCAAAATTGGTATTTTACCCTGAGGAACCTGTGCAGAAATGCTTACAACTGAATTGACCTCCACAACCATTCACCATATGATAGGTGCAGATTCAGCCAGTAGAGAGTTGTTCTACGATCTGCAACTGCTTCAGTTGTAACAGGGATCTTTGATGCCAATTTTGGTCATACACTGCCTCAATGTCAAGATCACTATCAGTCTGAAGAAGGGTCTCGACCCGAAACGTCATTCATTCCTTCTCTCCGGAGATGCTGCCTGTCCCGCTGAGTTACTCCAGCATTTTGTGACTACCCTCAAGATTACTATCATTGCCCTGATTTGGACAAAGGCTATATTGAAGTACTGGCAGGATTTAACTTGAGCGATATGTGTCCTGCCTGTTGGTGGATTATCGCAGCTTGAGGGCACTAACCTATTGCTTGTATGATCACTTAGGTTTATCTGCTTTTGCTATATCATGTATATGTATTCCATTTTCGCACTCTCCACTCATGTAGAGTGGATCGCCACTCATTTTCAGACAGATGTGGCGTGTGGCTGCTCCTTACACGTTCTACATTTCTCATTGAAAGAGTATTGACTTGTAGGGTTAATGCAGGTGAAACAGGGGAAGGGTATGCTGCACCATAAAGATATAATTTGTGCTTGGATACAAGTCTACTGCATTTGAAGGTCAAAGCACTTCATGGAAACCCAATATTGAACAGTTGGAATTGTTCTGATTCTTAGTTATAATGGTGGAACTGTCACATAGCACAATAGAAGGTGATCATAGCTTGAAGACACGACTTGGTCTCCAAATGAACTAAGCAATGGTTCTTCATAGCACAACCATAAATAGATTAATAACCAGATCAATAGAATATTTTTCTCTGGTGTTGGTTCTCTCCCCACCTGCCTTAAGCCCACTCTGACAATGATACACGTCATTTAGAAGTTGTTCATCAAATCACTCTTGGTGCTAGAAATATAAGTCGTCACTCAAAATTTTGTGCCTTCGGTGGTTCTTCCATATCAAGGTCAGTGCGGACTATGGTGATTTATCAGATGTAGGTGCAAACAAAATAAAGTTTCCTGACCTTAGGCCTTGTGCCTTGTGATTGAATGTAGAGGGCTCCCAATACCACTCTCCTTTGACCATAACACTGTGTCACACCACTGAAAGGTCTATTTTACCAGTGAAACAGGTCATACTCAGAGGATGGATGAATCCAGGACATTGAAAAATATGATTTTCTGAATTTGACTTGTCAAACTATTGCTTGACTGATCATTGGATAGCAGTAGTAATTTTGTTCTATGATGTTAGTGATAAAAAGCCTTGTTGGATTGAATGGATAGGTTGTGTGTCTGTTGAATCCAAATCCACTACTTGTGTTGATGTTAAACATTTCTTTCAGTTTCAATCTTATTATTATTTACAATGTGTTGTGTTTAAATGGTTATTGGATGCATCTACATAGTTAATTTCAAAGCAATTCATTGTATTTTATGCACTTTGGGACATTCTCTGTGCAATAATAAGGCACTAAATAAATGAAGGATTATTTTATAGCTACAGTATTCATTTTTTGCTCTTCAGCTATTCCTTTCATACCTACTGGTTTGTCAGTAAGGAATGCTCATTTTTAGAAATGCCTTTTAAAATAATCTATGTATGTAAATAAAATAACAAATGATGAATTTTAATTAATGCCTCAGTAATGGGGTCCATGCCAGTCATTAACTCCTCAAGCTTCACTCGTACTAACTGCTTTTATATTGCCCTTGATTTAATTGGGATTTAAGAGGATCATTGTTCATGAGCTTCTTCCTGGTGTTTACACTACTGAATCATTCCTCTGTATAAGTAATAGGTTACAGAGCAGTCTGTTGAAAGGATAAAATCACAATTTTTTTTGAAGTTTAAACATTGGGAGCTGACTCGCAAAAACCACTGTCCTAAAATTTTAAGTTAAACAAGACATGTTTAAAGTTGTGCTTAAATTTATGTTCAGGGAAACATTTGGTCAAGATACAGTCCTTTGATTCACTGGCAGGCTTTCACTTAACCCAAGCGTACATTACAATGTTCTGTGTATTATGCTAGATATTTTTCTGAATTATATTAAATTGCAAAGTACTGCTAAATTCTGTAAATATCCTATTATTTTTCTTTTACCTTTAAATATAAGCAATCCAAATCTATTTCCCCTTACTTCTATGTGCTGATTAGTTTTTTAGCTGCAGACTCCAGAATATGCAGATTCTTGTGTCCAAATTATTTCTGTTTATTTTGAAGAACAAATAAGTTAAAAATTCACAATTTGCTTTGCCACCCCCGCCCGTATAATAAGTGCACTTATGAAATAATAGATAATAGTAATAATCCTGACCTACCTGCTTAAAAGTTTCTAAAAATCCGTACCTACTGAAACTACACATGCATCAAAAATTATCAATAAAAATATTAATTGGTCATTTTTATACTCTTTTGATTAATTCTGGCAGCTGCTATTACTTGTTCAACCCGAGTCCATGATTGTTTGCCTCTAGTAATGGAAAAAATTAAATAAC
This sequence comes from Malacoraja senta, assembly GCA_038087875.1. Lineage (NCBI taxonomy): Eukaryota > Metazoa > Chordata > Chondrichthyes > Rajiformes > Rajidae > Malacoraja > Malacoraja senta. Next base: position 9,614,796 of record CM075989.1, on the reverse strand, counting down.
CTAACCATTAAAAAATAATAATAATTTCAAGGGCTACAAATACAGTCCGAGAAGTAGAAGGCATTGGCATTATGACCTCAGTCAAACTGTTGGAGATGTTCCCTGTTCCAAATGTAATTCCTAGTATAAGATTATAAATCGCTTTAAAAATTGCCACTATGATCCTCATAGCCAAATGAACTCTTATTCACTAATTTGCCATACCTCTGTCTCCCCTTAATTTACTTATCTGATTTGATAGTATTTCCAGCAGCCTCTTGTATAAATGGGAGAGAAAGCTCAGATGAGAGATCTACTTAATTTTCTCCCTTGTAATTACTGATCTCATTTTTCTGATAATTTGAAGTTGTAATTGGCTACGGCAATTACATGTATATTTACTAATCACATTTGAAGCTCTGATTGTATCTATTTGCTGCCATTGATAATAAAGCAGGCAAATTGCAGAGGTGTTCGTTCTCTTTTTCTCATCACTTAAAAGCTTCCTGAACCCTTCCACCCCCCACCATCCTGCATACTTTTCTTTTTCTTTTTTTGCCGTAATGAATACATGCATGCATTTGACACAGTTATATAGTAGAGAAATTGTTTGGCTCCAACCAAATGCTACACACATTGAGTTTTGCCTGAAGCATTGAAAGGTTGTATGTAATGATATATTGCTCATCCAAATGGCTGAAGCAGTCCAAAGCACTGTGAGATTAAAATAAGTCATCTCTTTGTTAATTTAAATAGGTGCATGTATCATACTTTGCAAGGTAGTTTTAACAGGGATGTCACGGAGAATGCAGCCAAAAGGTATTTTTAATGGAAAAATGAGAACAGATGAAAATGCAGTCACTTCCAGCTGCCTTTTATATTCTCCTCTTCTTTAGCAATTGCAGATTTGATAAGGCAGCCATTAAACTCCCGCAGATCTTAATTTTAAGACATTTCAGCGCATAATTCTGTAAGGTTTGACTCTTTTTGAAATTGCAAAGGAATTGCATCTGAGGGGTTTTGATATGTACTGGGAACTGCAATCAGCTTGCTGCCTTCAAATTGCTGCTGCAATAACTGTTTACTGATAATTGTAATGGTAATCTTTTTTATTGTTTCCTGAGTTTATGCAGTAAACCATTTGTGTGCCAAAAATTGATTATTTTAGAGGTATTTCCAATATTCTGAAAAACATGATGTACATTAATGATTGGTACTAGTCCCAATTAAGTCTTAGAACTCTGAAGTTATGTGTAAAGTTTTTTTTTAATATCCTCCCTCTTTTGGACGGATCATTTCAATTCCTATGATTGATGTGTATTTTAATTTTATTTTTTTGATTCCACTTGAAGAAATTTAAAGCAAATGCTTCTAAATTTAAATATCAAAATAATTAAATGTTGATGATTATATGAAATAAGAACTGATTATTTTCTAACAATAATTACTTAGAGGAACAAAGCTGGAGACATTTAAAATAAAAATTGACCGACATTTAAGATATTGAGGTTGGGATAAAAGATGGATAATTTAATTAATCAGAAAAATTGCATGTCAAATAACAATTTTTACGTTTAATAATTCTTTATCGCCCTCCTTTGCTCTTTCATATATATATTCTTTGTCTTGCTACTTCCCAGGATCCACCAGTCCTTCCGGTTGGAGAGTTTTCTGAGTCATTTGTACATTTCATCACTCAGTGGTAAGCTCAGTTTGCAAACATGCCATCCCCTCAGTGTAAATGATACATTCCATTAGCTCTCAGACTCCAGGAGACCTTATGGTATTCCTGCTCCTTTCCATAGACTGGGAGGGACTATGGGCCGTGAGCAGATGGATAGCAGAAAAGAAAATGAATGCTGTTGCTTAAATTCCGTGAATATTATTACATGGAAGGTCAGATAACATTGTAACATGGAGCAGCTTCTGAAATTATCAGATGTCACATAAAAGTTTTACAAAGAGGAAGAAGGGGTAACTGGTGTGAAATGTTCACAGATGTCATGCTGAAATCTAAATGATGGTGGGTAATAGCTTTGTTTTCCCTGGAGAAGCAGCTACTTTGGAATCATAGATTAGGACTGTTACCAAGCAAGTCTTTAGACAGCTTGAATTGCTTGCTAATGGGTGCATTATTCCAGAGGTGCATATGTTTGTTTATGGAGACAGCAAATTGTCCTCTGCGATAGTTAATGGTTTATAACTATGCTTCTTGTTTAGTACTCGAGTCTGTTAATTTTTCGAGTGTCATCCTTTATTAGCATAAGATGTTATGGGAATACACTGCCTCAAATGACAGTTGCACTTCATGGAAAATAGCCCGTGTATCATAAGTGCATTAAAACATGTTATGATGAAAAAATAAACTTTTGATTGATTTTTTTCCAAATAGTGTACAGTTTTGCTGAAGGGATTTTTGTGTGTAATTTAGATTTTTAATCATTCAGTTATTTTCTGCTAAGTGACTACAGATATTATCCATTTCCCATCAGATTTAAAAAATAAACAAATACAGTATTGAGAAACAAGCCCAGATAGTCTGTTCTTTTACACCTCCCAGCCCTCTCGTAAAGAGCAAGTACATGAAATAAATGTAATTAAAGCAGATGGTAGTAATAGTGATATCACAGCTGTCATCTTTTTGCCTGTGTCTCCAAACTAAAATGTTATAATTTAAGTAAATGTTATTTTTTATAACATTAAAAGGAAATTTTGGAATTGTTTAGCAATGTGCAGAAAACGTTCCAATATATTGCATATCTAATTTTTGAAGCGTTTGGATGGGCAACGTGCGTATTCAGGAATTGTAGAATAGAACTGTGTTTTCCTTAAACCTCTTGGGATGGCTGCGGTATTTTGCCATTCTTTCAGAAATTATGCAATGTAATACCGGAATTATTGATTTAGTTGCAAGTATGTGCTAGCAAATGCAAAGTTATTTCATTCCCATCCAGTTCTATTATTTCACTGTTCTGTTTTCATAGGACATAATTCACTTTTTTTTTAAAGATAACTTCCCTCTCCAAGTCTACATGGATATATACGCCATCCAGTGTTGACTGTGCCATATAGACTCAACTTTCAGGATTGATCATAATGTGGTGATCTTGACAGGGGCAGCAGTGAGAGCATGACAGTTGGTTCCTGTGTCCCCAGGCTAAGAAAGAGGGAAACAAAATGGTGCTTGGGTTCCTAGTTCTAATTGCCTTACACTGACCTCTCTCTAAATGTGGTTGTGTAAACATAAGATGAAGATGGAGTTGGCTCTTCTGCCTTGTCCCCATGGTCAATTAGCCCACCAGCGTGTGTTTGTGTGTGAAGAATTGACCATTAAGATATGTTCTAGAGTCCAGCTGGCATCTGTTGAATCATCTTTGCACTCTGTTTATTTTCTCTTTTGCGCTACCTGATGTACTGATGACTGATATAATTTGCCTGAATAGCACGCAAAACCAGCTTTTTCATTGTATCTCGGTTCACATATAATAAACTTACAGCAATATCAATCTTCAACAGGGGTGTTGGGGGGAGGAAAATGGGTTCTATTTGCAATATACCTTCAGACTAGAACTGCAACATAGAAAATTGTCTTCATTGAAGGAAGCAGATGGTGATGTGGAAGGTTGCTTCTCAGACTGGAGGCCTGTGTGGCGTGCCTCAAGGCTCGGTGCTGGGCCCGTTACTGTTTGTCATCTTAATGATTTGGATGAGAATGTACATGGCAAGATTAGCAAGTTTGCAGATGATACAAAAGTGGGTGATAATGCAGATAGTGAAGATGGTAGTGACGAATTGCAGCAGGACCTTGATCGGTTGGCCAGATGGGCTGAGGAATGGTTGATGGAATTTAATACAGAGAAATGTGAGGTGTTGCATTTTGGGAAGTCTAACATGGGCAGGACATACACAGTGGTAGGGCTTTTGGGAGTGTTATAGAGCAGAGGGACTTAGGAGTGCATGTACATAGTTCCTTGAAGGTGGAGTCGCAGGTAGATAGGGTGGCACATTGGCCTTCATTAGTCAGAGTTTTGAGTGTAGAAGTTGGGAGGACATGTTGCAATAATGTAAGATGTTGGTGAGGGCACATTTAGAGTATTGTGTTCAGTTCTGGGCACCATGTTATAGGAAAGATGTTTTCAAGCTGGTAAGGGTCCAGAGAAGATTTACGAAGATGTTGCCAGGACTTGAGGAACTGAGCTATAGGAATGCAGGAAGATGGGTGATCTTATAGAGGTGTAAAAAATCATGAGAGGAATAGATCGGGTAGATGCACAAAGTCTCTTGTCCAGAGTAGGGAATCGAGGACCAGAGGACATAGGTTTAATTTTTTTTTTTTTTTTTTTAATTTTTATTTATTAGAACGACATAGGTTTAAGTTGAAGGGGAAAAGATTTCATAGGAATCTGAGGGGTAAATAAGAGGCAGGGACTATCGAAACATTTAAGAAACAGTTAGATAGGTACATAGATAGCACGGGTTTGGAGGGATGTGGGCCAAAAGCAGGCAGTGGGACTAGTGTAGCTGGGACCAGATGGCGAGTGTGGGCAAGTTGGGCCGAAGGGCCTGTTTCCATGATGTATGACTCTATACTCTGCAGATAGGAAAATGTTTCTCATAAACACTGAAGAACACAAAGTAACTCAGTGGGTCACCTGAATCTCTGCAGAACATGGATAGGTGACATTTCGGGTCAGGATCCTTCAGTAATAAGAATGTGGTGCTTCTCATCTCCCTTCTTAATCAATAAGGAGAAAGATTGTATTAAATTATTTTTTGTCTCGCCTGTTGATGAATTAATGATCTTGGCCAAGTGGCTGGAGGGGTATAAGTGAATGGTAGGGGATGGGATGCGGAGGGGAATCTGAGATTACAATATGGAAGATTGTTATTTCAAACCTGGTGGCTAGCCAAATGCCACACTGAAAGAGTGCAGGGATCTGTCAAATTATCAGAATTGTGCTTTGAAGAGGTTGTTTATAAGTAAGTGTTGCTTTTGGCCAATATATGTCTCTTTATCCCAAATTAGTTTTTCATATAAATAAATTGACGACTGAGGGAAATATGTTGCATTTTCATCAAGCTTACAATTGAGCAGTATATTCACGTCTTAAAAAATTCTCTAAATTTTGTACCAATTCAGTGGTTACTTTTTAATTATTGTCATAGGTACCGAGATACAGTGAAAAATGTTCTTTTGTGCGCCATGCAGGCAAATCATATATAAATGAGTACATCAGGTAATGCAAAGAAGAAAATATAAAGAGTGCCGAACATAATGTTACAGCTATAAGCAAATTGCATTTAAAAAAGGTGCAAGGGCCGCAACAGGGTCGAGTGGAAGATTGGGAATTGACTGTCCTGGTTTCTGCAGTCATCACCCTAATTTTTTTGTAACTGTATGCTTTTCCCTCCCTTCCAATTTTCTCTGGAAGTTTTGATCTTGCTGTGGGTGGCCAAAAGCTTTCTGTGAATCCTCCATATGAGTCTGGAAACTGAGTCTTGACAAATTGTTCTGCACTCACTCGTGTTCTAACATTGAGCACAGAAACACAGGCCCAAACTTATCATTAGTCAGCTAACAGCACAATCCTACGATCAAAGTAGAGTCATTCTGTAAGACCACCCAAGCCATTGAGAATACTCATGTTTATAATAATTCAGAGACTTTAAAACAAAACCTGCCTTTGTAGAAGAAAACTTGGAAATGGTCTTTTTTTAAGCCATCCATCATTGAGACATTCCATTAACTGATTCGACACATGCTCTCCTTACTTGTTCCAGAAAATAATTAAACAAAATTGTAGTGTAACAAAAATAATAAAATTCAAGATCATAGAAGTTTGCCAAGCATTTCAGTTCCCCATCATAACCAATTGATTTCAAGGAAGAATATAAAAATAAAAGACAAAATTATGTTGGCCTTCTTGTGTACATCCTGGAGCTGGTTATGAAGATACACTGACGGTTGCCTATCCATCCTGCAGCTATTTATAAAGATGCTTTGATACGAATTTATGCGCTGCATGAGGGAGCTAAATAGGTAGAATTTTAAACTTAGGTTATGTTTTTAATCTCTTCATAATTTGTTAAGAGATGCTTCAGTACTCCTGAAGGTGATGCAGTACAAAGGGGCTACTTTTTCATTGTAGACAGCATCCAGCATTTTCAGAGGAGATGCAAGGAACTGCATATGCTGGAGTTCTTAGCAAGACGTTGAGGAACTCAGTGGGTCAGGCAGCATCTGCGGAAAAATGGACACATGATGTTTCGGGATGGGACCTTTCTTCATCTGAAATGTCATCTGTCCATTCCCACCACAGATGTCAACCAAATTTGTGTTTTGATCAAGTGATGTCTGTTTGTTTTGGAACAAAATACCAAAGACCATAGATTGGTTGGTATGAAAGTGAAAAACTTCACAAGTAATAACTGTGACAATTACATTTTTTAAATTAATGGGTGAAGAAGCAGCAACTTTAATTCTGGTTTTGAGTTGAGATAATTAAATGCTATCCCTGGATACCAAAAGTGCATCTCAACAAGATATTTACAGAAGAGATTTGAGTTACATTTTACATATATCCAAAAATCATGTTGATCAATAAACTTTATTTTTCTTTAAAATTGTGAATGTCATTGATAATTCACGTGGATTGTGAAATAATTGTTGTATTTATTTACCATAGCATGAGGAAGTTACCGACTGAAAGGCCTGCCCCGGAAGAACTCATGGTAAGTCACACTTGCGTCATTTAATTTGATGTACACGTAACATTGTCACATTTCATTGATCTAAGAGAAGCTTAGATTAATATTAGCTTACTATCAAATCCTCTCAGGATTCAAAATTTTATTTGAAAACTCATTAAATAATCTAACTCCACATATTCATACTTTACATACATTTTCCTACCTGAAACATGATGCAAAATGTAAGACAAATGTGCTTCTTTGAGTACATTTTTACTGATTTGAAGCATTATATGTTACCTCAGAGCTGGGCAAGGAATGACATGCCAATGACTGTTGAAGTGACTGGCAATGCACTTATGTACATCTGGTTCTCCAAGCAGACGCTGAAGATACTTATGAATCTCAAGGAAAGATATTGAAGTTCTTGAGTAATTTTCTCTTGCTAGAAACCAGCAGGCACAAAGAGTATATGACTTTGCTTGATTGTAGGGTACAATTGATTGCACTTACTTAAATTTGCAGGCACGAGGTATCTACTCTGCCATATGCCCAAGCCTTGCTGTAATCAATCCCTTCCCCATTTGGGTCTCCCATTCTCAATCCTGATGGATGTACTCACTTTTTCCCACTTGCAGTCACCTACCTGGCATTTCTGTCTGATCCCTTGTCAAACATGTACTTCATGATCTCCTACCAAACGCTACCTACTGGTTGGTATTTTTTTGTTCCACACACTACTATTTTCCCTCCCCCACCCCAAAGGAAAGGTGAGTTCCAATTAATATGGCTGCCACACCACATGCCAGAATGGGGAAATGCGTTACTACCTGTGAGCCAACTCTCAGGAAAAAAGGTGGTGCTTTTCAGCTAAATGTGTAATGGAAGGTTTCACCAAAGGCCAACACCTAGGTTTAGATTATTGTCATATACACCAGGGTGCAAAGAAATTCCTTGTTCATATGAATCTTACAGAATAAATGTGTACAAACAGTGATGGTAACTACAGCAATAAACAATGAGCGCAAAATAGGAGAATAGTGCAAGATTGTAGTGTAAATCTGAGTAGTGCAAAAGAATACCTAAGTTCAGGTGGAGAAAGATATTAAGGTATTCAAACATTTGCTGGAATGTTACTTTTCACTTGGGACATGTGAACAAAATTAGGCGTTACTTTGGAGCTTTTACAGTTGTACTGTTTGATCCGAAATGTTGAATTATATTTCCACAAGCCAGAAAAGAGCTCAGTTTCATCTCAACACAATGAGAGAGTGCGGAAGTCTTTAAAGAAAGCTCAGACTTCTTGTTTGTGAGCATAAGATCCAACAAGTCTCTCCCTTTTCAAATAGGTACAACGTCCCCCATAATGTTTGGGACAAAGACCCATAATTTATTTATTTGCCTCTGTACTGCACAATTTGAGATTTGTAACAGAAAAGAATCACACGTGGTTAAAGTGCACGTTGTCAGATATTAATAAAGGCCATTTTTATACATTTTGGTTTCACCATGTAGAAATTAGAGCAGTGTTTATACATAGTCCCCCAATTTCAGGGCACCATAATGTTTGGGACACATCAATGTTATGTAAATGAAAGTAGTCATGTTTAGTATTTTGATGCATATCCTTTGCATGCAATGACTGCTTGAAGTCTGCGATTCATGGACATCACCAGGTGCTGGATGACTTCTCTGGTGATGCTCTGCCAGGCCTGTATTGTAAGCATCTTTAGCTTATGCTTGTTTTTAGGGGCTAGTCCCCTTCATTTTTCTCTCCAGCATATCAAAGGCATGCTCAATTGGGATCTGATTAGGTGATTGATTTGGCCACTCAAGAATTGACCATTTTGTTAGCTTTGAAAAACTCTGTTGTTGCTTTAGCAGTATGTTTGGGATCATTGTCTTGCTGCAGAATGAACTGCCAGCCAATGAGTTTTGAGGCATTTGTGTGAACTTGAGCAGATAGGATGTGTCTATATACTTCAGAATTCAATATGCTACAATCATCAGCAGTTGTATCATCAATGAAAATAAGTGAGCCAGTACATGCCCAGGCCATAACACCCTCTGTGTTTCACAGATGAGGTGGTATGCTTTGGATCTTGGGCAGTTCCTTCTCTCCTCCATACTTTGCTCTTGCCATCACTCTGATATAAGTTAATCATCATCTCATCTGTCCACAAGACCTTTTCCAGAACTCTTTTAAGTACTTCTTGGCAAACTGTAACTGGCTATCCAATTTTTGCGGCGAACCAGTGGTTTGCATCTTGCAGTGCAGCCACTGTATTTCTGTTCATGAAGTCTTCTGCGGACAGTGGTCATTGACAAATCCACACCTGACTCCTGAAGAGTGTTTCTGATCAGTCGGACAGGTGTTTTTTGTTTTTTCTTTATTATAGAGAGAATTCTTCTGTCATCAGCTGTGGAGGTCTTCCTTGGCCTGCCAGTCCCTTTGCGATTAGTCAGCTCACCAGTGCTCTCTTTCTTCTTAATGATGTTCCAAACAGTTGATTTTGGTAAGCCTAAGGTTTGGCTGATGTCTCTAACTGCTTTATTCTTGTTTCCCAGTCTCATAATGGCTTCTTTGACTTTAATTGGCACAACTTTGATCCTCATGTTGATAAATAGCAATAAAAGTTTCCAAAGGTGATGGAAAGACTGGAGGAAAGACTAGGTGCTAAGAGCTCTCCTGTACCTGCATTAAGGAGGCAATTAAACACACCTGAGCAATTACAAACGCCTGTGAAGCCATGTGTCCCAAACATTATGGTGCCCTGAAATGGGGGGGGGACTATGTATAAACACAGCTGTAATTTCTACATGGTGAAACCAAAATGTATAAAAATGGCCTTTAATAAAATCTGACAACGTGCACTTTAACCACATGTGATTTATTCTATTACAAATCTCAAATTATGGAGTACAGAGGCAAATAAATAAATGATGGGTCTTTGTACCAAACATTATGGAGGGTACTGTAACTTCCACCTTTCAGTGCAAAGGGTAGCAATCTAGCCAGTGTTACGATGCAGAGAAAGCTTGTAAAATGGAGGAGAGAACAAAAAGGTTGTTTTGTCGTAGGATAAAAGATTAAAATGAAAGGAAGCTCTATGATATGATACAGGTAAGATCCTATTCTAGCCTTTATTTTCGTGGTTCAAAATTATTATTGCCATATCCTATTATACTTGAATTCATTTATTTCACCTTCAAGTAAAGTAAATATCTGAATTCAGCGATTTGATTATCATTTGCCCAAGAAGTACTTAAACAGTGACATTCTGTGACATCTGTCTTCTAACTGGCTTTTGATTATTTAGTTCTGTATCTCTCTAACATATCTTCCACATAGAGGACTAATTATGGTCACTGCAGTACAGAGGACTTTAATGTTTCTGACTAGTACCAGCAGTTGAGCAAAACACTGGATGGCACGGTGTTGCACCTGTTAACATTGCTGCTTTGCTGCTCCAGTAACTGGTTTAATCCTGGCCTTCGGTACTTCCTAGTGCTCTCTTCAATAGTTGCAACTTTGTTTTTAATAACTGATGTGCAGGCACTGATCGTTAGCCCCTTATCAACCCACTGTCCACAGTGGGTTGCAGCTTCTCGTAGAATATGAGATGATTGGGCCAGTTAATCATGGGGCATGGGGAATGCCAAACGCACTGGCGAGTGCTGAGTTCCCCTTCCTCTGTCATTTCCCTCACCACCATGGCAATGTTTGCTACCGCTTTACTGTGGTGCATGGAAGGAGTAATTTTAACTGCAGCAGTAAGCATGACAGTAATTCCACGCCAAAAAGTTCTGCATGTAGGTAATTGCTGCCCCAAGATTTGTGAAGCTAATTCTTTTGGTCACTACTGGGGCTGTCTTTATAACAATAGTTGGAAGGTGCTGGTAAAGTCTAGTCTGGTGTACCTGATACATTTCTGAGCCTTCGTCCATTATTCATTCTGTTCATTCAGAAAGATGTCTGGCCATTTTCCAATCTAGAATGTATTGCACGGCACATCTTGAAAAGTTTGTTGCCATTATGCCTTTGCATGTTGTGCCTATGCTTTCTGATTACTTTTTGTTTTCTTCATTTTTTGTTTACCTGGCCTCTGTCCAGGATCCATAATCTTTGTTAATAGTAAAATGTTAGCGAGAGCAAGAATAATGTTTTATTTTTTGAATTGCAGCTGCATGCAAACCTGTTCTGCCTCGTCAAAAACAAATCAAAGCATTTATAATCATAAATTCAATCCAATCCATCGAGTACATTCAGTTGTTTAAAAATATATAGCAATCTTCACTGAAATGGTTGAAAATAATTTTTTTAAACTTCAAAAAATAAAAAGCACAGAACGTTGCCTTCAAAATAACATTAACAGCATTTTCAGTGCCTTTTCTACAATTTGATTCAAAAGGTTATATATAACACAGGCAACCAAAGTTGCACTCTGCAGCGATACTGTTCATTGTTGTGGCAAGAATATGAAATGTTCCCTGTGACATGGGTAAAGGAGCTGCATGCAGCACACCAGGAGTGCAGGGTGGCAAAGTTGACATTTCCTCGAGAATTGGCCATTCATCCTAGTTTTTGGAGTTTACTCATTGGTCTTGATTTTTGATTAAACTACAGGGTCGCAGATTTACACTCTATCAAATACCACTGAATGCATAGTCATTCACATACAATAACTCTGCCCACAAATAACCAGAATGCTGTCCTTAATTCTCTCAGGAATTTGAACACAAAATTCACAAGTGTGAATGAATACAATATTTTTAAAGTGTTTTGAGGATTTAGTGTCATCTGCTTGTGAAATCTATTCAAAAAACAAGCTTTTCATAGAGCCTTTTAATAAATACAACATAACGAGTGCACTTTTTCCATGAGTATTCATAGGATCTTAGAGAGATGCAGCATGGAAACAGACTCTTCCTGACTCATTCCACTGAGTCCATGCTGACATTGGTAACTATTCCTACATTCATCCTTTTTTTTATTCTCCTTATGATCTTATCAACACCCTGAGACAATATACAGTCACTAATTAACTTCTCAATTCACACATTTTTGGGATGTAGAAGGAAACTAGAGCACCCAGCCAAAACCCACACATTTACAGGGAGAACATGCAAACTCCACACAAATAACACTGAGGTCAGGATTGAACCTGGTTTTCCGGCAATCTGAGCCAGTAGCTAGCTGTGCCATGGTGCTGTCTTCTAACACCATGTAAAATCTAAATATTACACAGGATTTGACAAGCATCTTTCTTTTAGGATCCTGTGAGATTTCTAAATCGAAAAGAATATTTTACAAAGCAAAGAACTCCACGTTTTTATAAGCTGTTCATTTTGAAGATAGATTCAAGAGTAGCTGTTAAAGAATTGGAGTCTGGAGGGCTTTCAGGGAGCTGCTGTCAGCTTTGAAACAGCGTTCACTGATTGTAAATGACATCTAGCAAGGGGGAGGAAAGCAGCCAGAGAATAATTCCCAATAGGTCATTTATTCAGCACTGTTTGTTGATTTGACAATGAACAAGCTGTTAAGAATATCTGTGGCATCCAACAGAACTAGTAAATAATAATTATACTGTGCCTCTCCTCACTTTATCTCCTGTTGTTATTTTGTTAGACTCATTTATACTGTTTCTTCACTGGGGCAGCTGAAGCTGCTATTGTATTAAGCACTTTTGTTTTAAAGTCATTCTTTGTAATCAAGCGGCAGGCAGCCATTATAATTCAAAAACAACTAGTTCTGACCATCTTAAGTGGCAACATTCTGTGAGTTTGTTAATTACATTTCTGCAGTAAAGCCCCCTTTTTCAGCATAGATGCAGTCTTTACAACGGGAGATGGAGCATAAATATAAATCAGACCTCATAAGTGCTAAGCAATTTTGTTCATTTGGTGAAATGAAACTTGGAAGCATTTTTTGCACCTCTGAAATAGATTAAATCAATCCCCAAAAAAACACTATTGTCATACAATTCAAGCATGTTTGTTCTTCAGTGGGAGCTGATAATTAATCTGAATTTGGATCTTTGCCTTCAGGGGAGAAGGTTACCATTAGAGCTTGAAATTTTGGAAGCGGCATAGGCTTAAATAGGCTATAAAAGACACCATATTTAACAAAAAATGAATGCCGCATTGTGGTGGAGAACTTTATAACCGATTTCAATGGGTGCAGTTTACAGGTAGTTTCTGACTGTTAAGGTCTGATCTGGGCCAATAACTTCAATTTATAAGCTTAGTATTTTTTTTTCTTGGGATGTGGACAAATGTTGCCTTATTGGTGCAAAAAAGTGACGGGTTATCATCTCATCCATCAATTGTGTGAACTGTTGAGGATTTCATTGGCCTCTTCAGAGGGTATTGAGAATTAGTTCCATCGAGAAACCAGCATCACATCTGGAATAGATTAGCTAGCATGCTGGGTCTCTTCCTAAGGTATTAGTGAATCAGTTGGGTTTTGAGACACATAATTTTCTTTGTTTGAACAAATTTACTGAATTCAGTTCACAACTCCCTCGGAAAGGATTGCAAACATTTTAGTTTGTTAGTTTAGCGCCATGGCTACTCACTACAACATTTCAGGAAAGCATTTGCTGAAGATTAGAAGTGTTATTATTAGAATCGTGTGATTTTGAAGTTTAACATTCTTCATATTGTTTTGAATGAAGATGTAGACTGGATACAAATAATGCAAAACGCCTCTCCCAAAGGTCCAGTAATAGGTTCACTGACCCAAACAGACCAGGAGGTTTCAAATGGCTTGCTTTGAATTACCCTGCTGTCAGCTTGGCTGGTTGTAAGAATACTACGTTTGGCCTCTGTGCCTTTCAATATGTAGGGGCAGTGAAAGGGATTCTCACTCCTAATTGCAGCCGAGTCATCTGCCAGTTAATACAGAGAGATGTGATGCTCTGCAATTAAATATCCACACCACACTTGTAATTTGGGCTATAATATGATCACTCAGTAAAGCACATGGAAGACTGCTTGTACCCAAGGATCTATAACCTGCAAAAGAGTTCGTTTTTTACAGATATACATATTTTGCACTTCATGTAAATATGGCTTCAACAGGCTGGTGATGTCACTTCAAAGTATACAAGTAATTTCACAGCATTTTAATTGTTGCCGTTCTTCACACACAGCGGAAAATCATGGTAAGATATACAAGTAAAATACAATGTGCAGGAGAAACTCAGCGGGTCAGACAGCATCTGTGCAGGAAATGAACAGATGGTGTTTCAGGCCACATCCGCATATGGGTCTGACCTGAAATGTTGTCTGTCCATTCCTTCCACAAAAGCTGCCGGACCCACTGCCTTCCTCCAGCACTTTTGCGTTTTGCTCGAGATTCCAGCATCTGCAGTTCCTTGTGTCTCCCTAATATATACATTTGACTGTTCACTAGCCTTTAATATCGTTTTTCAATTGGTACCGTCTCCACATCCCATCCTGTCTTGAATTCCACCAAATCGCAGATCTTCATCAGCTAAACTATCGTGTACTTGGTGACTTGCACATAAATATTCATTCTGAACTCAATACATCAGACACTCAGGTATTTTTATTGTATTTTCTAAAAGCTCTCAGAAACTGACTGCTATTTAATGAATCTGTGCACAAAACAGAATTAGGTCACAGGGAAAGCCTACATCTTATGTTTGGATCAATGTGTCGGCTAATACTTTATCACAGACATTTGATTATCTCACGCTGATTCAATTCCTATTCTGCTGGGTCCAGTTGTGCTGCAGCAGAATACTCACTGCATTCATATTAAAAACATAGACCAGTCTATCTGTATGTAAATGTAAGAAACCACAGCTGGATGAGGTTGGTTTGTGGATTGTGGGTTGGTTTACTATTAATATATTAATTTGCTTATCCTAAATAATGGCCCAAAAGTAAACTATACTCCTTAAAAAACATGTGAATATGTTTTATGAGAATTGGCACATTTAATGCATCATCTGAACTATTCCGATCTTTATTGGCTGAAGAATTAGTATGAATTACATGCATTTGATGAAACTATCTTTTCCCTGATATATGTGCAAAATGAAACATGATGCCAAAATAAACTAATTCCTGCACATGATCCATATCCCTCCATTCTCTGCATGTTCACATGCTTATTTAAAAGCCTCTTAAAAGCCACTATTGTCCCTGCATCCATAAACACAGACCTTTCTAAGCACCTACCACTTTCTGTGTTTAAAAAAAAACTTCTCCATACATCTTAAAAATGTAGCCCTCTCACCTTAAAGCTACGTTGTCTATTTGACATTTTCATGATTTGTAAAAAGATTCTGACTCTCTACCATATATCTATGTCTCTCATAATTTTATTCTCCCCTCAGCCGCCAGAGAAAACGATCCAATTTTGTCTAACCTCTCATTATAGCTAATGTCCTTTAATCCAGGTAGCAGCCTGGTAAATCTCTTCTGCACCCTCTCCAAATCTTCCACGTCCTTCATATAATGGAGCAACAATAACTACACATTACTCCAAATGCAGTCTAACTAAAATTTTAGAAGCTGGCACAAGACTTCCTGACTGTTAAACTCAATGCCTTGGGCAATTAATGCAAACATACCTTTCTTTACTATTCAACGTGTATTCGTATTGGTTTATTATCGTCATGCGACATACAGTGAAAATCCTTTAGTTTTGTGCGCTCAGGCAAATCTACCATACACACGAGTACAACAGGTAATACAAAAGCGAAAATACACGAAGTGCAGAATATAGTGTCACTGCTCCAGAGAAATGCAGATAAAAAAAGTACAAGGTCCGTAATAAGGTAGATTAGAAGGTCAGGAATGTATCCCCAGCATATGAGGGGCTCAATCAAGAGTCTGATAATAGCAGAGAAGAAAGTTTCAAACTTTTATATCTTCTGCCCAACGGGAGTGGAGAACTGAGAGAATTGCCGGGGTGTGAGTGGTCCTTGATTACGTTGGGATCGTGAAGTGGAGATGGAGTTATTGGGTAGAGAATGCTGGTTTGTTTGATGGACTGGGCTGTGTTCACAACTCTCTGTAATTTCTTGTGGTCTTGGGCAGAGCTGCTGCCATCCTAAAGCTATGATGCATCAGAATAGGATGTTTTCTATGGTGAATGTATACAAATTGGCAAGACTCATGACAGACATGCTGAATTTCCCATGTTGCTACTTGGGGGGGCTAATGACCTGGATGCCAAGACCCCACTGTACATCAACCTGATCTCCCGGTTGCTAAGCAGTTTAATTCTCCTTCCCATTTCCCCACAGGCCTTTCTGTTGTAGGTCTCCTCCATTGTCAGAGTGTGGCTAATGGCAAATTGGAGCAACAGCATCTCATAATTTGCTTGGGCAGCTTACAGCCCAGTGGTATGAAGATTGATTTCTCTAACTTCAGGTAGCCCCGGCATTCCCTCTCTCTCTACCCCTGGCTTCTCGTTTTCATCTAACAAACAGCTAACAATGGCCAGTTTCCTTTATCATTGTTACTTTTTTGCATATCTTTCATTCATTATTCTTTATCTTGCTACATCATCGTCTATACCTCTCGTATCCCTTATCCCTAACCTGTCTGAAGAAGGGACAATAATCAGCCTAAAACTAAACCTAATCCACAATGTGGTGGCACAAATGGCCTTTCCTATCCAATATTCATGCTAACAGACACTGAAAATACTAAAGATACACACAAAAAGCTGGAGTAACTCAGCGGGACAGGCAGCATCTCTGAAGAAAAAGAATGGGTGACGTTTCGGGTCGAGTCCTCTGAAGAAGGGTCTCGACCCGAAACGTCACCCATTCCTTCTCTCCAGGGATGCTGCCTGCCCCGCTGAGTTACTCCAGCTTTTTGTGTGTTATCTTCGGTTTAAACCAGCATCTGCAGTTCCTTCTTAAGAATCCTTTCCAATAGCTTCACTACCACTGATGTGATGCTCACCAGCCTATAATTTCCTGCATTATCCCTGTTGCCCTTCTTAAACGAAGAATTAACATTAGCTACTCTCCAGACCTCCGGGACCTTTACTGTGACTGGAGGGAATGCAAAGGTCTTTGTCAATGCCTCAGAAATTTCCTCTCTTGCCCCTCTCAATAACCTGGCCTGGATCCATCAGGGCTTGGAGACTAAGCCCCTGTCCCACTTAGGAGACCTAAACAGCAACCTCTGGTGACCTTGCCCGCCACCCAAGGTTTCCATGAGGTCACCGGAGGTTTTGGTCACTCTCCCTAATGGTCGAAGGTGGTTTCCACGTGGTCGAGGCTTCATCTAGGTTGCTGCTATTGTTTCATCATGATTAAAAATGGCCTTGACTAAAAATAGGTTGCTGTTTTAAAAATCGATAATTTTTTGGTTGCAGGGCTTGTCGAAGCCGATTTTCTTCATAGTCGAGGAAGGTTTTCAACATATGCGTGGGAGGTGGTAGGAGGTTGCAGGTCATCTCGACCTTGATTTTTTTTTGGGTGGCGGGCAAGGTCACCAGAGGTTGCTGTTTAGGTCTCCCAAGTGGGACAGGGGCTCCTTCAAGAGACTCAACACCATTACCTTCTTGGTCTCAAAATGTCCAAGCCTACCCCATACTGATCTCATTATCCCTTAAGAGCTTCTCCTTAGTGAATATCGATGCACAGCACTTGTTAGTACCTTATACTAACTTGTAATTGCAACTTTCATTTAGGATCTTCAAGAAAATTTGTCACACTTTATGTGTGAGATGGTTATATTGGGGAATGGTTCACATCCAATCACTGACCACCTATAGCAAAACAATAATGTAAAGCATGCTCCTCTATTACAATGGCATGAGGAATAAAAGATTTCTCTGGATTTCTCTAAAATCTGGGATCACTCATTAAAGAGCATTTGATGTTTTGCCAAGTTTTTATCGAATAAGTTATGAACTGTTTCCCAGTGAGAATGTGTTGACATCTTAGGGAAACAGATTTAAGGTGTTAGGCATTGATATGACACAAAGAAACATTTATTATTGTTGTGACCTAGAGTCCACTTCCTGAATGGATGGTGAGAGAAGTATTAAGTAGCACGTTAAAAGGGAATCAATTACAGTGGTATGGGAACTAGGGAAAATGGATGATTGGAAAAGCTGTTTCCAAGAATATCACAGCTATGATTGGATGAATGCATGACGTGGTCTATGTTGGTAGACCCCTTCCAACGTGTTTCAGCCTCAGTCTCGGAAGAGCACTCTATGTATTGGTCTTTTCCCTTTCTGACAGGCTCTGGCTTGATATGAGTACGTTTAGGAGCTTGATTGAGTCTACCCAAAACAGAAAATGCAAAGATTATAAAGCATCAATCAACATCTTTTAAAGATAAAAGATTTGATATTTCAATTTGGTTTACTTTATGATTCACGTGCAAAAATGGATGCATCACTGAACAGTGTTGAGGGCAGGAGAATTGTGGAGACGTGTCCTGTGATTAAATTTGCTCAAATGCATTTGTAAGTTCAAACAGAGTTGGCGATCTGTGTCAGAACTGTATTTGAATCTAGGCACCAGAATTGAAATGACGGTATCTAATTATATTTACCACCAGAATATGCAGGCTTTAAGTGAAAATTGTCAGGGTTAATACTGTTGATTGCAAAATTGAGAATTAGCAATTTTCAGGTAATTGAGTTCAGTTTGGGGGGGGGGGGGGGGGGAAGTAAATCTTTGTCACCACATATCTCTCTTTGGTCACGTTTAAATATTCCACACTTCTATCTATTTATGATCTTGCTTCTGATGCACCAGAAATGACTCGATCCCTAGTGTGTTTGAAGAACTAATGGTTGGCTTCAATCATAATAACAGTGAGGTGGGAATCCATTTGCAAACATAGCTATGTAAACACATTGAAATATTCATTAGAAAAAAATAGTAAATTGTGTTTCAACTTTCATAAAGCGAATTCTGAAGTAATTAATTTCCAAAGCTAGTGGTAAAAACAAAAAAGTAGCAGATGGTATAAAGTTACAATTTCATTTCACTAATGAGCCCCCACTGATGGAATGAATGTTGCCGGTATGCTTTTATAGGGAAATAAACAAGTGACTTTCTTGCCCTTTGGAGGGTTAATGAAACAGGGCCAATTTATTGCTTTTAAGGGTATAGCCCCATTCAATGTTGGTCAGACTGTACAGGAAAAGCATTTGTTGGCCAAGGATCACAGGTTTGGGGTGAGAAAGATTCAGCAGGATAGATTTACTTACCCTGAGGGCAGGATGGATAACAGTGGTGGTGCTAGTATCACACTTTGCACTAGAATCAAGGACAGGGCCAGAACATAAAGATTTATAAAGTCCAATTCACTACATGGATTATCAGAATGGCTACAGGGCAGCTGTAAAAATCATCAATTAAGAGGTCATTGCTTTAGTTTGCTTGAGTAAACAGCTTTGACGTGCAATAAAGTGAATGTGCCTGGTGACTGCATAGAAGCATAACACTGTATTCAATGGGTCACGTAATGTGTTCCTTAACACCACCTATAGTCACAATACCATTGCAGTGTTGCATCCACAAACTACTTTTAAAAGTATCTGCTTTTAGTATTTTCAGTGTGTAAGAAGGAACTGCAGATGCTGGTTTAAACCAAAGATAGACACAAAAAGCTGCAGTAACTCAGCGGGCAGGCAGCATCTCTGGAGAGAAGGAATGGGTGACATTTCGGGTCGAGACCCTTCTTCAGAGGACTCGACCCGAAACGTCACCCATTCTTTTTCTTCAGAGATGCTGCCTGTCCCGCTGAGTTACTCCAGCTTTTTGTGTGTATCTTTAGTATTTTCAGTGTCTGTTAGCATGAATATTGGATAGGAAAGGCCATTTGTGCCACCACATTGTGGATTAGGTTTAGTTTTAGGCTGATTATTGTCACGTGTACCGATTTGCATGCTAAACAATGAGATTAGATAAACCTGACGTAAATCAAGTCAATCTCAAATACAATAAATAGAACGAAGGGGAAGATATAGAATACAGTTCTCAGCATCGTAGCGTATCAGTTCTACAGACAAAGTCCAATGTCCACAATGGGGTAGAGGTGAATCAGACAGTACCCTGTCATAAGGAAGGACCATTCAGAAGCCATTCAGGGAGCAGGGAGAAAAAAGAATGTGGGGTGGGAAAATACTTTAATTATGTTGGCTGCTTTTCTGAGCAGTGTCAAATGTGGATGGTGTCAATGGTGGGAAGTCCAGTCTGTGTGATGGACTAGGCCACAACTACAATTCTGTGTAATTTCTTGCAGTCTTGGGCCGAATGATTCTCAAAACAAGCTGTGATGGTATCCATCCTGTGCTGCATCTGTTGAACTGATAAGAGTCATTGGAGACATGCCAAATTTCCTCAGTCGCCTCAGGAAGTAGAGCCCAGTATACCTTCTTGGCTGATACATCAATAGAGTGGGTCCACGACAGATTGTTGGTAATAATTACGTCAAGGAACATGAAGCTCTCAACCATTTTCACTTCATCAACATCGATGCTGATTGGAGCATGTGCTCCATCATGTTTCTTGAAGTCGATAACTAGCTCCTTCGTCTTGCTGACATTGAGGGAGAGATTATTGTACTGACACCATGCTATTAAGTTATCTACCTCCTTGCTGTACTCCATCTCTCTATTGTTTGTGATCTGGCCCACCACAGGGGTGTCATCTGCAAATTTGTTAGAGGTGAATTTGGCCATGCAGTCATGAGTGTATAAGGAGTATAGTTGGGGACTGAGCACGCATCCTTGCGGGGCTCCAATCTTGAGAATTTTTGTGGAGGAGGTGTTGTCACCTTTCCTCTGAAGGGTTAGAAGGTGAAACTATTTGTTTAGAACCCAGGAAGAGGGGGATTGAAATGAGCATGTGGTGGGTTTCATGGCAATGCTATCGGGCTGAGGAGGAATAGAGATCACAATGAATGAGGTGATGGTGAAAAGTTGCAGAGAAAACATTAGAAGGGCACGGGAAAAGGACAGGGATAATATCGCATGATTGCTCTTTCAAATATGAAAGATGAAAACTACTAGCCCCTTAAGATTAAAAAATATACTGAGCTGCCATTATATAGATCATCAAGCCCTAGTAATATTTGGTAAGGTTTGTACCTATTTTGCTTCTCAGACCTAGTGTGCTAGCAATTGTTGTTCTGTGAGTTCTTAAATAGACAAAGGATTCCAATTTAAACATTTATTCCGGTCTCGGATGTGCCAAAAAAGGGGAATTTATTCTGAAGAAGGGTCCCGACCCAAAACATCACCGATACATGTTCTCCAGAGATGCTGCCTGACCCACTGAGTTACTCCAGCATTTTGTGTATTTTTATTTTGTAAACTAACATTTGCAGTTCCTT
The DNA here is from genome assembly GCA_038087875.1 of Malacoraja senta. Lineage (NCBI taxonomy): Eukaryota > Metazoa > Chordata > Chondrichthyes > Rajiformes > Rajidae > Malacoraja > Malacoraja senta. The sequence goes on along the minus strand of CM075989.1, from coordinate 9,593,772 downwards.
GTTTCTACCAAGCACGATAATTATCCTTAGTCCCAAGCTGGGGAGGGAAAGAATCATGCAGGGTTCCAATACCTTCTTCTTCTTCTTGCATATGGCGTGCACAGCCTAAAGTTGTAGGACAACTTGTTCTATTTGATCTTATTTGATTGTGCACGCCGGGTTGATTGCATTCGTCGAAACAGGGCGGACCACGTGAAGGTTGCAATCTTCCACCCCTGTTCCTATACCTGATTCTTGTAAAATAAATATCTCATGTAAAGCACATCTTTTTTTTGTAAACCAGCATCTGCTGTTCCTTATATCCAGCCAAATTTCTTTGTTGTTCACCTCCATACAAATATTTAGAGCATCATTATCGTGAAGTTAGAATGCAAAGTTTGGGCAATAGAATCAATTATTTGAAATGGAGTAGAATTATAAATATTTGGTATTAAATTGTGGCTCCTGGTCTTTCCGAAGGAATGACACAACATTTCATATTCAATGTAAATAGATTTTAGAATTTCCCAGCTATTTTATATGTCAATAAAAATCATTAGAAAAGTCATCCGCTTCAGTTCAGTTCCATGTACCAGGCCGCAAACTCCTGTACATTTTCAACATTGGCACTTGCTCCTATATGTTTCAAGCAACTTATCATTTTCTCTGAGTTGGAGCACTTCATTTTGGTCAGGTACCTTTGCACCACCTTTTTCCCTTTAGGCCGATTTAAACCTAAACCTAATCTTTACCATAACTGTAATCCCAGTCTCGTTCCTTGGTTCCAATAATTGACGTTCATTTTTGCCTTGAGGCTTAAGATACAATTCTGGACTTTGTCTTTCTTTAAAGGACAGTATCTCCCTTGTGTTTAACCTACCAGGCTATATTTCAAGATTACAATAAATCAAGGCTCCATAGCATTCTGTTTATTCTCAATCCCTGTCAGATGAAACCTGGATTGTTTCTTGAAAATAATATGGCTGAGGTTGGATCGTTATTTCAAGTTATAAACTTGTGGATTGAAATGGCAGGAGATTCTACATCTCAAAATGATTTCCTGGCAGAGGCATAAAATAAATATGCCGATTCTGCTATTTATCCTATTTGATCAGACACAACATTTTTAGAATCTAAGGTTTTTTTCTGCAAATACTGAACAGTCCACGATGAAAACATAAAGAAACCACAGAGGCTGGATTCTGGGACATACAATCTACTGGAGGAACTCAGCAGGTCACGCAGAACCTGTTGGGGGGGATAAGAATTGTTGACACTTCCAGTCAAAACCCTGTGTCGTAGACCTGAATCGCCGACATTTCCTTTCCCCCCAATAAGGTGCTGCTCGACCAATTGTCTGACGGTCCATGATGAGTCGTAGTAACTATTCTAGAAACTCATAAATTCCAAAGTGAAGCTCAGTGCATATATGCTAAAGAGTGCTTAAGAGGTAACCAAATTTTCTTTCTGCTATTTTATACAGACTTGGATTGTTTTCTCCGGAACACGTGAGGTTGCAGGCAGACCTGATAGAAGTATGTAAAATTATGGGAGATATAGATAAGGTAAACAGTCAGAATCATTTCCCCAGAATGTAAAAATCAAATACTGGAGGGCATAGCTTTAAGGTGAGAGGAGCGAAGTTTAAACGATATGCATGGGGCATGTTTTGTTGCACACAGGATGGTGAGTGCCTGGAACTCACTGCCAGTGGTTGGCAGTGCCAGTGGGTGATGGTTGAAGCAGATATGTTTGTGGCATTTAAAAAACATCTGGATAGGCATATGGATATGCAGGGAATGGAGGAATATGGGTTATGTGCAGGTTGATAAGTGATGGTTTTGGCATCATGTTAAGCACAGATATTCTTGGCCAAAGGACCTGTTCTTGTGCTGTACTGTTCTATGTTCTATGCTCTATATTTGTTCTGTGTTATCAGAAAGATAATCCATTTTATAATTGTTTTTTCTGCTGAGGACATTCAGGTGAACACTGTGTACAGAACTATGTTTTTAGGGGTCCTGCTTCATATTTAGCCATCTGTTTTCCAGCAGCTTTCTCCCCTTACCGTCCTGAAAATAATAGTTCATTCTGGGGTATCCATTTAAAGATCAATCTGGCCACTGATGCTGGCAGTCAAACCAAGAAATCATAGCTGAGTTTGAAGCTATACTGACCATAGTTTGTGTCTGGACAGAGATCAGTCACGTAAACCAGACTGATATGTTTTTCTCTCACTTCTTTCATATCCAAATTAATCCAAAACACATGAGAGTTACATCTGTCATTGTTGCAATATTGACTACCTGATGCAACACTAGTCAGTAATGAAATCTATGATATTGTACTAGCAAAATAAGACAGTGGGATCTGTCCCTCTCTGGACTTTGTGTCAGATTCCTTCTAAGAAATAATTTGGACTAAGTTTCAAGCTTTAACACTTTAGTAAAGAAACATTACATGTCTTCTTTGTTGATGTGAGGATTAACTTTATTGTTTCATGCTATTTGACCTTTATTTCACTGACCTACATGCGAGGAAGTATTTTTTTTTAAAGAAGGATAATTATGCCCTCCAACTTTGGGCAAATGAATTATATTGTTCTTGGATAAGTAAAAGGTCAATTTTCTTTAAGTCGCACACTCCTAGAGACACAGCATGGAAAGAGGCCCTTCGGTCCATGCTGATTGAGGTGTCTTTCCAAGCCAGCCCTATGTTTGACCCGTATCCCCCAATGTCTTTACAAACCATGTACCCATTCAAATGTCTTAAACATTGTAATTATACCCGTCTCTACTGCCTCCTCGGGTATCTCAATGCATATACCCACCACCCTTCACGTGAAAAACCCATTTGTCAGGCCCCTTTTTCTTCTCTCATCTTTAATCCATGTCCTCCAGTTGTAAACTCCCCTACCCTGGGAAAAGCACAGTGACCATCCACTTTGTCAAAGCCCCTCACGATTTAATAAACTTCTATAAGGGTATCCCTCAGCCTCCTATACTCTAGGGAAAAACACATCCCACCTATCCAGACTCTCTTCATAACCCAGTCCTCCAGTCCTAATGACATCCTTGTGAATCTTTTTTGCACCATTTCCAGCTAATGACATCCTTCCTACAGCTGGGCGACTGGAACTGTGACAAATCTCCAGATTAGATCTCACCAACAAATTAACAGTTGCAACATGATGTCCTAATTCCTGTACTCAATGCCATGACCAATGAAGGCAAGTGTGCTAGATGCCATCTTCATCAACCTGTCTACCTGTGTTTCCAGTTTCAGGGAACGATGTATCTGTAATCCTAGGTCTCTCTGTTCTATAACATTCCAGGGCTCTGCCATTTACTATGTAAGTCCTGCTCTGATTTAACGTACCAAAAGCAATACCTCGTACTTGTCCGAGTTATATTCAATCTCCATTCCTTGGCCCATTTCCCCAGTTTATCGAGATCCTGTTGTAAACCTTCTTCACCAATAACTGCACCACGAAATCTGGTGTCATCGCAAACATACTAACCATGCCAAGCACATCTTCTTCCAAATCGTTACCACAGATCAGCAAGATACAAGATACATTTATTTGTCACATGTGCCAGTTAGCACAGTGAAATGTGTGTTCACCATACAGCCATACAATAAAATAAAGAACACAACACACGATAGAGTCCAACATAAAACATCCCCACACAGCAGAATCAAAGTTTCCCACTGTGAGGGAAGGCACCAAAGTCAGTCCTCTTCCTCTGTTGTTCTTAATGTTCACCCGTGGTTGGGGCCTCCCTAGCCCTCCGCAATCGCCGCTAGGGTAATCCCCAATATTCAGGCCCACTTGCCGGGATGTTGGAACTCCGACGTCGAAACGGGAGAACAACATCCGCGGCTTGGACCTCCGAATCGGCCGCTTCCTACCAGAGACCGCGGCTCCCAGAGTCCACAGGCCGCGCGCTGGGCGGTGATTCACGCTGGCGGCCCTCGGCCAAGGGTACCAGGGACTCCGCGTTGTTGAGGTCAGCGCCGCCCGCGTTGGGAGCTCTTCAAACCTCAGCTCCATGATGTTGGAACAGCGGGCCCAGCACTCCGGAGCTTCAAACGGCGATCCAGGTAGACATCGCTCCGCTCCGCGGTGAATCCAGCGCTGCGACTCCGCTGCTGAAGCTTTGGTCCGGTCCCCGGCAGGAAAGGCAGCGCCAATCCAGTTGGTAGGCCGCGAGGAGGGAGGCGAGGACGCTACTCGGAGGATAGTAGCGTCCTCGCCAGGAAGCGACTGGGAAGCGGTTTCCCCCTTCACCCTACCCGCCTCCCCCACATAGAAAAAGTAAAGAAACTCCAAAACACACTTTTAAGACAAACAATTTTTTTTTTGATAGAAAAAAACGGGCAGACTGGAGGCAGAGGCTGCCTTCAATGCGGCGCCCCTAGTGGATATACTGCACCATTCCCTATTGTGCAGAAGCTTCCAATCTGAATAACAACCATACTCTACCACCCTCTGATCCCTACCACCAAGCCACGTGACCTAAATTGGACTTTTAAATCACATACCCTCTCTTCACAATTTCACTAAAATTATATTAAAAAACAATAATTCCATCAACATTTTTATTTGGCTCCTCAAAGTTGAAGACTACGTACAAAACGGAGATAGTGCATCAATGCAAATGGTACTGCCATGTAGATGAGATGTCAAACTGGACTCTACCTGCCCTTCCACTTAAATCCCTTTATTTCATTTATGAACCAGCAGGAGAGTTCTCTCAATTCCTGATCAATATTTATCCCCTCAGCCAATGTTGCAGAGAAATTGACTGCCTGACCACTTATCTAGACTGTTGCAAGGTCTTGCTGTGATTAAATAAAAAGCTGATAGTTCATTGCATTACAACTGATTATATTTCAAAACTATCTAATGTGATGCACTTTGGGAGCATCCTGAAGTTTTGAAAGATGTTTTTTAAAAGTTGCAAACTGAAGTTCGATTAATTTCTCTAATTCTAGCAGCATTTTTCAAAACGAAGTTGGCTCCAAATTCTTCATTCTATACTGCAGAAGAACCACTTAGCATATAATTGTCAAGGCCTATGCACAAATCGAATCATTGCCTTCTACTTCTTCAAATCATTCTGGAATGCAAATTGCATGCCACCAAATACATTTTGCATTCCCTTATATTTGCACAAGTCTGGCGTAATTTGCATATATTACAATAAAATTGTTATAATATAAGAATACCTAGCTTGCGCCTAAGCTGATTCAGTTTTTTGGCCCATTTTAGTTTTTTGGCCCATATTTTTTTAGTAGTAAGCATAATTTCCTGTTTCTAAACTTGACGAAGATGATTTGAGATAGAAAACCTATCAAATTGTCAAAACTATGGTGATAACGCTTTCAAATGAGTTTAGGGTAGACAACCCAATGTTCTATTTCCCAGTATAATCTGAACTGTCCAGTTCAAGATTTCCCTGGTTTGACATCTGGTCTGTGTTCAAGTTAACTGATCCCAATTGAACAACACTTTGCCTCAATTATTTGTAGAGTAGACTGGATAAATCAGGCAGTGACTTTGCTTCTAATTGCAACCATTGACCTTCGGGGAGAAGTATACCTAGGATATCAAGTGAGATCCGGATTAGTTATGTTTCCTCTCCTAGACAGATTCAGCCAACACAATTCCGACATAAACGTTAAAAAGTTGTGATTCTCGCAGGCTGTTAATGTCTTTAAAACTGTTGCACTACTAGCGACAATGAATACTGAAAGAGGGGAAAAAACAGATACCAAAAAAAGATCTTTACTTGATTAAAGTCCACTTAAGCTGTAACAATTGAAAATTGCAATTTGCATGCCATCATTTTTGTGAGAGAGGTTACAAAATAGCTAATCCCTGCTCTTAAATCTAGCGTTTAAGCTTGAGATTGTAACCTTTTAAGACTTGGTGATCATTTGGGGATGAATTTGTTAAGAAGGAATGTGGCAACACTTCATTTTTCAAGTATGGTGTCATTTTTATTATAGACTTTCTCTTCCATATGTTTTTAATCTTATCCAGGAACATTTTAGTGTTATTAAAAACATATTGTGCCAAATTTCATCTTGCACTTTTAAAATTATACTTCCAAAAGAGGTGTTTTTTCTCTGTTGTGCGGTTTGATTTTCCTTTGGGTGGGTTAGGCCGTCAAGAAAGGAGGATAAAAAACATACTTTATCTTTGGGGTGGGACTGGGTTTTTTAATGTCTTTTATGTTTGAAATAAATCATTGAATCTGAGAAATTTAGAGCAGTGTATGAACATTGAACCCATCGTACCCATACCAACTGAGAAAGCTATTCGGCTTTGGCATTGCATTGGTTTATTATTGTCATGTATACCAAGTTGCAGTGAAAAGCTTTTGTTTGTGTCCTAACCAGCTAAATCAGATCATACTATACTAAGTACAACCCAAGCCATTACAGATAGTGTAAAGAGAAAGATACCACAGTGCAGAATATAGTCTCACTACATTGTAGTATTGCCGTTACAGAGGAAAAATATTGCATCCACAATAAAAGTAGGTTGGAAGATCGGAGCTACCCCCTAACCGGTCAGTAATCTGATAGCAGAGAGGAAGAAACTGTTTCTGAGTCTGGTGGTTTGTGCTTTTGAGCTTTTGTACCTTTTACCCGACGAGAGAGGGGAAAAGAAGGAAAGACCATAGAGAACAATGCCCTGGATTAAGAAGGTTTCATTCTTGAGGCAGCAGTGTAGATTATCTTAGATTTATTTTAGACTTTAGAGATACAGCGCGGAAACAGGCCCTTCAGCCCACCAAGTCCGCTCTGACCAGTGACCTGTTTGTGTTTGTGTACAAAGGATGTACCTTTCGAAGTTGTAAGTGTCGTTGGAGATGTGCCAAGTTTCCTTTGTCTCTTGAGAAAGTAGAGACGATAGTGTTATGATCTTTAATTTTTCTTCTTTGAATCCATTAGCCAACCCTGTTGTCAATTACATTTTTAGCTTTTTCCCTGTCTTTTCTCCAAATCAGACCTCTTAGTAATTTATTCCCCCAAATTAAGAACTTTTATTGCTGGCATGTCTTTTCCTTTACATAATTGTAACTGAATTATGATGGCTACCACCAAAGAATCTGCCCAATGTGATTTTAGCAACATCAAGTACTTTTCCAAGTAGTTTTCAAAGGTGACAAAGGTTTATACTTCCACCTTTGTGTTTTGTTACAAGCAGCAGTTTCAACCCACTTTTGCTGATTCCTATTCCACCCTTGTAAATTTGGCCCTACCTCAAATAGGACATTTTACTCCTGGTTTATCCTGGTTTCTTTTTTAATACATGTCCTAGACCTATCTGAATTGTGATTGCTATCACCGAAATGCTGTCCCACCAATAGCTTTCCACCTGCTCAGCATCAATCCCTAACAATATCCAAAATCATCTCCCGGCTTGCAGGTTTTGCTAAATGTTGGCTAAAGAATGTATTCAATGCCCTCTGTATTTTTAAAGGATTATGCCTCATGGTTAATATTCAGGTGGCTGAAATCCCCTAATACTAATGCCCTGTTAATTCTCATATATTAGAATACTGCAGCATATTTATTCTTCTATCCCCTCAGTCTGGAAATGTTTTGATGTCTACTGATGTCCCATCAGTGTAATTGCCCATCTTTGTTCTTCAGTTCAACTGCGTGGCTTCAATCAGAGATGAAAGCGCAGTCGTATTTCTAATATTGCCAATATAATCCATTTATACTGATTGCATCAGCTATTTTCTTACCTGTATACTGAACCAGCTTACTATTTACCTCTGCTGCAATCAACCTTTCTTTATCCTACAACTGTACTGTTTTTTGGTACTGTTGTCTGAAGAAGGGTCTGGACCCGAAACGTCACCCATTCCTTCTCTCCAGAGATGCTACCTGTCCCACTGAGTTACTCCGGCTTTTTGTGTCTATCTTCTGTTTTTTTAAACAACTATTGTGATCAGTATTTTTCATAATCCCTTTTCTCATTTGAAAATCTTGTAAGCATGAATATTCTTCAACAATTCCACACTTTAAGCCATGTTTCTGAAATACTGGTAAACCATGATTCCTTGTGTTTACTGTGCTCTCAGTTGATTCACTAAATCCGCCTCATTCACTAAATTCAAAATACAAAGTGCTGGAGTAACTCAGTGGGTCAGGCAGCATGTGTAGGAGTGGATAGGCCCTGTTTCTGGTCTTCATATTTAGGAGGCTGCAGTTATTTTCCTTACCCTGTTGCCCAAGCTCTAAAGCAGATATTTTCCTCCAATGAAGCTTTTTCTCAATTTACCTTTCACTTTTTATTTGACACCTTCACTTTCTCTCTGTGTTTCTACACTAAATCTTTGACAGAGCAGCAGTCATTCGATGAAAGCCTTTTAGCACCTTCCTTGTCACTGTCCGCTAGTGCTGATTGTGCCTAGCATGGACTAAAAAAATGTTTGGCTTCAATAATTTTAAGAGGCCATCCCCTCAAATGAAAACCTGTTGAGAATTAGAAAGCGCTTTAGATGTGAATTGAGTGTTAAGTATTAGTGAGATGGAGATTATGGCCTCAGGGATGCTCAGAGATAAACAACCGCAATTAGGGAGGAAGCTGATCGAGTAAACAAATTCATACAAAACAGATGCTTTAATCATTTTCAGAATTGATTCGTAGGAACCCAAAAAATCGATTTTTGTCTTGTTTAGCTGGTCAAACCCCTGTGACAACTGAGAGATTAAATATTTCATTGAGACTCGACACAGTAGGTTAACTATCTTAAAGCAGTCGCAAGGCCGGTGTTTGTTCAGTATTCATATGGAGGAACTAATTGTCCATGTAGCACTCTTGTGTTCAAATGAGTTTGACAAGAATTTCAATTCATTTCAATCAACTTAGACCCAGGCAGATTGCGCTGGTTGCTAATATTAATTTTTCCCTTGCAACGTGGACTTCATAAATGTGCTAATGTGCTCACTCGCCAATCAAGCCATTCAGGCTCTTCTGCACAAATTCTAAGCATATAATCAATAATAAAAAAAGATTAGACGAACTGTGAAATCTGTCTTTCATTCAAATACATGTCTGTGTCAATGAATGCGACGGAAAATAATTTCTCTTACTATTGAACAGGGGATTAATTAACAAGGTACTTAATTGGTGATGTAGTTGAACCAGTAAACTTGTTTAACACCTTTTTAACGGTTTAAGTTGCCTGTGTGCTTTATTGAAGCCAGAGAAAGTGTCAGGCTAATGACTTTTATATTGGTACAGTTTTTTTCCTGACCCACATCAGCTTCAAGATTAAATAATTAACATGCAAATGTAGGTGGGCATCTCTTTAACAATGACCTATTGTTAAAATGTCAATGCAGTTTTGAGGATGTACATTTGTTTTCAGCAAAATAACCCTAAATCTGTCTTTTATAAATTCTACTGCAATATCCGTGTTACTTCCCCTAATGAGGTCTTGCCCAAAAGTACTCTGTAATTGCTTTGGACTCTTTTTAATTTTCAAAGTTATAATCATAAGTAGAGTTATTTAAAATTGCTTATATTAATTTTAGTGAAAAACTATTACTGGCTGAGACCAATTAAGAATTGCTATAATATCCCCAGTCAAGTAATTTTATTGTTATACTTGCGGAGAGTATCATGACGCTGATGTACTTCAACGCTTGTTGTATGCAGTGGGGTATATTAAATGAAATGAGAACATTGATTTAAATATTAAATTAAATGAGATAATGATCTAAAACTAAGTCTAATGGTATTATTTATCACTTTTATTTAAGCCTATATTTGTACACATCTATAGGGATAGTCTAGAAATTATCCTTGCTATCTTCATAAAAATTCATACCTTAATACAAAGGTGATTTTTTTAATAGACTTCATAAATGTAACAATATCTTTTCAGTAAGCAAACTACATTCCCTTTCTCTTCTCCCAGATAACTAGTTTTAAGGCAAGGTCTCATGGGAGCACAGTTTTCAAGATGGAATTTGCACAGCAAATGAACTGCAATCTTAGGATTCATTCTTGCAGTTAGAGTACCTATATCTCACACGACTGCCACCATGCAATGGCCACAGTGTGAATACAGCCAGTAAGCATCAGACCCCAATCACCTTATACATCTGTGCACTTGAGTAGAATTGTGGTACAACAATCTTCATGCCTCAAGGCAATGTTATTGAAAGGAGAGTAGAAATACATGATCGTAAACTGTGCTGGTGTCACACCAGTACTAACAGTGTGAATATGCTATTAAATTCTCAGCACCTAAATTAAGTCTTCCATTTAAACATGTTAATGAAATATGATTAAAAGAAAAAATCTAACGTGTATGATCAGGTTTTGCCTTTACCAGTAATTGCTTTGGCATAAATATTAGTTTGGGGAGAAGACCTTGATATATGCTCCGTCTTTCATTTTTGGTGGTAATTATCACCGTCTTAGGCTGCTTTACCAGATTAAGGAAACTACATAAATAACTATTTGTTTTCATCCTACTCCCAATTTAATGGTATAATTTTGAAATAAAGTAAATAAACTAACATTAATTCTGAAGATGAATTGCTTGCAGTTGTATCTGGATTAAATCTGCAGGGAGAATTATTGAAATTAATTTTCAGAATAAGCATACCTAATATTGTGGTCACTGGACTTTTTATGGAATATTACAAGGTCTCCCTTGATATTGTCTGCCGCAAAATTGTTTCTGTTTATCCACTGAGCTGGAACTATATTCAACCAGGCTTGGCCCTTTAAGACCATTGTAGGAAAGTAAAACTAGGCAGATCTAAATAATTATGTTAACTCCAATTAGAGAGCAATGTAAAATTCCAGATACAATCAGAAGAATTCAACACAATGTTTGTGAATTTTCTTTTCTTTCTGAAGTAATTTAACAATTGTTTCCTTCTGCCATAGTTTGAAACTGTGTTGCATACAAGACTTGTATAGTTAGACAAATCACGTATTGTGTTGCAATGATGCAAATAATGCACACTCTCAAAGCACTTTTGCTACTTAACCGAATAGGTAGCACGACTAATATCATCAGTATTTCATCCTAGATTAATTCAGCTCAAAATGCACGAAGATAGACACAAAATGCTGGAGTAACTCAGCGGGACAGGCAGCATCTGTGGAAAGAAGAAATGGCTGACGTTTCGGGTGAGACGTCTGAAGAAGGGTCTCGACCCGAAACGTCCATTTATAATTCATGGGCAGGTGCATGGACAGGAAAGGTTTAGAGGCATATGGGCCAAACTCGGGCCAGTGGGACTAGTATAGATGGGGCATCTTGGTCAGAATGGGCAAGTTGGACCGAAAGGCCTGTTTCCATTCTGCACGACCCTATGTACCACAAGTACACAACAGGTTTTTCCTTTGTAGGGCATACCATTTTTCAAGTAAACTAAAGTGCAGCAACTTCATGTGCCAATGTTAAATTTCATGGATACCTTTGTGACATTGTCACAACATAGCTACTACCTCAGAGATAAATTACTGGAGATGCCATATTTTTCAAAATTACAATATCATAGACATCTCTTTTCTGAATTCATTGGAGAAATACGTTAGGCTGACAGTTCATATCTTTACACCCTCCATTTCTGTCAAAGATTTCTGTTAAAAAAAACATTGAGACATAATTTATAAATAAGGAACAGCCTAAAAGATTTCAACTGATCATTGCAATATAATTACTAATACAATTTCATATTACTTTTCTTCCTTTCTCTATCTTGGGTACATGTTTGATCAAGATCTGTCACATTTTCCAGTGAAGAGGCTGCCTATCTGTTTCCAGTATTCTCCTGAATAAGGTGAATATGCTGTGGCCATTTGTAACTTGCACATGCTTAGTGGGAGAGGACGAGACTGGCTGCGATGCTGCTCGTGGAGGAACACCACAAAACACACTAATATTCAAGAAGGAGTCTGATGAAGGGCCCTGACCCAAAACATCACCTATCTATGTTCTTCAGAGATGCTGCCTGACCTGCTGAATTACTCCAGCACTTTGTGTCCTCTTATGTATTAACCAGCATCTGCAATTCTTTGTTTCTACATTACCATATATTCAATGTGTACTATCTGTTGGAGAGGCGGACCCACACTGACTACATAACCAGTAAAGAATGTTCAATTCTCAAGGAATTTAGTAGAAACCTCAATTAGAATTCACAACCCGCTCCAAAATCCTACCATTTTCTCCACAGTTTTAAAGTTACACTGCAAACATGTATACTACAACCATTTAACAGGGTCATAGTATTATTCTCTCCCACATCAACGTCTTTATTTCATGCAAACATGCTAACATAATTTTGAGGTATCAGAGTGATCGCCTGATGATTAAGTAAAGCAGGTATGGAGACGTAAGAGACTGCAAATGCTGGAATATTGAACAAAAAATAAAGTGTTGGAGGAATTCAACGGGTCAGGCAGCATCTGTGGAAGGAAATGCTAGAAATCTTGCAAAAACAACATCTGTCCATTTCCATCCACAGATGCTATCTGACTCGTTGAGTTCCTCCAGCATTTGTTTTCTGCTAAACCAATTATGGGTTGAACGGCAATTTTCTATTGATCTTCTGGCTGACGTCAGCAACATGGTAGGATTTGAGAGTGAAATCTTTAGTGGAATTAATTGAAGACTTTGTGTTCTTTGAAGGAATCCACCCAAAATATTTGAATGTTTGCCAAACAAATGTTTTTTTTCATGTTCCTTCTGCCTGCCAATCCCGCAACATACAGTTCCTCATGGTCCTTCACAGCAAATGTGGAATAGTTCTCTGATCTGACTAATTTAAAATGCCATTAATCATTGACAAAATGATTTTAGAATATTTAATACAATATCAATTTCACAGATCATGCTCCAAGATCATATACTGGTACCCCCTCAAAGTGGAAAAATACAGATGTTAATCTCTTTAAAGTTTCTTCATGAGCCCTGGATGTTGCATTGTCCAGATGAAACAGTGGCCAGGCAGCAATGATTGCGCTCAAGAGTAATGTACAGCACAATCTTTTCAGCCAATGAGTTCATTACACTGTCGAGACTTGCCATCATGTGACGAAGGACCAAAGGTGGTATCTTGCCATCACTCACTGATGATCAATATTTTGAATACTAAATTTAAACTAAACCAGAAACTTGCTGTTTTTTACTTTCATTTATTAAAGCAGCCTTTTTTTTGTTTCACTGTAGTCTGTGAACATTACAGACACATCAATCAAAATCAGTTTCTAATTCCACCCTATAGAATTAACCTAAGAAGGATAGCTCCTTGACATCTTCCCAGCCTTGGCAAAATAGGATAAAGATGTATGCCTTGATATTCTAGTGGTGTAACAATAGATGTGTTCATTGATCGTTCCATCCACGTCCTTTAATGGTGTGGCTTTACTGCTGCTACAAACCTCTGCAACTCCTGAGGTTGCCACTGAATGTCCATTGAACATTCACCGGAACATAAAAATGGCGGCTGGGATGGAGACCGATTCTTCCAGCTGGTGGTGAGGTTGGCGAAGGGGTGGAGGTGCAGATCCTATGAGTCATCAGACCCAATCAAGGTTGAGAGGATTGGTCAGTGGAGGGGTGTTGGAAAATAAGTCTGCTGTGGGAGAAGGAGAAGGGGGGGAGGGGGGGGGGAGGAGGTTGGTGGTTGATGTAATTGATCAATAAAATGGTGGTATGGACAATTTGGTCGACGTTGGACTGTCTGTGATACTGATGCACTACAATGCTGAGAACTATGTTCTGCACTCTGAATCTCCCCCTTTGCTCTACCTGTGCTTGAGTTTGATTTGACTATTTTATAAAATGGGATATCTGATTTGTTTGGATAGCATGCAAAACAAAGTTGTTCACTGCACTTCACTGTGCAAGTGAGAATAAGAAACCTAAACCTGAAGGGGGCTGAGGGTTTGGCGCGGGCTTGCGGAGTATGGTCCCTTGGGAAGATCGGGGAAGGAGCTACATAATTTGGAGATGGGGGAGTTTTTCATGCAGCACTGAGCTCACTAGGTTTACATACCCAAATGAGACCATTTGCTGTGCTGGGCCAACATAATCTAATATCCGTGCAAAGTTCCAGAGGGAGCGCTGATTGAGGAATGACATCTATCTGGCTTGTGAGAAATGCCTCAATTAATTTCCAGGGTAATTTCAAAATAGCCTAAAAATAGACAATAATCTTTTTCACATACATTTCAATCATATTGCACTGAAATCAACAGTTCAACGCAATCAAATTTTGAGCCAGAGGTATCGAGCCATGCAGCCCTTCCAGTGTTGATTCCCACTTGGTGCTAAGTGGGGAGTGCTCCAGGAGTCTGAAGAAGGGTCCCGACAGGAAACGTCACCTATCCATGTTCTCCACAGATGCTGCTTGACCTGCTGAGTGACTCCAGCACTTTGTGTCTTTTTTTGTAAACCAGCTTCTGCAATTCCTTTTTTCTACCAAGCACTATAATTATCCTTAGTCGTTAGCTGAGGAGGGAAAGAATCATGCACATGGACTTAGTCAAAAGAGTTACCTGCGCAGTCCCAATGCTTTTTCATGCAATCAGGCAGGAAGGACTACATTTTTATTTGAGAATGGCCACTTGAATTACACTGAACATGGGTCAATACCTTCAATGCAGCAAAACCATGATCAAAAGAAAATAATTTTTACTATGAAGGGAAAGAATTTGAGGAATTTATAGAGGATGAGAAAACCGGAGGTCACCATCAAATTTATGAGAAACATTGGCTGGCTCAGAGCATAGAATGTAATGGCAATCGATGCTTGCCTTCTCTTCCTTATTTGTGGAGTGTAACCTTCTCCTGACCCAGATATTTCAATGTATGTCACTTTATTTGTAAGCTTTCTGGAGTACAAATCCATGCAGAGGAATTGAAGTGGTTGAGGGACATGGGTTTAAAATATAGCTCATTCAGTTCAGGGCCATTCCTACCAGATCTGAGTTATATACAGTATGTGTGTACACTGTAGTTTATGGCGATATTTTCATTTTACAATTGTTCAAACGAGAAAATAGTCAAAATCAGTGTAAAACAGGTATAAATATCTCAGCATTATTTTCAGAAGATCTATTATATGTTTGTCCCCGGCCACCCAGCTTTTTAAATATCTGAATGGCCTGGATAGGGTGCTGTTAGCCTTGAAGTTTAACCTCTATTAGAAAACACTGTGGGCTGCCAGTAGCTGAAGATTACCCTTTCTCAACAAAATGAGAACTGACAAGTTGATTTTAAGAGGCTGGTTTGTCACTGTTTACCTAATTTTCAAAGTTGACACAGAAAATTAGTCTGGCTGGCACTCACTCCGTGGCCTGCTTTCCAGTCCATTGACTCTGCCTCTTCCTGATGACCTCTTCTCATTCAGCGAGTGCATGTCCATGGAGCATCAGAACATTTTTTTTTTACTAAATTCACCTGATTTTCAGATGTTTTCCTGAAGCTCAAATAGATTCACATTCATGTTATGTTGTATATTCTTTTGGATGTATCTACTATGGTGTTTTGTGTCAAATACCATAAATTAGAAAATGCTGAACCTGAAATATTTAATATCACATCATTGTATGAATGACATTGTATGAAATTCTACCAGCTGTTGCATGCTTCTCAGCATTTATGGGTGGTTTAAATGACACAGAAGCTACCGGGGCATGTAAGTTTCAATGACCCTCCTCGAGTCCCTGTGTGCCTTGTTTAAAAACAGTTTGTAGTTCAGTATGTTATGAGGGATAGAAGATTTGGAAGCGGAAATGAGTATCTGGAAATGGAGTTGCACAAAAAAGAGAGACTCAAGGAAGTGAGAGAGAGCAAATTGGTGGTCATACATTCAGTCACAGCTAGTTCAGCTTCTTGTTCAGGATTGCTGTTCTAAGTAACAATTACTGAGTTTTGCTGCAAGGGTTAACTTGCCCGTATTGTTTCCCACATAACCTTTTATGAATATTGTTGTATAATGATCCATATTAAGAGTCAAGTTTACTCACTTGTAAGCATGCTCGCTAAACCAAGATTTGAAGAAAAGGTCAGCTTGTACTATTTAGTTGTATTTACTTCATGCTTTTCATTCCTCGGCTGAGGCTCTGCACCGCTGGAGAGAATTAAAGCAATTTAATTTTGCGACTAGTGCCAGGGTTCTCACGCTATCAAACCTAACTGATTTGCATTTACCCACAGTCTTCAGCTGAGACCTCTTAGAGGTTTCTTCTGCAGACCAACTCCTCCAGGGTTTGAAGAAACTAGTCAAATTTCTCACAAGCATCAGCGGACATAATTGCTACATTTTTGACCGTGGTTTTAAAGAGCGCTATCATGATTGGAAAATCCAAGATAAGATTTGTATTCTTGTTTAGTGCAGGTGTTGAAATATTTGCATTCACTCTGTGGGTTATTATGCATAGAAAACGGCTGCTCGTGATATCAGAGTTACTCAGTACAGTTACTGTAATTGCAAGAAAAGAACTAATTGTTTTTATCTTGCGGCTGTCTGCATTACCGTATAAATTGAAGGTAAATTAAGGGACAATTACTCTCATTATGTACCGTCTGCCCTGCTCCCCCTATTGAGGTGAGATTAAAAACATTCGCTTCAAAAAGCAGACTTAGCTGGGCGACATTTAAAGTTTTAATTTTCCTTCTCTATGGAGACTGGCCATTACAGGTTTGTATACTCAGTGGGAAGCAGTTGAGTTGAACTCAACCAGCAAACCTGTCACTGAGTGGCATCATAGGGAGTAATGGTCACCAACTTTTTAACCTGAATGCCAATCAAGAAATTTCAAAGTCAAGAAACTTAAGTACCACCCGGTGTGCACAGCAGTCCTGGAAGTTTCCTGGCTCAATTGCTAAGCAGTTTCATTTCCTGTGGAGTCATTCATTGGTAGCCCTCCAGCAGCCCACTTTAAGTATATTTTTGTTTGTCTTCTTTTGTTTCCTTATTCTGTGGTAACCTCTTAATTGTTTTCTTCTTTCATTTAATTGGCTTTAGTACTTCTTAATTTGTTAATATTATTCATCCACAAAAAACCTATATTAATTGTATTTGCAACATGTGTCTCAATCCGTGTTTTGAGTGGATCTTTGAGTATATGAAGAGTGTATTGATGCAGGTTTGAATCCAACACACTGTGCGTGACGGCAGTAATTAAACTATCACTGTCTACTTTAGAAACTGCAATTTAAGGAATGTGTTGTTTCAACTCCACCTCACAGTATGTCCGTGTCCAAACAATAATGGATCATCTCCAAAAAATAGATATGCTAAAAGTGGCACTACCTGGCCTGGCTGTGCAACTAATGGTCTCCTTGGTTAGTGTAGTAGTTACTGATTCCAACTCAGGTAGCAGCAGATTGTATGAGAAAGGTCATCTAGAATACGGTAAATCTGTGCCATCTTATCCAGTATTTGTACCACTTTACGTGCTGGTGATTTAATGATTCAATTAAACTGGCACTCAGTGAGATTCTGAATGTGCTGCTCAGTATGAAAGATTATAAATAGTTCACCATACACCATGCATTACTGTGAATTCATTTTGTTAAAAGTTTACAGATGCTGTTCTGTGTTACCCCAACATGAATCAAAATTTATAAATTGGCATATTTGGTGGAAAAAAATTGAAATCTAAATTTGTTAAAATAGCAACATCTCATGCAGAAGACACAAAGTGCTGGAGTAACTCAGCGGGTCAGGCAGCATCTCGGGAACATGGATAGCTAAATTTTCAGGACGAGACCGTTTGAAGAAAGCAGGAAGAGAGGAAGAGCAGGAAAAAGCCAGGCAGGGATTAGATTGACACAGGCGAGGAGGGTTTTTTGACAGGTAGATCGTTGGACAAAGACCAGAGATGAAAAGACTAGAAGGTAAAGGGGGCAAAGGGATTGAAGAGTTGCAAATTGTGAAGCTAGAGGAAGGAATGGAGGGGGACAGGAGAAATGGGTGCGAGTCCAGGTGAGACCCAGGGGAGGGAAAGTGGGAGAAAGAAGGGGTGGGTAAATTGTGGGAGAGGGGGAGGGTTATGCATGTTTTCAAGTTA
The DNA here is from genome assembly GCA_038087875.1 of Malacoraja senta. Taxonomy (NCBI): domain Eukaryota; kingdom Metazoa; phylum Chordata; class Chondrichthyes; order Rajiformes; family Rajidae; genus Malacoraja; species Malacoraja senta. Next base: position 9,575,711 of record CM075989.1, on the reverse strand, counting down.
TTTCTTTCGGGTATAATCCATTACTATGGATTCTGTAAAATGTGCTTGGAAGGTGTATATGATAAGCATCAGAATGCCAGTTCATCCTGGACCTCTTTTTAATAATGCAATGGCTAGATATTTCCTTGACACTCCATTCCCAAAGTATTGGAAGCTTTGAGTCCAGAGAGCAAGTTCCATTATAAACCTGAAATATTTTTGCTGATTTCATCTGATGTATAGTTCATAGCAAAACTAGTCCTGTAAGTTTGTTTTTCTAAAGCTAGTGCTGTTAAGAAACGGAAAGTCTTGGAATTATCTATTAATATCTTGGGAACATTTCAAAGTATTCCACCTAAATATAGTCCTTATAAAATGAAGAATTAATATTGCAGGAAATGTGTTCAAAGAGGTGCATAATTTAGGGAGCATTTACCAAAATTTGCCAAAATTTACCAAAAGGAATGTGACAATGTCACAGGTAAAAGAGGGGTCATTTTTTATGGTCTTTCCCAATCAGCGGCTTGTAATCATGGGTGGACCATTTGAGAAAGTCAAAGTAGATAATGGAAGCTTCAACTCGCGATCAGGAGCAGACTAATTACTGTTTTGAGTCATAGCCACCAAAACAAGAATAGCAATATGGGTGTACCTACGGTCTAATAGAAATGGCAGGTCATGTTTAACTAAATTGGAAGACATGATTTGGTAAAGTCAATTAAGTTATTTTCAAGGATAACTCTTTCTCATAGTATAGAACAAGATGGGAAGATGGTGCTATTTGATCTCTGTTGTAATACTGGTTGTCCTGTCACCCTGTTGTATTAGAAGTGGGGAAACAGCGAGAATGTTTGATAGCTAGCTGGCGACCCACAATATCTGGAGACATCTGTTCTGACATGTGGAATGATTCCCATGCATGTAGAGCCAGTTGGGCCTAATTTCTGGCAGTGGAACACTGTTCACTTTAGCAAAATCACAAATAAATGATTTGTTAGTGGAAACCTAACTCTGTGCATGTTTAAATCCATCAGTGAATGACGATAAGAGGTTCATTCTCTCGCCCGTTAGTGATTTTTGAGCCCAATCCTATTCATAAAATTGAGAAAAGTTACACAGCAATTCTATTTTTGCCCCTCTAGACAGGGTGTTATTTTACAGCCAAGTGGTTTGTTGTGTGCCAAGTGGTTAAAGGAATTTCTCTAGTACTGACAAAATAAAGATTGCTTGAGATTATTTAGTAAAATTTAGTAAATAGAACAATTTTTCATCCCAAATTTCTCATGGCCTCATCATCATTTAAGGAGTTATCTATCTCTTCGCTGAACCTAGTCATAAAGTAACACCTGAAATAGGGAGCTGCAGATTGATTAGATCTTTGGGGCAGGCTCTAATCCTGGGTGTTCTTTGAAAAGCTTCCTCAAACCTACTCTCCTTGTTTAACAAGTACAAATAGGCATCTTCTTAACTCCAGCTTCCCACATTCCAGGTGACTCCTCCTTGACCACTTTATTTAAACACAGCACGTTACAACCACTTTAGGTTCAGCTGCGTGCAACAGTGTTTACTTCTCCACGTACGACCATTCAACACAACAGTGTGCAAAAAGCTTGAATCCTTTGAGTCAGGAAATGTAAGTAAAAGTTTCTGTAGTGTGTAATAGCAGGTAATTTCAGCAATGATGTGTTCCTGCTGTGGATCTACACTTAATGTGAGCTAGGTCGCAGATAGGTCCCTTAATATTAGAGAGCTGTTCTGGGACCCGTACTCCTGTCAAACAAGGCTTCATGCCAGGGGTGCACGTTGCTGAATCAGGATGTTACACTACAGGGAATGCCTGTGTGTATGCTTCCTTCTGTGGTCACTTCTGAAAGAGAATGTCCATGCGGAAAAACCTGAGAAACATAATTGAATCCCAATAGTTATTGGTTTTATTCTTCAATGTATTTTTGCTTCACTTGCAAAGTAAAATCAGCTTTGATTAATTTGATTTTTTTTTTTTTTTCCACAACCTTTCTTTGCAGGTTCATCCATTTGTTGTGCACTACAATGACAAGAACGCTGAGGTGGTTTCCATGTGGGTCTGCAGGATGCTTGAAGAAAGGCGCTCACAACAGGGGATCCAGTAACCAACCTCAACACCAGTGGCGTTAGACAAAAGAATATTATCAAGACAATAAAATCTCAACAGAGCAAGCCATTTTATTTCCGCCCCCTCTCTCCAGTATTGCCAAATCAATGTGGCAGAGTGTTGCATGACCACAGCATGCCTTACATTATCTCTCGTCTGAGCAGATGACATCTGTAACTGTCCTCTGACTTGGCAGGTGGTCTCAATTACTGCCATCATGACATGATCTATAGATAGTCCATGAGAAGGGTTAGATCACAGGGGGTCCTCGCATTTCAACCAGCAGAGCCCAGGAGTTTCACGTCTAATTCACTGCACCGTTCATGTGTGCCTGTTTGTCCTTTGTAAATTCAGACACATTCTGCCTGCTCTTATTAGACTGATAATATTGCTGTTTGAGAGAGTGATCCTATTATTGGACCTGAAGTTGTGCTGATATGGAAAACAAGACAAGCACCTCTCACTCTCCAACGTTGGGCAACAGTTAGAAATTTGGATGCTCGCTTATTTCTAGCAATTGCTTCAAAGCATTTTGAATGCCAACATATTGGGCCATAAATTTGTTTACTTTTGACATTTATTTTAAATAATATGATACAATTTATAACGCATCCAAAACTATGGTATGCAATTATGGTGTATGATTTTTTAAATGTGGATTTTAGATAAAATATGCACATTCTGTACAGTTTTATATTGATGAAATCAGTCGGTGTATCACTATCATTTTGCTGTGCATTGCACTTCGTCATCAGATTATTCTGTGCAGTCACACATTATACATTTTTCTTCTGAAGTTGCTTATTTTATTCAGTAGTGAACATTTCCTGCTGATTTTCCAAACTTTAAATAAAATTTTAAACACCTAGTGTTTAAAACATAAAGGAATTTGTGATGCGTTGGCCAGAATGGCTCCATGGTAAATCAAAAAGAAAGAAAACTATCTCTATGTTCATTTGTGACATTTTCATCTTTGCATCTGCTTGCTTTGAATGCAAACCCTTTCTTTGAACAAGCAAATTAGCATTTATTGCAGCACATCAGAAAGGAATAATGTCATAGGTGGTTGCTTTTTTATCAACCATTTCTATTCATAATCAGAAATGTTAACTCTTGTTTCTGTTTACACATAGCTGCCGGTTCTGCTGAATGTTTATATCTTTGTAAGCCTAACTTCTTGCGATCTGTGTGCAAGGAAGTCCAGTTCGTTCTGAACTGAAAATAATCCAGTTTCTATCAAAATACATGTCTGCACATTTGTCCACATTATATTCCAGTGGCCACATCTTCAGCCATTCCCTTAATCTTTCTTTACAGTGCTGATGTTTCTCTGCATCCTCCTCAACCAGATTTGCAACATGCGCAAACCTGGATACCCTTCACTCGATTCCATGGTCCAAGTCATTGACTTAGATTGCAAGCAGCCGGAGCCAAAGCAAAACAAAGCCTCCCAAAACAAATCTGATCCATTAATTTCTACTCATTGTTTTCTGCCCGTTAATAAATTCTCAATCTAGGTAAGTATTTTGCCTCTGGTATGTACAGTCAAAATTTGTTTAATTATTTCTTGTCTGGCATCTTATTGAAGGGCTTCTGAATGCACAAACACACCACATCAACAAGTTCACCCTTGTCTATTCTGCTAGTTAGAACCTACAAAAACTCTTCATAGATTTGTTAAATATGCACCTGCTCTGGCAAATATGTATATTTAATCAATCATTCAAAAGATAGCAATATTTTTGCATCCTTGCGATATTTATTTAGTATTACACGAAAGAGTAAGCATAGCTATCTCCTCCATCATGGCTTGTTCCCAAACCACCAAGCTCACTTCCAGTGAAACCAGTTTCCACTATAAAGGCAACAGGTAGTATGTGTTTCCCTCAGACCTAGATAAAACGTATGTTAATGAAATGTAAATCTCATAGCTTGATCATACGTACTGGAAGTAAAATTTAAAAGGTTAGTATCTTAAGTAATTACCATAATCATCTATATTTCTAGGAACTAAGATCTAAGATCATTAAGTGAACCAAGATTGGAACATTGGAAATGAGATCTTATTTCTCAACTTATAAATTTGGACTCAAACTAGTCACTGAGGCATCTCTATGAGTGTTGCTATATTAGCAGTCTACTAAATAATGGCTGATGTGCAAGATTGAGGTTTAGTCTCTTGGCACGTTTCTGTCTATGTTTCTTACCAGTTTTAATAAGTTTAGGTGGAAGGAGTTTTTTTATGAAAGGAACATATTCCAGGTGTTTTCCTGGGTTCCTTTTGGTTGGCCCTCCACCCCTGCTGTCGAAACCCTTCTTCAGACCCAAAACATTACCTATTTCCTTCACTCCATAGATGCTGCCTCACTCGCTGAGTTTCTCCAGCATTTTTGTCTACCTTCGATTTTCCAGCATCTGCAGTTCCTTCTTAAACATCAAATAAATAGATGTTTGTCCCTTATGGAAGCCAGATGGGAGTAGAGACTTCCACACTACAGACCAAAACGTTACCCATCCTTTTTCTCCAGAGATGCTGCCTGACCCGCTGTCTGGCATCTTATTGAAGGGCTCCAGCAGTTTGTGTCTATCTTTTACACACTGCAGAATGCAAGTATAGAAACAAGTTGTCTTCACACCACATTTTAAGATACACTTTAGTTCAAAGTTGTAATGTGATATTATCATTGAAACATATTGATGGTATTTGCCCAATAATAAATCCTTGACAGCATTTTATATATTTAGCAAGAAACTTCAAGGCTACATATAAAGATTAAATGTATTATTGTCAAGTTACATTTCAGTTGCATACCCCTTTTGATCTTAAACTGTTCAGATTGTATCCAGAAGTACAAGGGATAGGCTTGTCAAATGTTCAAATTCATAAAATTTGAACAGGCGAAACTGGACAATATGTAAACAGCGCAGTAATCCCAGTCTCCAAACAGACAATGCTCCTGCAATGGCACATTCAGATACTTATCTGACATGCTCTTGATCGTGACAAAGGTGTTATGTTATTATATTTTAATCTGAAATCTTTAATTTTAATCTCATGAAATGACCACAAAAATTACATGTTTAGATGATTATATCCCACAGCATAATTTGCATCCCAGGTGAAAATGATCCAGAAACAGCCTCCATTAGTGTCTTTGTGTGCATTGCTAGGGGATATCTGCTCTGCCCCATCTCAGAAAATGCCAGCTCCATATGATTGTGAGTGACCCACTGTCAAATCTAATGTGATTATTATGCGTGTTTTCATTATGCATGGCATTGGATCATTTCAGTGTATGAATTGAATACATTAGCATACTGGACACTTTCAAATAATTTGTTTGGGATTGAAAGATCATATTCAGTGTTACAGACATTTGAAGATGAGTGAATGTTTAGTTTTAGTTTAGTTTTAGAGATACAGCTTGGATCAGGCCCTTTGACCGACTGAGTCCATGCCGACCAATGATCATCCATTCACACTAATTCAATGTTATCCCACTTTCACATCCATTCCCTTCACACAAAGAGCAATTTACACAGGCCAATGAACTGACAAACCCACAGGTCTTTGGAATGTGGGTGGAAACCGAGCACCCGTCGGGTCAAAGGGAGAATGTACAAACTCCATCACTGCGCCACCATGCTGCACTACATTTTTGGGTATCAAAAAATACTTCCCTTTAAAGAAGTGTTAAATTCTGCAAAGAAACCGATCTGCCCTCAGGGTAATCCCATTTTAAGAGATTAAGAGGGCAGTGCTATCAATTCAATTACTTTTCAGAGGTTTCTCTGACGCCATGATTTCTTCCACTTTGGCACTGTTCTTCATTGTGAGGCAAGAGATTATCCATTGTTCTGCAACAACTAGGAGCTTCCCATCCTAAATTGCATTGGGAGTTCAAGAATGCAGAGCAATCACTTTGTACATGTGACTGAACCACTGTACATTTCTCGTTTTGCAATGTGTTTTTTTTTTAGTTTCTTATGCACATCTTAATAATTAGTTAACATCCACCGTTGAGTGACCCTTTCGGTTTATTGCACAGTTAATACAGCTGTTCTGGTCTTCAGCAGCTAAGAACCTAACACGTGCAATCATGATGAAATCATTGAACAGGGCTCAATTCCGCTTCCTATTGTTAATTCTACACGAAAGTTGGCTTTACGAAAGGACTATTCAATGCAATTAGGCACACTATTGTTTTGATGAGAAGCAGAATCTTATCATTTTTGCCAGGCGAATGATAGTTCATGTCACTGCTTTATACATCTACATACATAGAAGAAAGCTTTTCCCAGACATAGACACAAAAGTTTTTTTCTTTTTACACAGTGTGATTAGTCTGAGCAAGCACAGGAAAACTAAGTTTAAAAAGAGAAATTAATCACCATCCCAGTTTATTTGATTGCATTGTGCTATAGGGATGTGATTTTTTTGCAGCTGTAACTAAGTACATTTTAATTTTAGCACTAATGCAAAACAGTCTCTCTTTTGAACCAATGCTAAATTTGTAATGTGAATCGAGAGCCAGACCCTGAAACCATGGAGAGTTTAAATCCAATACAGTGTGAAACCGGGTGTAAAAAGTGCCTTGGGGAGGTCCCTTGATCGTCTTGAACACTTTAGACTCACCTGCAATTAATTAAAAAGTTTAAAGAGTCAAAACATTTAAAATGTAACCACTGGGAGAAGTTTTGCACCTGGTGCATGTATTCTTTGAAGCTGTGTATGTAGTGTAAGTGGCAGTGGGAACTGGAGCTGTAACCTATACTAGGCTTGAATGGCATGTGAAATCTTTAATGCTTTACACCTAGGAGTTTTACTATTAGTCTGTGTAAGGCTGAAGGAAACCTACATTGGATATTGGATGTAATGATAAGATACATGGATAGAAATGATGTGTCAGAAATGGCAGTGTGTCCTTGTTCTACTTTCTCCCACAAGAGGAAACATCCCCTCCTCTTTCACCCATCAAAACTCGCCAGGTTCCTGCATGTGCCAATCAAGTTCCCACTCGCTCTTCTCAATTCCAGCCTATATAAAACTAACCCCTAACCCAACGTTTCCTCGTAAGCCAACCCGCCCATTGTAGGTATCAGTGTGGTGTGGACAGGATCTGTTCCTCGTTAAATAACTTGGCAGCACGTGACCCAGGGTCATATCTGAGAAGAGGAGGCCATGGCAAGACTATGAAGAAAGGAAATGCATTTAAGGAATTTCAAAACCCGAGAGAGTCATACAAAGATGTAGCACAGAAACTGGCCCATCACCCCACCAAGTTTGCGCAATCCATCAAACACCCATCTATACTAATCCTACGTTAATCCTATCTTTTTTTAATTATCAACTTTTCCAGATTCTACCACTCAATTACACAATAGAGGTCAATTGACAATGGCTGATAATGACCAAACTGCACGACTTTGGAATGTGGTTGGAAACCGGAGCACCAAGCAATCACAGGAAAAACGTGCAAACCACATGCAGACAGCATCCATGCACAGGATTGAACCATGGTCTCCGGTGCTGCAAGGTAGAGGCCCTACCAGCTACACCACCATGTCACTCAAAAAGCACATATCATACCTGGCACATGCAGATAACCAAGCTTTTACTGCATCTGTGAACAGCTTCAGGTTGACCCTGGCGTATTAGAAATGGATGTCAGATGATCAAACAAATTACTAAAGAGCCTGTCCCACTTACGTGTCCTTGGCTCGCAAATTACGCGACCTCGTGCTCGCGTTGAGCCGCAACGGTCCCGCGAAGGTCGTGCGCGATTACATGCGTACGCACAGCCGTCTGGAGCGCGTGACATCATTTGAAGATGGACACAAAGCTGGAGTAACTCAGCGGGACCGGCAGCATCTCTGGAGAGAAGGAATGGGTGACGTTTCGTGTCGAAGCTCTGCAGTCTGAAAAGAAGGGTCTTGACCCGAAACGTCACCCATTCCTTCTCTCCAGAGATGCTGCCGGCCCCGCTGAGTTACTCCAGCATTTTGGGTCTATCTTCAATTTTCTTGGCCCCGCTCTGGGAGTAGAAGTGGGGGCGGATCCGGACCGCAATGGCCGTGAGCCCCAGGCCGAGCTCGGTGATCGTTTGCCTGCTTCTGCTACTGTTGGAGGTGAGACGTTGCGTCGCGCCAGGGTCTTGGGCCTGTCCCACTTTGGCCGTCAGTTCCACGACAGGCCGTTGGTGCGCGAAGATTTCGTTCGCTACAAAAATTTCGGAGCCCCGTGCGATATCGCGCACAACTACATACCCCTCCGTGCTTCTCAGTGGGACCGGCCCCGCGCGGCCATACGATGCCCGTGCGCCTCAATGCGACCACGAGGTCGCATAATTTGCGTGCCAAGGACACGTAAGTGGGACAGGCCCTTAACATTCCACATGCAACAACTAACTCACCCCACAAGAAATGCCATTTGAACAAACTACCAGAGGATAAGGGATAGTAATTTAGAATTTACAGACAAATCGCTGACATATATATATATATGATTTTTTTCTGAAGACCATTTGAACATTGACATTTTCTCATTGCTTTAATAGTAGAGGCACAAAATGATACAAAAAGTACAATAAGCATGATACTGATTGCAGGACCCTAAGGTTTTACATCATCAGATGTTGGCTACTACCAGATCAGCCATAATCCTATTAAATGGCAGAGTAAGCTCAAGTGACCATGTGGTGTACTCCAGTTCCTATCATCAGATGGCAGCTTTCGGTGTTGATTGCTTCTCTTCAGCAGTGAATAATATATTAGTTCACGGAGTACTGTATACAATTCAACCCTCTACGCCACATAAAAGGAATTTGATCATGGGAAACAATGCAAAAAGGATTTAAAGGTAAAACAAATTTGCACCACACTCAAGTGGTGAAGCTATCAGGAAATATTTAGCAAGCCAGCACTTTTTTCTTGAAAAGAGAATTAATTACAGTAATATTTAAGAAAGAACTGCAGATGCTGGAAAAATCGAAGGTAGACAAAAATGCTGGAGAAACTCAGCAGGTGAGGCAGCATCTATGGAGAGAAGGAATATTTCTTTCTGTCCCGGGCCTCTGCCATTGCCAGAGTGAGGCCCAGCGCAAATTGGAGGAACAGCACCTCATATTTCACTTGGGTAGTTTACACCCCAGCGGTATGAGCATTGGCTTCTCCAATTTCAGGTAGTTCTTGCTTTCTCCCTCCTTCCCCTCCACTTCCCAGCTCTCCCCCAAGCCTACTGTCTCCACCTCTTCCTTTCCTTCCCCCCCCCGACATCAGTTTGAAGAAGGGTCGCGACCCGAAACGTCGCTTATTCCTTCTCTCCATAGATGCTGTCTCACCCGCTGAGTTTATCCAGCATTTTTTATTACAATAATATGTTCAATACCGAGCCATCGCCGCACCTGAGTTCCAGGCTCAGCACCAGACCCACAACCTCCACGATGCAGACTCCCGACAGCACGTGGCCTGACTCTGCTGGGTCCTACTGCCCCTCCCCTCCTACAGGGAACCATAGTAGTGATTGATCTCCCCCCCCCCCCTCTATTAACCAGGTTTCCCCGACCACACCCCACCCATACAATAGTCCTCACGCCCCCCTCCTCTCTGACCCCCCCCCCCCACCAGATCTCGCCTCGGACTTTGTCCACTCCCCGGCCCTCTGACCCCAACCCCCACCCTTGCCGTGTCAGCACCATCCCCCCTGACCTCCCCCTCTCTGATAAAGAACAGTCTGTCCTCAACAGAGGCCTCACCTTCGTTCCCCTCTGCCCCCACCTCAACGAGTTCCGGGTCCGCCACGATGTAGAGCTTTTCTTCCGTCGCCTCCACGCCTTTTTCTATGGGAAGGAGTCCTCACCACCCAGTGATGACCCATTCTCCCATCTTCCCCTTCCTCTTGGACTCCCAAGAACGACCTTCTACCCTCTCTAGACCTCTATTTCTTACTGTCTGTGTGACATCAACTTTTCAACTCCCCTGCATACTCCAACCTCACCCCCTCTGAAGGTACAGGCATCCGCTCAGTCTGCGGCATCCCTGACATTATCATCAAACCCCCTGACAAGGGAGGTGCCATGGTAGTCTGGCTCGCTGACCTCTATCAGGCTGAGGCCAGGCGACAAATCTCCGACACCTCCTACTTATCCTTGGACCATGATCCCACAGACGAGCACCAGGCCTTAATCTCAAACACCATTACTGATTTCATCACTTCTGGCTGTCTGCCTTCCACAACCTCCAACCTTATCATTTCCCAGCCCCGCACAGCCCATTTTTACCTTCTCCCCAAAATCCACAAACACAACTGCCCTGCCCGATTGTTTCTGTCAGCTCTTGTCCCATGGACCGGAGCAGGCAAAAAGAGCCCAGTGGTATGAATATTGATTTCTCTCACTTCAGGTAGCCCCAGCATTCCCTCTCTCTCTATCCCTCCCCCACCCAAGTCGCACTAGCTTCTCATTTTCACCCTACAAACAGCTTACAATGGCCTGTTTCCTTTATCATCGTTACTTTTTTGCATAGTAACTCGACGGCTACATGACTTTCATTAATATGCCTCAATGTGCCCAAATGCCAAAACCACAAGAAGACACAGAATGTTGGAGTAGCTCAGCAGATGTAGCTTCAGTCTGAAACATCACCTACCCATGTTCTCCTGAGATGTTGCCTGATCCGCTGAACGACCCCAGCACTCTGTATCTTCTTTTATCAACCAGCATCTGCAGTTCCTTGTTTCTACATTCTACCAAAACCACAACGTGATTTTATTGTATGAGAAGAATTTTGCTTTGGATCTCATTTGCACATTATTATACTGTGAATATTTAAACACAAAAGAAAACATGACAGTAAATACTGAAATAATTGGATAATTGATATTTTTGCTAACTGAATACAATATTGAGTTACTCCAGCACTTTGTGTCTTTTTTTGTACTCCAGAGATGCGGTCTGACCCACTGAATTACTCCAGCACTTTGTGTATTTTTTTTTTGCAATTGAAAACATCTCAGTATTAACATGGCCCGTCAGCCTCTCCTGATTGTTGAATTCCTTTGCACTAGGTGTTTTACGGAGTACCATCATGGTATCAAGTGTGTCCCGTGCCTCCACTATCTTCTGGAAACCTATAAACAGATCTCATAAAATATTTACCATTCACATATCACAAGGTTCAAATATTCAGATGACAAAATGAAAGGAAATGAAGTAAATTTTGACTTTCCGTGATACTGTAAATTGCATATTGTCAAATCTGCCACCAATTACGCATTTCACCTGACTTACATTTCCTTTGAACAAGAATAGTTAATCTCACGTCTTGAAAGCCACAGCCGACAGGTTTCATAGTTCCTTTGTTTATCCAACAAAATCAATCACAGACTATTCTGGGAGAGACAATCATCACACTGTAGCGGCACCTAATGGTTAGACCACTCCTCCTATGCGAACCCTCGGCAACCCTGGGAAAGAGTCACGAGATATATTGGGTGTGTCCCAGTATATAAGTCCTGACCTTCCCTCTCTCTCTGGCTTGCTCCTCCTCTGACTTCATGAGAGTGTCCTGTCACCGCAGCAGGAGCACAACCGAGCCCACCAGGCAACAGCCTCTCAACAACGACAACTATTATGTTAGTTAAACGTCCATGTATTGTCAACTTCCAATGCCTGAATAAATCATGCTGTTATTCACGACGTTTGCACCTCTACAACACCTTCATCATTAAAGTGCTTCCTAACTTCATATTGAAATAATTTAGTTGTAGCTTTAAGACCATGTTCCTTTATTCCCAAGTAGAGAACTAGTTTATCTGTTAACTACCTTATTGAATCCATTCATCATTTTAAATATCATAATTAGTTTACTGCTCAACCTTTGAAACTCAGAGAAATACAACAATATTCCATCTCTCTGGCCTGCTAATTAACCCTTTTTGCATTGTGTCATCTTGGTGAAACCATGTTTTCTTCTTTCCAAGGTCATTATAAATGTTCTTGTTGCATTAACTATTTAAATACTTATATCAGAGTGTTAGCATTAATCAGAGTCCAAAATACCAGGTGAGAAAATGCAAGTCTTTCTAAATTCACTTATTCCATTTCCTAAAATTAGATTTTGCACCTTCCCAGTTAATAGTTTTTGATTATCATTAGATTATCATTACTGCAATATAAAATATATTCCCTCTTCCCTGTTAAACTGAGCACAGACCACAGTAGGAAGTGACAAGTTCTTGATTTGAATGACTGGATCAGAGACTGATTTAAACTTTACTCCACAGTCAAGAAACGGGCAGGTTTAAGTGCAAAACCTGTTTAGTTTATTTAGATACAGCGCGGAAACAGGCCCACTGAGTCCGCACCGACCAGCGATCCCTGCACACTTGCACTAACCCACACACACTAGGGACAATTTCCAATTATACCAAGTCAATTACCCAATAAACATGTACGTCGTTGGAGTGTGGGAGGAATCCGGAGATCCCGGAGAAAACCCAAGCAGGTCACGGGGAGAACGTACAAACTCCGTGCAGACAAGCACCCGTAAGCAAGATTGAACCAGGTCTCTGGCGGTGTAACATGGCAACTCTACTGCTGCACCACCGTGCTATTTTACTGCCCAAGATAGACACAAAATGCTGGAGCAACCCTGCAGGTCAGGCAGCATCTCTGGAGAAAATGGATAGGTGAATATCTAGTCTAAACCAGCATCTGCAGTTCCTTTTTATTACTGCCTGATTGCTATAGAGACTCATATCAGGCAGGTTCTCCATTCAATAAGGTTACAGTGTGTGATGTGGTGGTGGGGATAAGAGGGGCAATCCGAAACCAAGTGCCAAAACTATGAGTCATTAACTAACTCAGTATAGAATTTAGGAGAAACATCTCTATGATGGTGGTAATGTGGAATGTGCTATTACGTATATTGAGAGATTGGGATGTATAGAAGCTTCATAAATACATGGGGATAAAGGAATAGAAGGTATGTTAATAAGATGACTTTGGTGTGAGAAGACTTATGCAGACATCAGCATTAGTTGAAATCTGTTGCACCAAGTTTAGGATGGCGCAGTGGTGCAGCAGTAGAATTGCTGTCTTACAGGCCAGAGACCCGGGTTCGATCTTGACACCGGGTGCTGTTTGTACGGAGTTTGTAGTTCTTCCTGTTACCACGTGGGTTTTCTCCAGGTTCTCCGGCTTCCTCCTACACTCCTAAGACTTACAGGTTTGTAGGTTAATTGGCTTCTGTATATTGTCCCTAGTGTGTAGGATAGTGCTAGTGTATGGGTGAGCGCTGGTCGGCGTGGATTCGGTGGGCCAAAGGGCCTGTTTCTGCGCTGTATCTCTAAAATGTAAATCATTTGTTTCTGTGCTATAAATTCACAACAACATTTCAAAGAGCTTTCAGAGAAAGCTGAATTTAAATATAAGTAAACTTCTAATTTTTTTTAAACACTAGAGCAGTTTGAAAAGGTAGTTTTTTTTTAATACTTTGTTTAAGTTGTGAATTGTACATTTAATTTCAAATTATTTCTAGTCAAGTTGCATATATTTGTCTCATTGAAAAATAAAATTATATTCATATAACTTTTTGCAAATGAACCCTTATTCTCAATGCATTTCTTGCTTATAACTGTGAGATAAGATCAAAATAACCCCCGGTTTGGCCTCCCTGAATGGAGAAATCCATGTGTAAATCATTAAGAATTCCACAGAAAGTGTTTATGAAGCACTTTTTACTCATTATATTTTCCTTCTGAATGACCATATTGCTGCTGCATCATCCACTTACAGCTTTGCCTGTTTTAAGTCACATTATCTGCTTATCAGGGAGAAAGTTTCATTATTTCACATTTAATTAAGCATTCTACAATCACTGTTTACTTGCAGTAATTTTGCAGTCTTCAACTGATAATCATAATTTCCTAGCCATTATTTCTATTGTAATGTGTGAACAAGATCAGGCATGGTTACAATAGAGTGGGAGCTCTTTCATCTATTCTTGCATCATTTTAATGCTATTTTCCTGCCTTGATCTGATATTTTAATTGCTGCGTCATTCCTCACCACAGTTCTATAATCAGGGATGATTGGGTGATCTTATAACTGGCTATCAACAAAATTCTTCAAACACAAGTCTAAATGCCTCATATGGAGAATAACAGTTGTGAAATTGTACAGAGATTTGTTTTAGTCCTTCCAAGTTTGATGACATAGCAACCAAATGTTACAGGCAAGGTTGTGCGGGTCACAGACCACAACTCTAATGCTTCTTTTATGCCTTGCTGTCAAATTTATGATGACATCACTCTCAGCTTGTGGTTTGTTAGGAGAGGGCAGTTATTATTAAAGCAACAAATCTTAGGCCCTGTTGAGTGGGGAGAGCGCCCAACTAGCACTGTTTAGATTGCAATGCGTGCACATACACAGGTAGTCACATACATACATATATACACATGCACGCATACACTCACAAACACAAGCACACATATGCACATGTATGCACACACTAGCGCATGCACAGCCACACATGCATGCATACACAGAAGCACAGTGTTTTTAGTTACTCTTTCAACTCCCCATTCCCACCCTCTCCCAACCCAACCTCACCACTTCATCCAGCCCTCCATCAGTGTGGCTTTACAGAGATGTGGAACTTCTGACTACAAAGCTCTGGATGAAGGTGGCAACGCTGCAATGTTTCACAAATGTATTGAAACGCAGCAAGTACCCAACCAATTGGATAATGGTTTATTTATTGGGCAGAAAAATACACATATTGAGACTTAAGCTGCTCGTGTAAACAGACTGTGATATTGTTACAAAACAGGACTAGTGCCTTCTGTCCAATCAGAATCAAAATACGATCTTATACACAGAAAACAGTATTTGTAGACTTAAGAATACTTCCATTACTCTCCTAATTTCAAAGGAAAGATATGATGGTATTTACACTCCCATTTGCACTTTGAATCAAAATATACACATAATGAACAAGTATAAATTTACCCCAGTAACCAAGTTCTCCAAAGACCACAAAGGTTTTGGTGTTAGAAACATAGAAACACAGAAAATAGGTGCAGGAGTAGGCCATTCGGCCCTTCGAGCCAGCACCACCATTCAATATGATCATGGCTGCTCATCCAAAATCAGTACCCCGTTCCCGCTTTCTCCCCATATCCCTTTTCCCTAAGAGCTGTCTAACTCTTGAAAACATTTAGTGAATTGGCCCCACTGCCTTCGGTGGCAGAGAATTCCACAGATTTACAACTCTCTGGGTGAAAAGGTTTTTCCTCATCTCTGTCCTAAATGACCTACCCCCACACTGTGACCCCTGGGTTCCAACACCGGGAACATTTTTCCTGCATCTAGCCTGTCCAATCCCTTAAGAATTTTATATGCTGAATTACTGTTTGAGCAGTTTGGTTCTGGATCTGATTAAAAATTTAGGGACAGGCTTGAAGCAATTTGCTTCCTCATTTCCTGATGTCCGTGCTGGATCTAACTTGCCCGCAGCTTTGTGATCATATGGGTTACCATCCAGACATGATTAATCTCCAGAATAGATTATTGAATTACAGCAATTCTTTCTTGGTTTCCACATACCACTCCTATGGTTCCTTTCTCCCATTTGTGAGAGTAGACTTGCTAAATGGGCTAAGAACCACAAAGTACACTTATTTTTCCATAACTACCTCAGTTCTGATTCTGAGCTTTTCTTTACTGGATCTGACTAACTTGATAGATGCTCGATTTGAAGACACGAAGAAGAGTATAGAGTCATATAGCATGGAAACGGCCCTTGCCATTGAGTCCATACTGACCGCCAACTATCTGAGTCAAAAGGTAAGTTTGATGCCATTCTTAAAACTTGAGCTGAGTGGATAGAAACTGATTTAAAAAATAATTGCCACACTGAAAGCACATTCTGGTGAGATTAAGACAAATGAAGTGCAGAGGGCAACATCGAGTGTGGCTACCCAACATTGTAGGCAGCTATGGAAACTGTACAATAATGGTGAAGAGCTGACTGAGACAACGCAGGTTATACTCTGCTTCCACCCCCCATTGAAGAAAATAATTCCAATGATTTAGGACTATGTGTTGAGAGAGAAACTTTAATCTCCCCTCTGTTTTAAATGGATAACCCCTTATTTTAAAACAATGACTCTTATTTAAGATTCTCCGACCAGACTAAATGTTTAGTTTCGTTTATTGTCACATGTACCGAGGTACAGTGAAAAGCTTTTGTTGCGTGCTAACCAGTCAGCGGAAAGGCAATACATGATGAATGCGCTCCCTACATCACATCAAGTCAAGTCCTGATGGAGGGTCCCGACCCGCAATCTCAACTTTCCCTTTGCCTCTACAGATGCTGCCTGGCCCATTGAGTTCCTTGCACGGTTGTTCCAGACTCCAGCAATCTGCGGTCTCTTGTGGCTCCATCAGGATCTGTGTGTATCGATCATCCCCTCTCGCTCCTCTGATCTCCAACAGATACAAGCCAAGCCTGCTCGACTTTGTTTATAAACAATCCACAATACATAATCTGTGTAAGCCTGCTCTGAACCTGCTTTCAGTGAGTTAGCATTCTTCTTGAAAGAGGAGACCGGTTCCATATACCATGTCCAGGAGCTTGTCTCAGCAATGCTCCTTTAACTGAGGCATTACCTCCCTTTTGTTACACTCAATTCCCTTTGCAAAATACAAGAACATTCTTTTAAATTTCCCAATTAATTGCTTATTCTGCATACTATTAAACAATGCATTAAAACCCTCAAATCTCCCTTAACCTCAGACCCCCATAATTCTACCATTTCAATAACATGCTTTTTCTTTGCTTTTCCAGCCAAAGTACACAAATGTATATTTCCCACATTGCCTCCATTTGACAGATCGATGCTTACTCAGTTAACCAATCTTATCACTTTCTAGATTCTGTTTGAACCTCTTCATAAATTCATAGGACATAGGAGCCGAATTAGGCCGTTCGGCCCATCCAGTATACTCTGCCATTCTATTTTTCCCTCTCACCCATGCACCTGCTATTTTTCCCTCTCAACCATGCACTAAGCCGAATGGCCTACTCCTGTACCTATTGTCTATTGTAACCTTTGACGCCTTACTAATCAAGAACCCGTCAATCTCCGTTTTAGAAATTCCCTATGACTTGGATCTCCACAGCCGTCTGTGGCAATGAATTTCCACAGATTCATCACCAAAATGAATTTCTTTAACCCCAGAGGGCTAAAGAAATTTCGCCTTATCTCCTTTCTAAAGGTACGTCCATTTCTTCTGAGGCTGTGACATTTAGTCCTTGACTTTGCCACTACTGGAAACATCCTTCTCCACATCCACTCTATCCAGGCTTTTCATTATTTGATAGGTTTCAATGAGATCTTCCCCCATCCTTCTAAACTCCAGTGAGTGCAGGCCAAAAGCTCCTCCAACATTAACCCAATCATTCCCGAGATCATTCTCGTCAACCTCCTCTGGACCCTCTCCTAGGGCCAGCACATCCTTCCTCAGATATGGGCCCCAAAATGTTTTTCCTCACTTCATAACATTTTTATCAACAATAGATAAACACAAAAAGCTGGAGTAGGAAGAAACATACTTTGATGCCTTCATCTAAATCGTTTATATACGTCATCATTAAATTATATGAATCATATAATTCACAAGTAGTATAGAATGCACAGACTACTTTCTCGCTCATGCAGAAAGTTGAGGAAACCAAGAATGTAGCAGCTGAACCTAACCTGTCTTGGGACTAAAGGCATTATTTGTAGCCTATAGGTATCCCTAAATTCCTGGAATTCATTTCCAGAGCAAATCGTTGATCTTGGACAGGACAACAATGTGGCCTTGGCAAGAGAAAGGAAAGTTCCTGAAAGAAAGTCTTCAAGTTTCCCAAACCTAATCGCTTTTCGGGAACTCCAACTGGAAATTATTGAAGCGGACAGTCAGAATCACGTTTGATTAGCAACACTTACTCACCCCCCCCCCCCCCCCCCCCCATTTTGAAGGGCCTGCGATTCTCGAAGAAAGGAAAGAATTTGCATTTATACCGCACATTTTATGACTTTGTGGCAACCCATGTGATAAAGTGCTATTGCACTGTAAACAGTGCTGCAATGCAGAGAAATGCAGCAGCTGGTCTCTGTACAGTGGGGTCCCATATTTACTGGTGTTTCATATACAGGGAATAGTGATTAGAATAACCCAGCTTCTAGGGAAATATAGATACAGAATGTGTGTGTGTGTGTGTGCGCGTGCAAACGTGTGTCTAAGTGTTTGAGTAAGTGTGTGTCTAAGTGTGCCAGCGTATGTGTTGTGTGTGTCTCAGTGTATGTACATGTTTGTGTTTGTGTAAGTGTGCCAGCGTGTGTGTGTGTGCGCTGCGTGCTTGAGTATGCGTGTGTCTATGTTTGTGTTTGTGTAAGTGTGTGTGTCTAAGTGTGCCAGCGTATGTGTTGTGTGTGTGTGTATGTTTGTGTTTGTGTAAGTGTGTGTGTCTAAGTGTTGCAGAGTATGTGTTGTGTGTGTGTGACACAGTATGTGTACATGTTTGTGTTTGTGTAAGTGTGTGTGTCTAAGTGTGCCAGCATATGTGTTGTGTGTGTGTGACACAGTGTGTGTACAGGTTTGTGCTTGTGTTTGTGTAAGTGTGTGTGTCATTCTAGAATGTCCATGTCACAAACTTTCGTTACTCAATCCATTAAGTACACGATTGGCCAACTATTTCATTGTTGGAAATTATATATGGATCCATGCACCAGAGAGATACTAGAAATAGTCTAGAAATGCAGCATGAAACAGGCCCTTCGGCCCACCTAATCCACGCTGACCATCAATCGCACGTTCACACTGGTTTCTCTGTTATCCCACTTTCTCATCCACTAGAGCACATATTAGGGGCAATTTGCAGAGGCCAAATAAACCCCAAAACCCGCATGTCTTGGAGATGTGGGAGGAAACTGGAGCACACAGGGAAACCCACACGGTTACAGGAAGAACGTACAAACTCCACTCAGTTTCTGGTGCTGAGAGTTAGCAGCTCCATCAGCTGCACCACTGTGCCACCCCTTTTCTTTAAATAATATTTGCCTCTCCTTGTAGAACAGACAGAAAAGGTGTTGAATCTTTTGGAAATTCAGTTTGACAGAATGACTGTTGCTAGTTAATGCAGGCGTTGTGTGGAAGTGTTTCTGGTCATTTT
Organism: Malacoraja senta; assembly: GCA_038087875.1. Lineage (NCBI taxonomy): Eukaryota > Metazoa > Chordata > Chondrichthyes > Rajiformes > Rajidae > Malacoraja > Malacoraja senta. The sequence continues at coordinate 9,556,378 of CM075989.1, read as the reverse complement.
AGAATGCAGACCATGCGAGTGCCAGCCAGAGGGATACAACAGCTGAAATCATATCGCAAATACTATCAGTCATGACTGGAAGCACAAAGGTTGCCGACTAGAAGTTATAGACTTAACTTTGTCTTAATCGCACCATGTGTCAGAGCCTGCTTGCTGGCAGCTAACAGCACAATGAATGAGAACGCTGAGCTATTGCCTAACAGAACCAGACTAAAGTGTGACAAATTTATTTCCTTGAAGGAAGGAATCTCTTTAGGCGGGAGTTTTTATCCGTTTATATTTATCATTTTACCATTTCTTGCGAGTTCTGACAGATGTAGTTGTGTGGAGCTGTGTAGGTACAGCCCAAGAGGAAGCGCTGGCTTTTATGGATTCTTTTGGGATGAAATTTATAGCTAATGCTTCAAAACGAGTGCTGCCTGATCCTTTAACAAGAGTTTTGCTTTATATTCCCCGTTTACAGTTCCTTCGCAAACTATTATTTTCTCTCACTTGTCTTTTTACACATCTCTCCTGATGTTAGTGAATGGTAAAATGATGCTGTTATCCTCAGGTCAAGAGGATCGAATGAGAGGTTCAGTGTGTCATATTTCATCATCAGTTCTCCAGCTGTCAGGCTTCAGTGATGCAATATATATTTTCAAGAAACCGGAAACTACCATGAATCATAAAGCAAAAATAGAAAGAGTGAAAGAAATCACTAAGGAATCGCGCCTACTAATTTAACCATATAGCAGTATGGGTTGAAAAACACCAAATTTGTGATAAATGAATCTGAAGAATAGTTGGGATGTTACATGCTACAGTTGTGCAAGACAGTTGTATAATGTGCTAATTTTTGGTCACCTTGCTCTAGGAAGGATGTTATAAAGCTGGAAGGAGTGCAAAGAAGATTTACGGGGATGTTACCAGGACTTGAGGGCCTATAAAGAGATGTTGGAGCTGGTCAGGACTTTATTCCTTGAGGTGCAGTAGGCTGAGGGGTGATCATATAAGTGCGTATAATATCATGAGGGGGGAAATATTAGGGAGAATGCACAGTCTTTTACCCAGAGTACTGAAATTCGAAGCTAGCGTATATATACGGTAAGTTTAAGGTGAGAGTGGAATGATTTATAGAAACCTGAGGGGCAACTTTTTCACACAGAGGGTGATGGGGATATGGAACACAACTTCAAACAAACTCTGAACTATGACAGCCTATTGCACTTTATCTGTTTATTTATGTATGTATATATATATTCCATGGCATATGGTCACACTGATCTGATCTGATCTGTATTTATGCCTACAATATTCTGTAGTGCTGCAGCAAGCAATAATTTCATTATCCTGTCTGGGACACATGACAATAAACTCTCTTGACTTGACTTGACTTGAACAAACTGCCAGAGGAAGTAATTGAGGCAGGTATTATAACACCAGTTAAAGACATTTGGACAGGGAAATGGATAGAAAATATGGGCCCAAAGAGGACAAATGGGACAAGTGTAGATGGGGCATCTTAGTTGGCATGGGCAAGTTGGGCCGAAGGGCCTGTTTTCGCACTGTGACTATAACTATAACTATGACTGTATGACTCTATGACTCAAATGTCCTTTGTCCTTTGACTCTCCACACTATCTGACCCAGCCAACTGGATGCCAGTACCAGACGCATTTTCCTTTTCCACCCCATTCCCTTTGGATGCCCCTGTCCACTCTTCCTTCTTCACCAATACCTACACCCTTTACAATTCAGTCTGAGGATGTGCAGCTCCTACCCTTTAACCCTCTTCCCATTGTAGCACCAAAGACTATGAGCACTTTCCCCCCTGTGATTCTACCGCTCACCTAAAAACGAAGGGCAAGTTACAGCGGCCAGTCAACAACGCAACTCTCACATCATTGAGAAAGTATCCAGGGGAAACCCATGTGGTCACAGGGAGAACATGCAAATTCCAGCACTGTGTTCCTGATTCCGTGCCATTCTGCTCTGCTGATCTCGGCAAGTTGATACCTTTCATAGGTTGGGTGGCTAATAATATAAGGTGCAGGCCAAACTTGGATAGTTGTTTGGAAAGCAGTTAGAATTTTGCAATGTGGCCAGAAGTGCAGGTTTCACTTATCAATGGCACACAGTGTGGGGGTATTAATCCAGAAGAACTAACCTTGGAAGGATCCTGGAATTGTCAACAGAGTGACTAAGCAGGCACTGTGCTTTGCTGTTACATAAACTGTCTTCGTTCAAATATGAGGAGCGGGAAGGTAAACATCTTTGGTTGTGTTGGAAGTTTTAAAAGCAATTGAAGAAAAAATTCAGAACAGTCGCCCAATTCAACAGCGGTGGAGGAGGAGTTACACAGCGAAGGAAATAAAACAGAAAAATATGGAAATGCTCAGTAGGTTAGGCAGCTATGTGGAGAGCAAAACATAATTATTGTTTTACCTCCAATGCTGACTATGTGAAATGTGTACGTTCTCCATGTGACCGCTTTGCATGACTTTCCTCCATGTGATCTGTTTCTCTCGCACATCCCAAAGACGTGCAGGTTGGTAGATATATTGCCCCTGAAATGTTGCCAAGTGATTTAGTGTGTGTGTGTGTGTGTGTGTGTGTTTGTGTGTGTGTGTGTGTGTGTGTTTGTGTGTGTGTGTGTGTGTGTGTGTGTGTGTGTATCAATGTGTGTGTGTGTGTTTGTGTGTGTGTGTGTGTGTATGAGTGTGTATCAATGTGTGTGTGTGTGTTTGTGTGTATGAGTGTGTATCAATGTGTGTGTGTGTGTGTGTGTGTGTGTGTGTGTGTGTTTGAGTGTGTGTGTGTGTGTGTATGAGTGTGTATCAATGTGTGTGTGTGTGTGTGTGTGTGTATGAGTGTGTATCAATGTGTGTGTGTGTGTGTGTGTGTGTATGAGTGTGTGTGTGTGTGTGTGTGTGTGTGTGTGTGTGTGTGTGTGTGTGTGATTATGTTTACATGTTTGTTTAAGTTTGTGTGTGTGTGTGTGTGTTTATGTTAGTGTGTCTCTTGCACCTCCCTCTCCCATAGCTTCATAGTCCCTCTGTCTCTCTGTCTGCCACTCTCTCTTTTTCCTCTCTGTTAATTTCTGCCAGTGTCTCTTTCACTCCTTCCCTCGTCCCCTCCTACACTACGCAAACCCCTTCCCGGTTTCTCCCTTGCCCCACTGAGACGAGGTTGACTTTCAATTAATGAGTCACTTAGTCAAGGATTCCCTAAGATCCGTAAACTGCTGCGATTTGAGAAGTAGGGACGTGAATTGTATTGGGACACTGGGTAGTTCAAGATGCAGGATTACTGAGGGGAGTAATGACCCTGCTCTGCAATGAAAGAGAGAAGGTCTATCAGTGGCTGCTGGTCGGGGCGTGATGGTGCAGCAGTTATGAAACTGGACCAGCAATTGGGAGGTCAGGAGTTCGAATCCAGCATGGCAAGTTATGAAATTGAATTCAATAAATCTGTTAAATTGTTGCTGCTCCCAGGAAGAACAGTAAAAGCTGCTAAATTGTTGTTTAAAAAGCTGGCAATTGTGCCCTTCAGGAAAAAAAAAAAAGATTTGTGTTTAAATAGCATCTTTCATGACCTCCGAATGTCCCAGAGCGCTTTATGGTGAAGTAGCTTTTGAAGTGGTGTCGGAAATTTATAGGAGAAACTGCTTGCCCTGCCAGAAACTCAGTCTGACGCCCCACACGTGACTACACGCTTTCTGACTGATCGGCCTAATTAGTGGACTGTCAATGCGTCCTTACAAAGAGCTTATAATCAAGCACTTTTCAGTCCCCCCCAAAAAATATCTGGGAATATTTTCTCTAAAACATTATGAAACATAACAAAATTGAAAAAAGGACTTGGAATACCACACCATCTTTCATGAATTCCGGATCTCCATAAACACACCACAGTCAATTGAATACTTCTGTGGTAATTAGGGATACCAAGCGAAAAACAACACTGCATGAAGGCAAACTCAGCGGGTGAGGCAGCATCTATGGAGCGAAGGAAATAGGCAACGTTTCGGGCCGAAACGTTGCCTATTTCCTTCGCTCCATAGATGCTGCCTCACCCGCTGAGTTTCTCCAGCATTTTTGTCTACCTTGACAAAACTGACAGCTGAAACAATGCTGAAAATGTTGAATGGGCCAGGCAGCATCTGAGGAGGGGAAGCGTGGACATTAACATTGCAGGTCAATGAAATTTCCATCTGAATTGGATCCAGATCAACATCATCTGCAGTATTTTGCTTTCCCTTTAACAATGTGGTGCAGGTCCTTCCCAGTTTATGACAGGATTTTCAGAGCCCGAATAGTTTGCATCGGAAATGCAATCAGCCGGCAATATTTTTAAATGGAAAAAGACACAAAGTGCTGGAGTAACTCAGCGGGTCAGTCAGCTTCTCTGGCGAACAGGGATAGGTGATGTTTTAGATTGGAACACTTGATTGTTTGTTTATTATTGGCACGTGTACCGAGGTACAGGGAAAAGCCTTTGTTGGCATGTTATCCAGTCAAAAAAATACTAAACATGAATAAAATAAAGCCATCCACAGTGTAATGATACAACATTTAGTGCAAAGATGTAACATTGAAGTCCCGATAAGGTCCCATTAAAAAAAGTTCAGAGGTTTCCAATAATGTAGATGGGAAGGTCAGGACCACATTCTAGCTGAATTTTGCAGAAGGGTCAGTCTGAAGAAGGGTCCCAACCCGAAACATCACCTATCCATGTTCTCCAGAGATGCTGCCTGACCCGCTGAGACTCTTTCTGTGTTTTTTATTTAAATTAAAACATAAACTAGCCAAGGAAACATGCAGTTAAACCACGGTGTTCATCCCAACCATTCAGATTTCTTTCCAAGTTGTAATGTTCCCACAGGACACAAGATACCTGCAGCCCCATAGCAGTCGGCGAATCTAACCCACCGCTCTCCCAATCGTATGTTCCGGCTATACTTATGTTCGTAAGTCAGATGTTCGTAACCTGTGGAGGTCGAGTAACAGTTTAATTCACTTCTTAGTGGTATTGGATTTGGCATGCAGGAGTAATTCCCTTCCTCTGTTTTCAAAACATGGCAAAGGTTCAGGAACAGCTACTTCCCTACAGCCATCAGTCTATTAAACACTACAACCTCCAATAAACTGTGTCCTACATAGACTATTATTGTTATTATTGCACTACTATTGTTTGTCTTTTATATGTACGTATGTGTGTGTATATATGTATATACACACACACACACATATGCACACAAAAAACAAACAACAAATAAACAAACGATATATATATATATATATAAGGTAGACAGATATAAGGTATAAATTGCTGGAGTATCTCAGCCGGTCAGGCAGCATCTCTGGAGAGAAGGAATGGGTGACGTTCGGGTCTAGACCCTTCTTCAGTCTCAACCCAAAACGTCACCCATTCCTTCTCTCCAGAGATGCTGCCTGACCCACTGAGTTACTCCAGCATTTTGTGTCTACCTCGATTTGAACCTGCATCTACAGTTCTTTCCTACACACATATATATATATATATATATATATATATATATATATATATATATACACACACACGCACACACACACACACACACACACACACACACACACACACACACACACACACACACACACACACACACACACACGTGTGTGTGTGTGTGAGTATGTGTGTTTATATTTATACACACACACTGAACTTATTTCTCATTTATTATATTATTTACAGTGTACTATGTTTACATATTCTGTTGTGCTGCAGCAAGTAAGAATTTCATTGTAATATCTGGGACATATGACAATAAAACACTCTTGACTCTTGAGTCTTGAGGATCTCTTAAATCCATGAGAGGCCAATTAGCACTTTGGTTCCATAATAAACCAAACATCAGAACCATTGGACAGGTGGGTCATGAAGAACATAGTTTTAGCGATAAATGTATGACCTGCAGCTCAAATGAATCACCAGGTACGTTGGAGTAATAGAACAGCTAGCCACAATTATAGGAAGACGCGGGATAAATATTCTGAAAGGATGAAGTCAAAGCTATGGTAGTTTTTTTTAATCCAACCTACTTTATGTTCACTCAGTAACACAGTAAGTCATTGCACCAACCCATAGGGGCCACACAGGGTATTCATTTTAAATTAAACTTCAAGAATGTTAATATTCTCCCTAATAACTGTTCTGGTGTAATGGTGTTTTTATGCAATAGATCACAGTGTATCTAACTGGAAATCTCCAACAGAAAGATAATGCTATTTACTGCTGTGCAGACAGTAATGTGGTCTGAGTGGAAATTAGTGGATCTTTGAATGATTTCGTATGGTTTCACAGCCTGCTAATAAAGTGCTGTCGCATTTAGTGTGATAAAGAGTTGAATCAGCCCTAGTCAATTTTCTAAGTTATTTTTAATCATCCTCCGTTACAATTGTAGGTCTGAATATTTCCCTTGATCCATATTATTTTTGATGCGGATGTTAGTACGGTGTTGTGAGCGCTAAGCTTTAAAAATGTATTGTTTTTAATATAATAGTTTTTATGCAACCATTGTATACATCAGTATAAACATTTATGGTTAAAACAATACAACTACCAAAGGCCAGACATTCATTATCTGTATTATCTTCACATTTTGTATCCCCCACAAGGGAGAGGCCTAGATAAGGAACATAGTGGGTTATAGAAGAGGTTGTAAAGATGCAATGCCATTTTACAAGTCTAGTGGAGTGTGTGTGTGTGTGTGTGTGGGGGGGGGGGGGCAGTGAGTCATGGAGCACAGGTCCTTCAGCCCATGAGATCCATGCTGACTTTTATTGTCCATCTACACTTATACCATCTTCCCGCATAAGGACAATATTTTTCCATGCTTCGCCTAAATGCCTCTTTCAAATTTCATCTGTCGCGGAACAATAATTATCGTAAAATTTAGACTGAAGAGAGACATTTGGGTTGGGGACAGCTACAATTAAAAATTGTTCAAAGGTATTTAAACAGACGTAGAGGGGTGTGGGTCTACTGTAGGTGAATGGGATTGGGGTGGACAGGCATCACGGTCGGCACAGAACAATGGCAGCAGAAAGAGCCTGTTGTTTGCTGTGCAACTCTACAATTCTGTATGAGAGTTTGCTAATCACAGTGAAACTTCACATGTGGTGCATCACATAACAGGTACTGGTTAAAGCCGGGGACAGTGCAACACTTTCTTAAGTGGTGGTTAGTATTGGGCAACTACTAAGACTTTTATATCTCAAGACTGATTTAAGCACAGTCATTCCCGTGGCCTCTATCTCTGTTTCCGTGTTCTTGACTGGATTTGAAATATCCCAAAACCTGGAAAAATCTTTTGTTTTAACTGCTCTAACTTAGTAGAGTTACAGTGCATTCAGAAAGTATTCAGACCCCTTCACTTTTTCCACATTTTGTTACGTTACAGCCTTATTTTAAAATGGATTAATTTCATTTTTTTTATCATCACTCTATACACAATACCCCCGGGGTCAAGGAAAGAGCGTTCACGTCGCGGCCCTGCTTCCACCAATCTTTCCACCACCACGCACAAGATGCGACAGGACAGGCACCGTTGTATGCAGATGCCGAGATGTGTGTTCAGCTCTGGCTGAACAACTTCTAATCTTGTGTGTTGTCTCGATAAGAAGAAGACACACTACCCCAGAATAAAGAAGCAAAAACAATGTTTAGAGATTTTTGTAAAGTAATTAAAACTAAATAACTGAAATATCACATTTATATAAGTATTCAGATCCTTTGCTCTGACACTCAAAATTGAGCTTAGGTTCATCCTGTTTCCATTGATTATCCTTGAGATGTTTCTACAACTTGACTGGAGTCCTCCAGTGGTAAATTAAATTGATCGGACATGATTTGGAAAGGCACACACCTGACTATATAAGGTCCCACAGTTGACAGTGCATGTCAGATCAAAAACCAAGCCATGAAGACGAAGGAATTATCCGTAGACCTCCGAGACAGGATTGTGTCGAGACACAGATCTGGGGAAAGGTATAAAACAATTTCTGCAGCATTGCAGGTCCTGAAGAGCACAGTGGCCTCCGTCATTCTTAAATGGAAGAACTTTGGAACCACCAGGACTCTTCATAGAGCTGGCCACCCGGCCAAACTGAGCATTCGGGGGAGAAGAGCGATGGTCACTCTGACAGAGCTCCAGAGTTCCTCTGTGGAGATGGGAGAACCTTCCAGAAGGACAACTCTATCTGCAACACTCCACCAATCAGCCCTTTATGGTAGAGTGGCCAGATGGAAGCCACTCCTCAGTAAAAGGCACATGACAGCCTGCTTGGAGTTTGCCAAAAGGCACCTAAAGGACTCAGACCATGGGAAACAAGATTCTCTATGATGAAACCAAGATTTAACTCTTTGGCCTGAATGCCAAGAGTCATGTCTGGAGGAAACCATCACCTGGCCAATGCCATACCTAAGGTGAAGCATGGTGGTGGCAGCATCATGCTGTGGGGATGTTTTCAGCGGCAGGAACTGGGAGACTAGTCAGGATGGAGGGAAAGATGAACGCAGTAAAGTACAGAGAGATCTGTTCCAGAGCGTTCTGGACCTCAGACTGGGGCGGAGGTTCACATTCCAACAGGACAACGTCCCTAAGCACACAGCCAAGACAACGCAGGAGTGGCTTCGTGACAAGTCTGTGAATGTCCTTGAGTGGCCCAGCCAGAGCCCGATCTTGAACCCGATCGAACATCACTGGAGGGATCTGAAAATAGCTGTGCATCGATGCTCCTCATCCAACTTGACAGAGCTTGAGAGGATCTGCAGAGAAGAATGGGAGAAATTACCCAAATACAGATGTGCCAAGCTTGTAGTGTCATTCCCAAGAAGACGAGGCTGTAATCAACAAAGTATTGAATAAAGGGTCTGAATACTTATGTAAATGTGATATTTCAGTTACTTATTTTTAATTACTTTTCAAAAATTTCTAGACACCTGTTTTCGCTTTTTTATTCTGGGGTATTGTGAGTAGATTGATGATTTTAAAAAAATGAATTTAATCCATTTTAGAATGAGGCTGTAACGCAATAAAATGTGGAAAAAGTGAAGGGGACTGAATACTTTCTGAATGCACTGTATAGAGTCACACCACATAGTAACAGGCGCTTCAACCCATCGAGTCCATCATGCACCGATTATCACAAATCCTACACTAACCCATTTCCACCCCTTAAAGGCAAACCACAAAGGTGACCAAAATAGTTTGCTATTAATAACCTTTAATTAAAAAGATGTACATTCTATATTTATATTATCTGGTGAAAATGGCTCATTGCTGCACATTTTTTGTAAGAAGTCATTAAACTTGTAGCTGTATTAAAAGAAGGCAATGTTTGATTAACTATAGAGCTACAAAGCTGTCCCAGGTCCTGGGATAGCATGCGTGAGAGTAGAATTGTGGAGAGATTAGTTCTGAAGGTACCATCCAACTTCCAGCTTCAATACACTGTGCAAAGGTATAACATCCAGTCAAAGCTGGTCGCACGAAGTGCACACAAATCAATGATAGCTGGCCACACACAGAATCAATTACCCGAATATAAATGGTGGGGAATGAGGCTACAACTCAATAGAATGTTCCTTCCAGTTTTCCAGTTTTAAAGAACATGGTTGCTTCTTTTTATGGGGTGGGAGATTGCAACCATCACGTGATCCGCCCTGTTTCGACGAATGCAATCAACCCGGCGTGCACAATTAAATAAGATCATATAGAACAAGTTGTCCAACAACTTTAGGCTGTGCACGCCCTACGCAAGAAGAAGAAGCTTATTTTTATGAAGTTGTCGTGTGAAGGATCATGTTTCTATCTCAAGTGTCAAGTGTTTTATTGTCATATATCCCAAAACGGAACAATGAAATTCTTACTTGCAGCAGCACAACAGATATGTAAACATATTACTTTGTAAAACCCATAATAAACAACAACAAAAGTTTGTGTGTGTATATATACATACATACATGCACACACCATTATATATATATAGACAATGGTAGTGCAAAGTCAAAAATAATGTTTGCTGTACATCTTCTGTTATCATCGGCTGCCCGTCGCATCTGCTGATTTAAATGGTCCCATCCAATCCAGGTAGACTTTATTTTTTCCCTGCCCCACTCCAGGTGCTGAAAGCTCTTTAGATGTAGCACACCTGAGGCAGTTTAATAACTTATCAAAATCAAATGTTCTCCTTGACAAATTTGAATTATGTGGTGATATGCACTGGTTTTGAATTGAGTAGTGATCTCAAATGATCCTTCGAAGGTAGACAAAAATGCTGGAGAAACTCAGCGGGTGAGGCAGCATCTATGGAGCGAAGGAATAGGTGACGTTTTGGGTCGAGACCCTTCTTCAGACTGATGTCGGGGGGGGGGGGGGAAGAAAGGAAGAGGCGGAGACAGTGGGCTGTGGGAGAGCTGGGAAGGGGGGGGGAAGGAGGGAGAAAGCAAGGACTACCTGAAATTGGAGAAGTCAATGTTCATATCCAATGTAAACTATCGATGTAAACTACCCAAGCGAAATATGAAGCGCTGCTCCTCCAATTTGCAGTGGGACTCACTCTGGCCATGGAGGAGGCCCAGAACAGAAAGGTCGGATTCGGAACGGGAAGGGGAGTTGAAGTGCTGAGCCACCGGGAGATCAGTTTGGTTATTGCGAACTGAGCGGAGATGTTGGGTGAAGCGATCGGAAAGCCTACGCTTGGTCTCACCGATGTAGAGCAGTTGACACCTGGAACAGCGGATGCAATAGATGAGGTTGGAGGAGGTGCAGGTGAACCTCTGCCTCACCTGGAAAGACTGCTTGGGTCCTTGGATGGAGTCAAGGGGAGAGGTAAAGCGAAAAGTGTAGCATTTCCTGCGGTTGCAAGGGAAAGTACCAGGGGAGGGGGTGGTTTGGGTGGCAAGGGACGAATTAACCAGGGAGTTACGGAGGGAGCGATCTCTGCGGAAAGCAGAAAGGGGAGGAGATGTGAAGATGTGGCCAGTGGTGGGATCCCGCTGGAGGTGGCAAAATTGTCGGAGGATAGTATGTTGTATGCGACGGCTGGTAGGGTGGAAGGTGAGGACAAGGGGGACTCTGTCCTTGTTACGAGTGGGGGGATGGGGAGTGAGAGTGGAGCTACGGGATATAGAGGAGACCCTGGTGAGAGCCTCATCTAGAGTTGAAGAGGTAAGCCCCCGTTTCCTAAAGAATGAGGACATCTCCAATGCCCTGGTTTGGAACACCTCATCCTGGGTGCAGGTGCGGCGTAGATGGAGGAATTGGGAGTAGGGGATAGAGTCCTTACAGGAAGCAGGGTGGGAAGAAGTGTAGTCCAGATAGCCATGGGAGTCAGTGGGTTTGTAGTAGATGTGGGTCAGTAGTCTATTACCTACTCAACTGATCCTTCTGTAACATTGAAGGTAACTGAGAACTTCAACAGTTGAGATACATTAATTCGTCAAGTTTATTGTCCAAGTATGGTAAGGTTCAGGTACAATGAAAATCCTGCTTGCAGCAGCATCTCAGGCACATGGGCTCAGTCAAAACATAAACACATAAATTATACATAAATTGCACACAAATTCTGTAAATCAGTAAAATGAAATAAGGTTGTGCAAAAATAACAAGACATTTCTGCAAAACACAATTAGATTTTAAACAAGTCCATAGGAGTACAAGTGGTGGTTGATAGTGTTCCATTGTCAAGGTTGAGCAGGTAGGGGTTCAAGAAATTGCAGCTGTTCATGAATCTGGTCGTGTGTTATTTCAGGCTTTTATACCTCCTGCCCAACAGTAGCGACAAGAAGCTGACATGGGCCAGATGGTAAAGATCCTTGATGATGGATACTGCTTTCTTGAGGTAGCGCCTCACCGAGATAGTTTTGCTTGTGGGGAGGGCTGAGTCCATCACAGTCTGCAGCATCTCGTGTTCCTGTGTGTTGGAATTGCTGAACAATGCACTCAGGATACTCCCCGCAGCACATCTGTAGATGTTTGTTAGAGTATTCGCTGACATGATTAATCTTTTTAAACCTTAAAAAAAAAGTAAAGGCAGTAGTGTGCCTTGTTCAAGATGCAGCCAGTCAGGATACTTTCTACTTTCTGCATAGATACTGCATAGAGCACAACTGCACATCTAACATTGTTTGTTAGAGTATGCAGTGAGGTACTGATGTACCTTCTATAGGATTACATCATTGTGCCGGGCCATCTGAGATGTTAACGCACACACTTCAGCACACACTAAAAGCTGAACCTGAGATTTTCTATCATTTAACTAAAATTGAAAATGGTTCTTGACTGAGGCATCGTGAGGTGTCTTTCAGTGCAATCTACTGAACTGGTTCTCATTTGGGCCGAAGCAGAGAAGAGGAACTCTCAGGTGAGCCTTTTTCCCCAAATTTTCCCTGGGATTTTCTTTTCTGTTCTTTTTTACATCTGCCACTCTTCGAAAATGATAAGGGAGGAGACCCAACTTGAGAGGGTGGTGGAGACAGACATTCTCACAACATGTGAGAAGTATCTGGACAAGGCCCTTGAATGGCCAAGGAATAGAAGACCTCTGACCAAATACTGTTGAATGTAATTAGCAGAGATGGGTACCAGATGATCTGGACAGAAAGGATGGGCAGAACGACCTGGTTTTGTGCTGCATGTCTTGGTAATGTCATGAGTGCAGGGTGGTCATGAAAGATCAATTAATATCTTGGTGTCTATTAGCTTTGTATGTATCTATATATGTGGGTCAACATCTCACTGGGCAATGTAATTCCCTTCTGGGTTATCAGAAAAGCTTGCTCTTCAAATTAATTCCCAGCCCTGGAAAGTCAAGCCAATCACGTCCCACTTTAGGTAGTCTTGTTGAATCACCTACTTAAATATAGCAGTGTTATTTATGAACGCACGAACTTTCATCTTTAATCATTCGCATCGATGTACTTAAAGCTGGTTAAGTAGGGCACTGAGCGATCAGTCGACTCACAAACGTTCGTGGAATGCAAACACAGTGACCGGTGGGCTTTGCGCGTTTCCGTGCTTTGCAATGCTTCGTAGCAGCCACATCCTGGGATTGATATTCAGCGCTCATAAAAATAATTCACCAGAAAAAGAAGCACTCATTAATTTTGAAGCCTTGACTTGTCTCGAAAGGGTCCGTGGGAAAGAAAGTTCTATCACTTTATCCTCTGGCTGTGTGAAGGACTTGCGTCACATGTCTGTGAATGTGGTACTTTGTCATCCTGACCTTGTTTAATTTTGTTTCTGACATCCTACCGTACTCTCTTGCCTCCAACCATTCTGCTGCTTCTTGCTATGTTTGATGTGGTCCCAGAGGTAAAGCCTCGCTCCCTCAGTGCCTCCTGCAGGACTCCTCTGTACATCTGATTCCTAAGGGTCTGCTGCACCTGTTTCCCCGTTTCTCACTTCGTATTTGGAAATGCCATGAATATTAGCCACCTTCTACCACCTTGTGAAAGCAGATTGACTGCAGAGAGTGAAGCCTAGGTGTTTCGTTCCTGGCAGGAGCTGAAATATGGTTAGAAATTGTACCTGGCCAATTAACCTCCACTTATCCCCCAGCACAATTAACGGGTCAGGCAATACCTGTAGAGGGAATAAACATGAAACATTGTTATCATTCCCTCCACAGATGCTGACTGACTCGCTGAGTTCCTCCAGCACCTTGTGTTATCTTCAAGATTGCAACATCTCCAGTTCCTTGTGGCCCCAGTACAATTGGTGTGGATTGGACTTGCAGTAAACATCCGCAGTAAACAACAACGCTCAGGTGAACACTTTGTTTAAATTGGTGGCACAATTAGTATACTGCCACCTCATAGCTCCAATAACTCGTGTTCAATTCTGCCTGGAGTTTGCACACTCCCCCTGTGACCACATGGGTCTCCTCCAGGTGCTGTATTTTGGTCCCACATCCCAAACAGTTTCAGGTAGGATGTCAATTTGCCTTGCACTGTAAACTGCTCCTCATGTGTAAGTGAGTGAGTGGTAGAACATGCAAGAGCTGATCCGAATGTGAAATGCAATGACCTCCTATGGATTACATGCAAGGAATGTACACAGGAAGAACGTACAAACTCTGAACAGGCAGCACCCATAATCAGGATCAAACCCGGGTCTTGTACCTTGTACCTTGTGGTCATCACCTCCGAAGAGTCCACCAGGGACAATACTGGAAGTTGGACAATTTATACTGGGCAATTTTTACATTTATCAAGCCAATTAACCTATAAACCTGTACATCTTTGGAATGTGGGAGGAAACCGAAGATCTCGGAGAAAACCCATGCAGGTCACGGGGAGAACGTACAAACTCCATACAGATATGGTTAGAAATTGTACCTGGCCAATTAACCTCCACTTATCCCCCAGCACAATTAACGGGTCAGGCAATACGTAGTCGTATACATCCCGTAGTCGGGATCGAACCCGGGTCTCCGGCACTGCATTTTTGCTGTAAGGCAGCAACTCTACTGCTGTGCCACGCTGCCACCCAGAGCTACTCCAGCACTTTGTGTCTTCTATTGAAACATCAGCATTGTTGCGTCCTTAATTCTCACAGGGGTGATTTCCTTACAGCATGTACTTGGGGGATGGTTGAGGAGGGTGGGGCTGGGTGACCTCCGCCTGCTTCTGTTCTTTATGCTCTCATGTTCTGCTGATTCATTGCTCCACGAGGAACGACTCAAGGGAAAAAAATGCATATTTCACCAGTGGTTGGACCACACTTCTCGCCAGAAGCAGTGTCATTCTTCCTCATGTCTGCTTGGCATGGTGCTGTACTCTGTATTCTTTGCTGGAACATAGATCAGTACAGCACAGAAACAGGCCCTTCGGCCCACAATGTCTGTGCTAAACATGATGCCAATTCAAACTAATCTCCTCTGCCTGCACGTGATCCTGCAAATCCATGTGCTGCTCCAAAAGCCTCTTGAATGCTACCCTGCCTCCACCACCACCCCTGGCAACTCATTCCAGGCTCCTACCACACTCTATGTACAAAAATTGCCCCACACATCCCTTTTAAACTTTTCCCCCTCTCACATTAAGAATATGTCTCCTAGTATTTGACATTTCCATCTTCGGTAAAACAATCAGACTGTTCACGGATCCAAGGAACTGTAGTTTGAAGAAGGGTCCGAACCCGAAATCTTACCTGTCCTGTCCCTCCCACAAAATGTGCCCAACCCACTGAGTTCCTCCAGCACTTTATGTTTAAATATGATTGTCTATATCTCTAGTAATTTTTATAAATTCCTATCAGGTCTTCCCATCAGATGCTCGAGGGAAAACTATCCAAGTTTGTCCAGTCTATTCTTATAACAAATCCTCTCTCACACAGACATGCAGATCTTTCTTTCAAGTACTCCAGAGCAAATCACTGCAAAGTCCCCTCTAGTTATTTAGCCAGTTACTTGAAATCTGTGATCTTTACATATTTACTTCATTTCAAACAAAACCCTTCATTTCCCATTAGTTATGTAATGAGATGAAAATCGCCAAACATTTCAAACACTCGCTAACATTTTCAACAAGGTCATTCTGGAAACGTTATGTGTTGAGCAGTCATGTAATTCATTACAATTTACATTGTTGCACTATTCCATTTCTTTCTGAGGTAGACAGATTGGGAAACGGGTCAGTCAAAATGGAGAAAGGGTGAGATGGGGAAGGGTCATCTGGGGAAGGGGACATCAGCCAGACTTTCTACTGGTCATCATCTACTCATCAGTGTAGGCCCATGAAGGGAAGAAGGTTCCCGATGCGAAACATGACCAACCCAGTTTCTCCAGAGATTCAGCCTGACCTGCATTTTGTGTCTATTTTTGGTATAAACCAGCATCTGCAGTTCATTTGGAGAGGTGGATTAGGTTTCGCTGTGACACGGTCCATCATCAGTCCACCACTTCACGTGAAGAATAGATGCATGCTGTCCCTATGGCAACAACCAGTATTTTGGCGAATGGGAAGGCAGATGATAAACAAGGCTGATAATAATTCACGCTGTGATCTAAATCAATAGCTGTAGCATTTTTGTCGTGAAATCCTGGGCCAGTGGGGCCTTGAATTTGACTTGTCATTGCCTCCTATAGTTCAGGCTGATCATAGGTCAGATACGCAAGCCCAACATGACCATTAACATCCCGCATCATTCTCCAGTTGGGGGACTCTACAGTGAAGATTGGATAACCAGTCCAAACTAATAATGATAGACAGTATATGATCAGCAAGAACATTTGCAACTGAATAATTGAAATCCAATTCTGATCAATGCAGTTGGGAATCAAGATGCATGTCCATTTCAAAAGATTCGGGTGATCATGCACATTCTAGAATGGTACATGACCAGTTCCACAGCTCCATTAAGTGGAAATCCCAGGCAACCTCCTCTCCTGTTATTGTGGATGGTATTTATGGTGATTGTGGACTCTCTTGATTTCCAATTCCAATTATTCAGACTGAATACTGAGTTACGGTGCGGGCTGCCAAGAGTGTACAATTAGTTCCCCCTCTACCTCTAGCTTCGGGCCCTGTAACACACTCACAGACACTTCTGCAAGCCTTTAGGCAATATTCAGCTGCCTTCAAAAGCAGTCATCTGTGTTTTACTTACATCACTGAAATGCCCAGAGAGCATTAGACCGCTTCCATTTCAAGATACTCACTGTCACACTCCAGCCTTAGGCCACAGATACCTCGTGCTTGTTCTAAAATGAAACTTAACCTGCAGTGGGCATCCCATGATATAACATTAAATGCAATTGGAAATCATTGACAGCTAAGGTCCAGTACTTATTGTCACAAGAGATGATGTGAGAGCTGAAAGCTGTATAATGATGCAGCAACGTGACAATAAAGGCCGGCTACTTTTAAAGACAGCATGTTCACTACTTTTATTTCCCAAATTAATATCAGCATCAAAGTTCCTGCAATGTAGTCATTTAATTATTGGCTTCAAAGACCTTGGACAATGGTCCCTGGATTTTATAAAAATATACGCTTTTTTAAAATCAATTTTGTTGTCCAGTCCAGAATGTCGCTGTTGCCCCTCTCCCACTATAGCACAGAAATCTCTTGCTTGACTTCTATTTACTATGGTGTAGGTAGGAACTGCAGATGCTGATTTACACCGAAGATAGACACAAACTGCGGGTCAGACAGCATCTCTGGAGAGAAGGAATGGGAGACATTTCTGGTCGAGACCCTTCTTCTGACAGAAAGTTAGGAGAGAGGGAGGCTAGAGATATTCCCACATAATCCTCCGACATTTTCACCACCTCCAACGGGATCCCACCACTAGCCACATCATCCCATCTCCACCCCTTTCCGCAGAGACCATTCCCTCTGCAACTCCCAGGTTCACTCATCCCTTCCCACCCGAACCATCCCCGCCCCAGGTACTTTCCCTGCTACTGTAGGAGATGCAACACCTGTTCCTATACCACCTCCCCCGACTCCGACCAAGCACCCCGACAGTCCTTTCAGGTGTGGCAGAGGTTCACTTGTACCTCCTCCAACCTAATATACTGTATCCACTGTTCCAGGCGTCAACTCCAATATATCGGCGAGACCAAGCGCAGGGTCGGCAATCATTTTGCTGAACACCTCCGCGCAATCCACTTCGGCCTACGTGATCTCCAGATTGCTAAACCTTTCTCCTCCCATTCCCACACTGACCTCTCTGTCTTCGGCCTCCTGCAGCTTACAACCCAGCAGTATGAATATTGATTTATCTAACTTCAAGTAACCCTTGCTTTCCCTCTCTCTCTCTATCCCTTCTCCACCCTAGTTCTCCAGCCAGTTTCACTGTCCTCCTGATTAATTTTACTGATTGTATGCCTCATTGTCACCTTCCCCTCAACCAAAAAATGAACCATTCTACATTTCCTTGATCATCGTCTGCTTTGATCTGTCATTTTCAGACCATACCCTTCCATATCTCTGGTCTCACTCTCCCCTGACTCTCAGTCTGCAGAAGAATCTCAACCCGAAACATCACCCATTCCTTCTCTCCAGAGATGCTGCCTGTCCCGCTGAGTTACTCCAGCATTTTGTATCTATCTCTATATACCATACCTTAGCCAAGGTGATGATAGAGACACATGGAACTGCAGATGGCTGGAAACGAGCATAACACAAAGTGCTGGAGGAACTCAATGGGTCTGGCAGCATCTGCGGAAGAATGGGAAGGCGCCGTTTCGGGTTGAGACCGTTCTTCAGACTCATGTACCAATTTCTAAATCATGTGCAAGGTTTGCAATGAGGTGAAAATCATCTATATAGATTCAATGTTACAATACATTTCAAATTAACTATTGCATATGAATATCTTTTTCCACTGTGCTTATTATCATAAGACAGGAGCAGAATTGGGCTTTTCGGCCCATCAAGTCTGCTCCTCCATTTGATCCCAGGTGATCTATTTTTCCCTCTCAACCCCATTCTCTTGCCTTCTTCCCGATTTAAAGAATGTGAAGATGTTCTCTGTCCAAGAAGTGGATGGTGAAGCCTCTGCTGTGGAATAGCCTGCCTATACAAACTGGTCCTTCTCCATGGCTGAAGACGGGCCACTTAGAAATTGTACTCTGAAGGTTAAGTGACATTGAAAAACTCCAGCAAAGAGGGAGGGGGGGGGAAGAGATCAAAGCAGGGGAAATAAACTGGCCAAATAGTAAAGCAATGACCATTAGAAATAAAAGCTTTTCACATTTAACAGAAGCACTTTGACTGTCCATCTACTTACAGGGATATCTTGTGGGATGTATCTTAAATTAACAGCACTCCCTTTGCCAAATTGCTAGAAATGTAAGTTTCAGTGATGTAAGATTATTAATAATTAAGGACTAATTGGAAAATCACTTCCAAGCATTTTAGTCTCTTTTGCCTGTGACACTTGCTATTAATGAACAGCAACGATAGATGAATACTGCGGGCCAGCATCTATTGCCATTAAAAATTTACAACCTTTAGCTAATAGGTGAAAGCTTAGGGTTTGCTGAGAACTACATTATGAAAATATCAACTGCAATTAACACAAACTTTCTCTGCATGTTGATAATCATCCCATGAAAACAATTTAACTGTAAATATTGAAAGCAACCTCACTCTCAAGGTACTGCTGCATGTGGTTTACGGGAGCTTTAATTGTAGGATGCAATTAGTCACTCGGTTAATGCTTAAGTGTGGTTAAATATCACTGCCTGCAATTTCCATTATATGTTTGAAGAGTCTGCGCTTAATTCTTCACCTTCACCCCCACTATCCTTCGACTGTTCCACTTCCTCTTCTGTGGCCCCGAACTCTTGTTGTGCTCATAGACTTATGGACACTGACAAATCTCTCCCAGTCTCCATGCAGCAGTCTAGAAAGTGAGCATCAACAGGCTATTTGATTGTGATAAACATCAGAACCAAACCCGAGTTGTCCTTTTTACCTATCAGCAGAAGACACTGACGGGGTGGTTGCTTAGCTTGGTGCTTTCAAGTCCAGGACACTGAGGACAACTCTAACATTGTTTAGAAACAAGGAACTGCAGATGCTGGGTTTACACAAAAGGACACAAAAGTACTGGAGTAATTCAGTGAGTCAGGCAGCATCTCTGGGGAACATGGATCGGGACCCGGGACACTTCTTCACCCCTTGACCCTCCTTTCGGCTCGGGACCCTTCTTCAGACTAACGGTAGGGGGAGGGAAGAAAAGTGTAAGTGAGGAGAGGCACAACAAAACGTGGCAGGTGGACACAGGCAAGGGATTTTATTTTGATGGGTAGAGAGCTGGAACAAAGGCCAGAGATAAAAGCAAGAGGTGTGAGACAGGTGGAAGAAGAGATACAAAATGAGAAGCCAGAGGAAGGAATGAGAGAAATAGGCGCGTCCAACTAGGGCATGGGGGGGGGGAGAAAGAGCGGGGGAGGAGGGTAAAGGGGGTTGTTCGGGAGAATGGGGAGAGGAGGTAGGATTATAGTAAAATTGTTACTAACACCCTACAATATGGCACATTGGACCTAAGACTTTTTTGTCTGAATACAGTTGTACAGCACGGAAATAGGCCCTTTGGCCCAACTCATTCATGCTTTAATAGACAAAAGAAGCGTTGCTTTTCTGCACAGCTTTAATGACCTGAGGACACCACAAAGCATGCACCAATTAAATATTCTGTGATGTGCAGTCATCGTTGAAATGCAGCGGCCTCTTTGTACACAGCAAGCTTTCACAATGAGTCTGATGGCCAAAGCCAGATGGTCCATCGTCGGAACGTTAGGCTGAGGAACATGCATTGACCAGGGCCCAGGGCCATCTCCCTTGCTCTTCTCTGAAATATAACTTCGGGGAATATTGTTTTCCACACTCCTCCAGACACGGTTTGAACTGAAAAACAGCACAGCACTGCCTAGACATTTGTGATCAAATCTCCATTGTCGGATTTGAACCCCCAACATCCTGATTTAGAGGAGAAAGCGCCATGGTTTTGCGTGTTATGTTGCCATCGTGGCCAATTCACCCACAAAACGTTTGGATACCCAGTGTTTTCTTTTTGTCATCTGTTAAACTTCCAAAGAATCAAATGGCAACGCCATCACTTACACACTGTTCAATTGTAGAGTCTGTCTCATTAAAGAGCATTCACAGCGTAAAATACTATAAACCTAAGGAAGACATGTGAACTTTGTGCAAAACCATGATGATCTCTGCAGGATACATCAATTATAACTGTAAATGGAGATACAAGGAACTTGAGGTGCTGGTTTACAATAAAAACACACAGGTGCCGGTGTAACTCAGCGGGTCAGGCAGCACCTGTGGAGGGAATGGACAGAGGATGTCGCAGGTCAGGACCCTTCTTCAGATTGATTGTAAAGGGGGTCGGAGGGGAGGTTTGAAGCTGGGAAAGCAGTGGGGTCAGGACAAAGCCTGGCATGTGATAGGGGGTTTAAGTGGGGTTTTCATTGGCAGATTGATGTACAAGGATTAGAGATGAAATGAAGACAAATTCTAAACTCCAAAGCTGGAAAAGATAGTTGGACAGAAACATTATTCGATCACTTCATCCTTCCTTATCTACTCAGCTGCTCTGACAGGGTGATGCTACCCTTAAAAGTTTACATGCTTTCTTAAATTGCAAACTTTATCTTGCCAGCGTTTTTGTAAGTCAGTCTGTCCATTCCAGAATTTAGCTGCTTTTATTTCCATACTATGTTTTTGCCACTTTCCCTCTCAGATTTAACACATTAGGACCATATCAACTGTCCATCTGTTTAGTACAGTCTGATATTTCATTTATGAATAAATGCACGTAAAATGCTTTTTTTTTAGTGGAAATTAGACCCATTTCGAGCAAGAAAATAATGCTTAATAATTTTAGATCTGCCCGGTTTAAGTTTACAAACCTGATCAATGGAAATCAATTTACAACCTTAGCAGGAGATGCTGTAATTCATTTCAATTCTCACTCACTCGCCCACTCAGTCGCTGTACAATTCATGATTTATTTCACAGTTACAGGGAAGGGATCTTCCTATCTCTAACCGAAGCTCGGGATAGAGCGTGAAACAACACGACTACCTCCTGGAGTCCACGGCGCGACAAACTCCAGCCCAGAATTTATATCAACCCATCTCAAAACAGTAGATAGTGACCGGTCCGGGTGAGTTTCCCGTTTATCCTGACTGTAATACTTGCGCGTGTCTCTGTCTGTCCTCTTGTGTTCTGAAGATACAAGAAGAGGAACTTGTTAATAACGGAGGGTTGGATGAGATGAGATGAGAATGAGCAACATTAAGTATTGACCGGGAACGCTTCAGTTGGATGTTAGCGCGGAGGGAGGGTGAGCATGTGGCATCTTTGCCAAAGTGAACCGAGCTGATGATACACTAGTGAAAGATGCAACTCATTATTTTAACAGCTCCTGAAGGAAGAAAAAAAAGATACCCTTACAGGAAGGTGCCGCCCTCACTCAACAAACCCCACTCTAAAAAACGCCACTGCTATAGAGGCCAGACTGAGAAAAGTTTTGCAATTACTGATGTTCCCCTCTATTCTTTGTAAGCCGGGAACCAAATCCCAGGGGCGCGTTTAGTTTATGGGGGAAAAAGGTGGGAAATCTATTTCGAGCGGAGAAAGATTTCGAGGGAATTGAATTTATTATCTCTTGATATTCTTGATTGAATTCTCTCTTTAATTTGTGTACTCGTGATGTCTTTACTATTTATTTCATTCCGCTTACATGTTTCTACTATTTGTTAAACTTTGTAAGGTGTCCTTGAGACTTTTGAAAGGCGCCCATAAATATAATGTATTATTATTATTATTATTATTATCTAAAGCCCGGCTCTCTGTCCGCCCATCGCTGCTCGGCGACAGTCGGCAGGTCCATTGATGCTGCTGGCAGCGGTGTGTGTTGCTCAGACTAGATTGTTAAAGCGCCGAAAAGAGCTGATGTCTAACGCGGTCGATAAAACTTGTGTCTATCGATTAGTTAAATTTCATTTTGCCAACCCAGTTGCCCTAAACAGCGGCGTAATTGATTAAAAAAGAAAATCATAGTAGGTAGATTTAAAGACGGAATAACATGAATGAACTCATTTCGCAAGAAGTAATGGAAACTTCGACCCATGATCATGCAGTAAATTCCGGGGAACGCACCCTAAGGAGATAATAGCTTTATGGAACATTATTAATAAGTCTATTAAGGGCAACTCTCTTCAAACAGTGATGACCAATGGTTTGGGAAGTCTCTCTGGGTAAGGTTGTCGTGTCTGTATAACAAGGACGGCGGGGAACCTTGACCCTTCTTGCTTCACGTCCCTGCTATCCATCAGACCCAGGCATCTAGTCACAGGAGCGGCGAGTGAAGAGCCCGCGACACCAGCTGACTATGGACCCGCCATGAATCCAGTCTAACTAACGTCTCTATGTATTTCGAGTTGAATATGGCTGAGTGCCTTCAGATAGTTATGTGTGCACCTCCGTCCTTGCTAACGAATGCAATTTTGTCACAACCTTCTCTTAAGTCTGTGAAGAAAATGTAATCGCAAAGTTGCCATGCAAAATGTAACTCCTTCTTATCAAATTCCATTTAATACACTCCGGCCCACTCACATGGAAGTCCTCGCGAGTATTGACCGGGGTGAGAATCGCACCTGTTTTCACCACATCCCCCACCCTCTCGCCCCCCCACCCCCCTCTATTCCCACCCCCACCTCTCCTACACCTCATTTAGTTGCCTTTTCACAATCTATCCAGCCTATTTGCCAGTGGCTGACCTTTGGAAACCTATCCAACTTCATTAGCGGATGGGGTCATCCAAACTGTACCAGGCATGTAAACAGCCATTAAAGGGATTCTTTTATCAATAGACAGTAATTAAAATGTCAACGTTTAATTTTCAGTAGACTCCCGTTCTCTTCGAGTAATCTTTCCCCTTAATAAGACTGTAATCGAAGAGAGAGAGAGAGAGAGAGAGAGGCGTCGAGAGAGAGGGAGGGAGAGAGAGGGGTGATCTAATGTATGGGACCGCGCAATCGATACAACAGTGAATTGATTTGCCTCTAAAATTAAATTTATTGGGGTCATGGTTTTATTTGCTGCCTGATACAACGGTTAAATGGAGAACATTCATTTTGAATAGCAGCGTTTATTAAACTTCCACTGAATTAGAGCGCCGTGATTTATGTTGCAATCTTCGCCAAGAGCCCTCCAGGAAAGGAGAGTTGTTTTTTTATATGACACGGCTTTGTAAGTTTTAACCGAAATATAATTCGCCAGTCTGCTTCAAAAGTAAACGTGCCGCCTATGGCTGGCGGGCAGGTAGTGGGGAGGGAGAAGCGAGGTGGGGAGAGAGTGCTGAGTGTCTACAGCCCCACGCACACACGGCCCTCTCCTTACCCCGGCCAACAAGCAACCCTTAAAGGGAGAGGCCCCAGCGCCCGCTGGCGGGGTGGACAGTGGAACAAAAGACCACAGACTCCTTCAGGGATGTGGTGTTATTTAACCTGTGACCCCGCGCACACACACACACTCTCTCTCTCTCTCTCTCTCTCTCTCTCTCTCTCTCTCTCTCTCTCTCTCTCTCTCTCTCTCTCTCTCTCTCTCTCTCTCTCTCTCTCTCTCTCTCTTTCACACACACACTATTTTTTTTCTCTCTCTCACACACACATACGCACTCTATTTCTCTCACACTCTCTCTCTCTCTCACACACACACACACACACTCACTCTCTCTCCCTCTCTCTCTCACACACACACACACACACACATACACTAAAACACACTGACACTCACACACACACACACACACACACACACACACACACACACACACACACACACACACACACACACACACACACACACACACACACACACACACACACACACTTACCAAGTCAGACCCACATACATAACCCGCTCGCTGTACGCATTAAGTCTCTACACAAAAACTGCTCTGAAAATAAAGTATACACATCGACCTAAACACACTACAATTCTTCAACATAATCACTGCCCTCTCTCCATATATAATATATATTGACCGTAAATATCGACCCTCTAAATACAACCTCTACATATTTATGCATATACTTAAACGCAGCCACGTTTATTTTCCGGGCTAATATCTTAGGGTGATTGATTGCCAAATATTGTTTTTATTACTTGGAAGTCCTTGATTTTAAAGATATGTTATGGAGAGCGCGTTTCCGTCCCCCCTGCCCACCGTAAATCCATGCCTATAATTCTTCTAATCTTGCACAATTAACAACTCATTCATGATGTTCAAATAAAAAGTTAGTAGAAATGTTTTTTGATGGTAATATCAGGGCTCGGGTGTTGATGAGTTTATTGTCCAACTGTTAATTCACTTCTGGAACATGTGAATGAAAAGTTGGACGGAGGCGCCGAGAGTGCAAGGAAGCGTGAGCTAGTGTCCGCTTGTGACTTTCCAGCTTGTGGGAATGGGTTGAGTGTGCGCGGGCGGAGCAGAGAGTGGGCGTTCAGAAAGTTAGACGTGCATAAATGGCATGGAAAATATTGTGGAGAGATACATTCCAGTGAATGCTGGTGCGGGAGTGCAAGTGTGTAAAGTGGAAGTGGATGTGTCAGATGCGGCCAGGTTTATTGGCACACTTGAGTCCGACCACACGGCCGGCGAGTGTGAGCGCACGTGTGTGCAGGTGAGACAGAAAGCTCACGAGTACAGTTTTACAACTCGCCAACTGATCGGACTGAGTGTACAATCTGAAATTACCTCCAACTAAAACTACCTTCCCAAATCCATAGACAACAAACCTCGGACATGCACCTGTTCCACACCATATCACAAGCCACTGATACCTTAACCCGAGCTAAAACGACTATATTGGTATTTTTTTCAACGTTAAATTATAAAATGAAACCACGAGGGATTATGTACTTTAATAAAATCTTCGCTGCGAACTAGACAGCTCCTTCTACCATTTTACGAGTTAAGTTCACAAGTGACAATTGGCGTGCATCATTTTAATAACAATGAGAACATACGTGGATAATTTTCACAATCACCTCCAATGTGATGCTGGGGAATTAAAATGAATAGCAGAAAGTTCCAGCATCGCCCGATATCTGCATCAGGGGGTGCTTTCTAAGTGTTTGCCTTGGTGATGTTCATGAACATATTTAAATACTCATTTTTAAAATAACCTTTCTAATCCCCTTTAACTCTAAGATCCCCGACCGGCCATTCAAACAGATTAGAGCGGTCCTCTCACGTCCGAGGTTTGATGGAAATAACTTTGCAATTCGTGTGTACCTATCATTTTGGTTGAAAAAGTGGTCGGTGAAATTATGATCTGGGGAGTTAGAGGAGCGATTGTGAGTTCCCAGAGGATTCGTTGCTGGCAAGCCACGTCTTCATGGGGAGACCGAGAGTGGAATATCCACAAATGCAATACGACCGCGACAACATGCAAAGACGCCTCGCTGAGAATCGCTTCATTCTGATCAATCCGAATCTAACGTGTTCACGAGGTGTTGAAGAGAGTCTGAACAATATTAGCACGATGGGTTGTTTCAAGACAAACTTCCAATGTCACTTTAGTTACAAACGGCCTGACTGTAGATTGAACGGTCCCTTACTGCAGGTAAAGACGGCGCTGAATTCCCTAATTGCTCTTCCATGCTGAGTAGTTTGCGGGTCAGGGAGAAGAGAGTTCCTAGTCCAATAGAAGGGGGTTTAAAACGCGTTTCGTGAAGAAAGTGACGCACTTTACACAACTTTCAGAACAAAATTACAACCTGACTTCATGTCATTCTCTGAGAACAACCAGGAACTTCTCCCTGAGAATGATCTTTGGAATATTAGTACTCCAATCTTATTTTAAAAATCACCATCACACGCAGAGCAAAAAAAAAGTCAGTCAGACATGGATAAACGCACATATCACAAACTCCAAAGGGTAGTGAGTCGGGTCTAATTGGAGAAAATCCGGGTCTTGATACTGTTCCTAAAATTACCTAAATGTAACGTACATTTAATAGGTTTGCAGCTTCATTCTAGAATGGAAACAAATATTGCATGCGTTATTAAAACATAGTTATTATCTTGATGAAGTCATTCACATTGGCGCTCGACAAATTGACTCGATTTATAGACACAGTTATCTGTGAGACTACGCTCCAAAAGCATTAAAGGATTTGAGGTTCTTATAATTACGGATAACTAAATGCGCAGTAAACAGAACTATTAGACTCGGAATGGTCCTCGCCAGAGGCTGACTTTTCTTACACATGCCATCAATCCGGGACAGGTGCCCGGTGTGATTCAGACAGGCTCCAAGAAATGGGCTTGGAGGGACATGGGAATGCCTTGCAGAGGGAGCGTTGCATCATCCAATTGCTCCTTTTGAGTTCAATATTCATCTATTTTACCGACATCATTTTTTTTAAACAGCTTCCTTAATCACCATCGTTCTGATGTTTCTGAGGTCTTCCTGTGCGCAATTTGGTTGCCACGCTTCTGGCTTTAATTACAATTCAAAAGCGTCTTTAATTGACCACAAAACGCTTTGAACTATAAATAATGTTGGGGGGAAAGTGGGATGTAATTACACCGCCTCTCGCCCCCCCCCCCCGCCCCCACCCCCACTCCTCGTTTCTCACACACCCTCCCTACAAGAAGGATACGCCCCCCCCCCTCCCGACGTCCACCCAATGCCCACGTGGAGACTCCCGCTCTCCACAAACATGCTTCAAAGGTTAAAAAAAGGGGTCATTTGTTTCTGTCCAAATCTGGCCCAGACACTTTACTTTTCACGATCCCTCTAAATTAATGTCACAAATTATTTGCCAACGGTATAAGTTGCTGAGACAGTCATTAAAATGCAACTCACTCTATGTTGCCTAACTGTAGAGGCAAAAGACCGCACTCCTTTCAGATGAATTATTATTGGGACAGACTCTCACTGGAAGGCAGATGTATTTATATGACAACGCATGTTTAGGATAATGCTCCTTATGTTTCGTGTCTGGAGAATTACAGGCGAATTATTCGCACGGAGAGTGGCTGAGGGGATATTGTGCTGGATTCTTTGGACATTAGGCCTTCGCCGAGATCTGAAACGCCATCATGCGGGAATAGGTGAATAGATCACTTTGCAATTCGCGCAGTTAAATTATCAGCGCCCCGTTTTGTAATAATAGGTCTTAATAATATATACTTAATAATTACCCTGGGGTCAATCCTTATAACTAACTGTGAGGCACGTGGAAGCTGCGGCATAAATCTTGATGCCAAATACTGCGTACTAGGCATTTACTAAACGGGATGGGGAACCCCTTCCACAAGCGCAGCGAGGAGTAACTCCATTAAGATTTCAGTCACAATTCCGTTCCCAATCCCCTTGAAGTTAACAGTACTCGCACTTGTAAGTTACAGAGCACTCGACTCATCCTGACCCACCCTGGTGTTTCTAGTCCTCGAGTCACCTCAACTTCATTCTTCCTTTATCTACAAGATTCCTCATTCACCTCTCCCGGCAGCGCCCTGCAGAAATACATCAAACACACGAAGGCGGATAGAAAGCTCACAAACGCTACGGGTGCCTCAAGGTGGATGGAAATTATGTATTCTCTGCTGATGTTGGTGTCACCATCCTGACACTTCCCCATTGTAGCTTCTCATCCAATAGTAGTTTGGGAAACTTATACACATTGCGCTTCAAATTTGGAGTTTGTTAATTTTTTTTAAATAGTTTGAAAGGAACAGTTTATGGGTTTTTTTAAACAAAAACCAGGCTTGATGTCATCGGGACCGAATTTAGAAATCACGGGAGGTCAAGGAAATTGAAGACGCATTCGGCATTTTACGCTACTTAAAAATATATTCGCCGTCAACTGAACATTCAATTATGTTCAGAATGTGTGAGGGTTTCTCTCTCGGCACCCTCGCAGGCCGGAGATCTGATCCTAACATCCGCCACCCTCTGGGTGAATCTATTTTTCTCGTCTCTCGAATCCTTCCTGCAATTACTTTACATTTATGCTGCCTTTTTCATTAAATCTCTGCTAAAAGAAACGAGTCCATCCTATTTGCTCTATCTCGGCGCCTCACAAGTTTATATATCTCAATTAAAGCTCTCCGCAAGCTCCCCCTATTCCAAAGAAAACAATTGCTATGGATTTTTCCTAATTGTGACCATTCCCAGTCCTGGCAAGATCTTGCAATATCTCCCCCGCGCCCGCTCCAATTTAAATCCGTGTTAGATTTAGTTCCCTTAACCTAATGAGTGATTACATTTGGAAAGCACACCATTGGCTGTAAATGGCGTTGGGACGCCCTGCGATAGTGGACGGCGCCAGTCAAATGAAAGGCTTTGT
>CM075989.1:9487730-9527303 GCA_038087875.1 Malacoraja senta | reverse complement strand
TATCAATCGTTATTGTAAAATCGCTGGGGTACTTAAACCGCGTCGTTCATCCTCTCGCTTGCCGTTTCTGGATTAAATACCTTTTGGCAAGATGATGGCTCTCACGGACTGCACCGCATCGGAAGCGAACTAAGTTTATTTAAAGTGATCTTTAAAAAAACAACAACAACATCTTGCTTTAAAATATTGAAATAGTCAGTTCAGCTGCAAATACAGTTTCTCTTCTCTGCATCACAGAATAACCCTGTCCTCCAAAACACGGCTCTTCTTCAATCCGAAGTTACCCCCGTGCAGGTAGGAATGGAACCAACAATAAATAAAAGCAACTCGGATTAAAACAAAAATATAATTGCGGTCCTTTTTGTGCAAGCATATTAGTTTTGTATGTACAGGGTCTGGCACCAATCATGTTTGCAATTACTGGGATATATAAACGTTATATCGCTGTCTTAGCGGTGGAGATGCTACTTATATATATATTTTAATATATAAAATAAATGATTAACATTGGATCATATTTTCCATTTACGGGTCATTTTGATCCTAGGAGGATTTGAGTCCCAGTAAAAAGAAACGAGCAATCACCATTTTTTAAAACGTTGTAAATTTAGGGATGATTGCAGTTATTTGAAATAAATTGCATTTTTCTAAATATATATTTATATATATCCGCTTGTGGTGGATCTTTACATAATGGCCATTTAAGCAGAGACAGCGTGCTAGATATTTATAAACGAGAAGCCCGTTTATTTAGATGGGAAATATTTCTCTCAATTATCTCGCTGCATGATGAATTATTTTAATTATTGGTCACAAATTGTCTGCACTGTTAACACTCGATACAGGCTCCGCGTCGGGAAATTTTGTGCATTTTCGTAGCATGGTTAATTTTCGGGAAATAATTCTTTTTTGAAGAAAAAATATATATTTGTATAGAATTTAGGCGCATTTCATTTGCCTCCTCTCCGCAGATACTCCGGAATGGAGAAGATTTCTAGCCAGCTGTCAGCAGTGAACGACACCGTCTCTTCTCCAACCTCAAAGCAGGAACTTCAGCCTTACACCCAGCCTGACCACCCGGGCTCAAGCAACCTGAAGACCAACACTGTGGGCGAGGCTGTCCTGTACGGGCTGCCCATTGTGTCTTTGGTGATTGACGGTCAGGAGAGACTGTGTCTGGCCCAGATCTCCAACACGCTGCTGAAGAACTACAGCTACAACGAGATCCACAACAGGAGGGTGGCTCTGGGGATCACTTGTGTCCAGTGCACACCCGTCCAGCTGGAGATCTTGCGCCGAGCCGGAGCCATGCCTATCTCCTCTAGAAGATGTGGCATGATCACCAAACGGGAGGCGGAAAGGCTCTGCAAGTCTTTTCTAGGCGAGCACTCACCTCCCAAACTACCCGAGAACTTTGCATTCGATGTATCCCACGCGTGCGCCTGGGGTTCTCGCGGTAACTTCATCCCAGCGAGGTATAACAGCTCTCGGGCCAAGTGCATTAAATGCAGTTATTGCAATATGTACTTTTCTCCAAATAAATTCATCTTCCATTCTCACAGAGTCCCGGATGCTAAATATACCCAGCCAGACGCCGCTAACTTCAACTCCTGGCGGAGACACCTCAAACTATCCGACAAAATACCGAGTGATTACTTGGCACATGCATGGGAGGATGTCAAGGCCATGTTTAATGGAGGCAGTCGCAAACGGACCCTCCCCAACCACGGATCCGGAGCTCTGAAAGCGCATGGACCCAGCGCCATGCCGCCCAGAAGCTCGGAAATCCCTCACAAAGCCATGAGATGCGAGGACGAAGGGCGAGGTCTCAGCCTCGGGAACAACGTTAGGAGTTACCCCGTCATCCCGGTGCCCAGCAAGGGGTTCGGGATATTGCAGAAGATCCCTCCTCCCATGTTCCCGCATCCCTACGGATTCCCGGCCTTTGGGCTGTGTCAGAAGAAAGACGAAGCCAACGTGGTTGGAGACAAGACGCAGGCCGGCCTCCCCGGCATGTTCTGGTCGGGCAACAAGGACGCCGTCTACCCTTCCTTCCCCATGTTTTGGCCGGCGGCCGGCACTCTCCCGGTGCCGCCCTATCCACAAGCTCAGGCCAAAGTTGCCGACAACCCGAACGGTCGGCAGAATGAGATGGACGCGTCGGAGCAAAGTGACCGGAGCAGCAACACCCCCAAGGACAGCCTGGCGGACAGCGAGCGGTGTTCGAGTACCCACTCCAGGAACGAGGAGGAGAGGTCGGGAGACGAGGCCAGGTCCATAGAAGCAGTGTCACTGACACCACGCAAACTCAACTACATCTCAGCCTTCCGGCCGGTGGTGAAGGACGCGGAGAGCATCGCCAAACTCTACGGCAACAGGGAAGTGTACAACGGCGCCAGGCACGGCTATATGTCACCGGATTTTATGAGCGAGACCTCGAGCTACAGGTCGGCTTCTCCCGACATGGAGAGCGACGGAGAGGAGCCGGAGGTGGACGTGGAATCGAACCGATGTCCGAGGACGAAGCCTCGCCAACTATCCCACTCCAAGAAACCCCAGCAACTCAGAACCCGCTCACGAAATGTCCCACCCAGAGGCCCTGGCTACACCTTACACCGAGCAAGGATCTGAAGAATCGAGGCACGACGAACAAAGTATAGAAGAGGAAGACCACGAGGTAGCTTTTTCTACCTGCTTCTGCCTGAATTACGAGTTCCGTTATTTAAACAAAAAAAAGCCATGTCGAGTTATAAGATTCAGTTTGTAGAGATAAAACTAAGCACTGTGGTTAAATAATAAACATAACCCAAATATTTAGAATGCATTAGCAGTCTTGTAGTATCCTAAACAGGGAGCGAAAGGCGCATGGGTTTGCCCGCTGACACCTTAGAATTAGCATCCAGTCACATTGAATAGAATGTAATTAACCAGATTATCAGGCCTGTTTAATTCGTCTGAAACTGAGAGAGCGAAATCGTCAATAGGGGGATGTTTTGTTGGGTTGCATTTTAATTTGGGTTATTTTATTTCAAGTATTCAATAATTGCGTGCATGCACGCAAATGGAGTTTAATGCCAACTGCAGGTTCGACGGTTTTTATTTAATCCCAAGGATTTTGTGGGGAGGGTGGGCTCCGAGCGACAAATTGGTGGAAATGATCCCAGGTCTCCCATTTCACCCCGGTGACAGAGAGAGAGAGAGAGAATGTGAACCAAGAGCTTTGGGTGATTCGCGCGTCGCGGTAACCCATTGGAGCTTGCTTCTCAATGTTTGTCTGTTTCAGGTATTTTCGCACGAACAGGATGTGCACAGTGTGAAGACTCCTGCCACGGTGGCTCTTGCGCCCGTTTACATCTGCAGTGCAGACGCCGCCGGTAAACCACTCCCCCAAGTCCCATCCATACCCACCCTCCAACTCGCTCCCATCACTCGTGGCCTGTTTCAGCTCCAGGCCCAAGTGCGAAACCCACCTGAACTGTAGACTGAACTCCTCGTCTGTGAATGTGATAGCAGCTATAAAACGGAAAGTTTACGCGGGGCGGGCTAATGATTACTCCAGCACTTTTAAAAGACAACTATTGTCTGGAGGTTTAACAATGGTTGCAGAAGCAGCTCATTTGGGATGCACTGGGGCAGTGGCGGAAGCGGATTCCAAATATGCCAGCTAAACATGTTTTGTTTTAAACTCAGGGCCCAGGGATGGAACTGATTAGTGTTCTGTCAAAGAGTCGCCACATGAGCGATGGGCGAAGTGGTCTACCGTATACTATGTCATTCAACAAGTGTTAATATTCACGTAAACGCATTCATATTTTAAATTTGTAATTAAAACTGTGCAGAATCTGGAATATGGCAAGTAAACGGGAACCCTGTTGATTGAGAAGACGAGGTTTGCCTATATGGCTGAGGCTCGATTTAGCGCATTGAGTGTGAAAGCGAGCTCCTTTGATAATGTCAGCCTATAATGGGGGTGCCTTGATTCGGTCCACTGCTGCCAGATTTGTATTTAGAATCAGAGTCCCGGGTTGCTGTCTCTCTCTCTGAAAATCGGTTTGTTCTATTCCAAGAGCAAGTCAAGGAAGACAATCAGTGCTCGGCGGAGGACTCGGAGTCGAGGAAATCATTTCAGGACCAAGGGAGCGTCTCCCAGGAAACCTCTGCCAGTATTGAGCGGGGTGAGTGTGCCGGCCCGCGACCAACAGGATCACCCGCAGGAATACAGCCCTCGGTTCAAGTTGCGACAACTCTTCACTAAAGCTTGCATTTGGCATTAAACATTAAAATGTAAAGATAGCAATGCCAGTTAGAGCTTTGATTAGTAAGTGCGCCAAAGGTTACGGGGAGAAAGCTGGAGAATGGGATAGAGAGAGAAATATAGATCGGTCATGATCGAATGGCGGAGCAGACTCGCTGGGCCGAATGGCCCCCTATGTTTTATGAACTTATTATGAACTTACGTGCTAGTTGCACCCATATTTATGCCAATTATCTTACACATGACAAGTATCGGTGCAATTCTCGTGAGTTTGTCAGTAGATTATTCCCCAGGTGTATCTTTTGGCGGGAAATCCAATGTGTTCTATATTTTCTTTGGTCAAATTAATTTGAGACATTCACTGAGAGCATTCTCACTCGGAAACACAAACGGGCTCAGATGGCGTGTGGTGTTATGGCTTGCACTCCATTCAATTAATGGACTCAGGGAAACAAAGCTGTATTTGAGCAGGTAGCTAATAAAGTATGGTTAGATATAAACAGGCCGCTGATAGATTGTGATTGAGTTCATCTGTGTGTCTGCTCCTCCTCATCCAGGTGAAGATGGCATTACACTGGAGAGCCCGCCAACACAACTGGTGGAAAAAGACATCGAAAATATGGGCAAAGGTGTGCGTTTTTGACGTTCTTTGTTTTTAATACATCTACTGCTTGGGGGCAGAAACTTCGAGTAGATGTTGTCCAGGTCACTCTGGGTCAGGATTCTTTCATCATATTACAATCATACTTTCCTTGCAATCACATGCGCAGGGAAGCCAGCCATGATCTTCATCACTTTCATTCTCCTGAAATCATTGGTCATATTTTATATTATTTTGAACGATTCAAAAATTCCCATCATTTAAAGTTGAGCCAGGAGTTTTAATCACGCTTTAAAATAACAATCAAATCCCCTGACGCTTTATCGCGCCTGCACTGAAAGGTCCAAGCGCTGGTTTTATTTATTCGTAGACTGGATTTATAAAATTCAAATGTAGTTAATTGTGGTACTGTCCCAGTTTCACACAGCCTCGAGTTTGTGTGTGTGTGTGTGTGTGTGTGTGTGTGTGAGGGGGGGGGGGGTCACATTTTGTCCAGCTATCCTCGGACTTTTTATTTGCAATGCAAACTGAACCAGAAATTGGTTGTCATTTTCTGTACATGAGATGTTTACAAAGTTATACATTTCCGCAGACCAGCTAGATTGGAACAGATTAGCTGTCCCGAGTCCCGAGTCCCGAGTCGGCCGCCTGTACATCGATACTCGAAGCGTACGCTTGATGCTGAGAATTTTGAGCAGTGCCATTTGGTTTAAATTTCTCAAGTATCACAAGGAGTACTGACCCGTGAATTAAAATACGTTGTATATTAATAAACCAAACAGAAAATGCCGGTAAAACCCATCAAGTCTGACAGCATCTGTGGTTAAAGAAACAGTTAACGTTTCAGGTTGAATCGTCTCATCAGAATTACAGCTTGTCCTGTTTTTATTTCAGATGTGCAGCGGCTGCAGTTTTGTTTAAATTATTTTCATTAATAAATCATAATACTAATTGATTTAGAATTTTTTTTGAAGCGCGTTACTGGGAGGATGGAAAAGTGCGCAGTGTCTTGGTGAATAGTTGACCAGTATGTGGCAACTCCCACCTATTCGGCTAATCGCTGACCATGGCGTCAATGCGAACCAAAGCGCATTTAACCCTCAATAAGCCAAGGCAGGACCTGTTGTAAAGTTGGTGACGGAGCTTTAATCAACGGCAATACCCTCCCGAATGACTTCCGAGCCAAACGGCCAAAAACATCCATTCCTGTGCATCTTAATGACATATAGTTTGGGCTGTTCAGTGACCCTAACTCTCGCGCTTTCAGTCTGAGGAAGGGTCCCGACCCGAAACGTCGCTCACACCTTCTCTCCAGAGATGCTGCCTGACCCGCTGAGTTACTCCAGCACTTTTTGCCTATCTAACCCTCGCACATTTGGAAGTCTGTTAAGAGTTATCACCCCTCGTGTTCTTGTTTCAGAGGAACTTCAAAAACTACTCTTGGAGCAAATGGATCTTAGGAAGAAATTAGAGCGCGAATTTCAGAGTCTGAAAGGTAAGTCAGTGTGAAGCTCTTCTGGTGGAGAAAGTTATCACTGGGGATCATATCATTTGAAACTATTTGTTCAAGCTATCTCACATGTCCTTGCGGATAAACCAGCAATGATTCCAACTTTTAAAAACAACTGTATTATTCATTTAAAACATTTCCATACATGGGAAAATCCCTGAACGCAGTTATGATACAAACATATAGAAACATAGAAACATAGAAAATAGGTGCAGGAGTAGGCCATTCGGCCCTTCGAGCCTGCACCGCCATTTGATATGATCATGGCTGATCATCCAACTCAGTATCCCATCCCTGCCTTCTCTCCATACCCCCTGATCCCTTTAGCCACAAGGGCCACATCCATCTCCCTCTTAAATATAGCCAATTAACTGGCCTCAACTACCTTCTGTGGCAGAGAATTCCACAGATTCACCACTCTCTGTGTAAAAAATGATTTCCTCATCTCGGTCCTAAAAGTCTTCCCTCTTATCCTTAAACTGTGACCCCCTAGTTCTGGACTTCCCCAACATCGGGAATAATCTTCCTGCATCTAGCCTGTCCAACCCCTTAAGAATTTTGTAAGTTTCTATATGATCCC
The DNA here is from genome assembly GCA_038087875.1 of Malacoraja senta. NCBI lineage: Eukaryota > Metazoa > Chordata > Chondrichthyes > Rajiformes > Rajidae > Malacoraja > Malacoraja senta. The sequence goes on along the minus strand of CM075989.1, from coordinate 9,520,357 downwards.
CCCTCAGTATTCTGAATTCCCACGTGTACAAGCCGAGTCTATCCAGTCTTTCCTCATATGAAAGTCCTGCCATCCCAGGAATCAGTCTGGTGAACCTTCGCTGTACTCCCTCTATGGCAAGAATGTATTTCCTCAGATTAGGAGACCAAAACTGTACGCAATACTCCAGGTGTGGTCTCACCAAGACCCTGTACAACTGCAGTAGAACCTCCCTGCTCTTATCCTCAAATCCTTTTGCTATGAATGCTAACATACCATTTGCTTTCTTCACTGCCTCCTGCACCTGCATTCCTACTTTCAATGACTGGTGTACCATGACACCCAGGTCTCGTTGCATCTTTTCCTAATCGGCCACCATTCAGATAATAGTCTACTTTCCTGTTTTTGCCACCAAAGTTGATAACCTCACATTTATCCACATTATACTGCAACTGCCATGCCTTTGCCCACTCACCCAACCTATCCAAATCACCTTGCAGCCTCCTAGCAGCCTCCTCACAGCTAACACTGCCCCTCAGCTTCGTGTCATCCGCAAACTTGGAGATGTTGCATTCAATTCCCTCATCCAGATCATTAATATATATTGTAAATAGCTGGGGTCCCAGCACTGAGCCTTGCGGTACCCCACTAGTCACTGCCTGCCATTCTGAAAAGGACCCGTTTACTCCTACTCTTTACTATTTTCTTCATCAGTCAGAAATTCAACTGCGTTTATGTAAAGTCCTAAAATAGGACAGTCATTGGGTAAAGGAAGTGCGTTGGTGTCAGTTGCAGGGGAAAACAAAATAGTTAATTGGGATTGAACCCAGTGGAACAAAAACGAAGAGTTCTTTTTTGGAAGTCGGTCTATTCTGGATGGCACTAAAAGTATGTCAACAAATATTAACTTGAATTCTGCCCTACTTTTCTACAGACAGTTTTCAGGATCAAATGAAGAGGGAATTGGCTTACCGAGAAGAAATGGTTCAACAACTCCAGATCGTTCGAGGTAAAGTGGTACCACGTGCCGGTGTTTATAGCAGTGAATTGCGCAGTCTGTAGTAAGCATCTCACCCAGTGCATTAAGAACATTTGTGGTGGAATTATTTTTCAATAATTTCAATTGCAGTAGCACTGACCTTTTGATATGTTACCGCTGCAGCGTCCTTCCCTTCTCGGTAATCTGTGTAGCTTCTACATGTTCAAACGGCTCCAAGGCATCATTACAAATAAATGATTGAATTTTTTCTTCCACTGCAATTTTGAAGCTGTCTAAATTAAAAACCGAGGCGTAAAATTACCTGTGAAGTAGTGCCTAACTTTGGTTTAATTTTCAACTGGTGTGCCTTGCAGCGCAATTCACCTCAATGGACAGGTATCATTTGGCTGCTTCACGGATAAATCTAAATAGCGCGTGAGTTTTGACTGCTCAGCCAGAACTCATTTGAGTTTGCAAGGAGAGATTAAAAAGAAACACAAGCTGTGGGTGTTTTTTCTTTAATTGTTATTGAGACTGGCTGGAGTTCCCTTTAGTTTTTGTTCTGCTGCTTTTCTCAGTGACGGAATCATTTGGTTTTGACAGACACACTCTGCAATGAACTGGACCAAGAAAGGAAGGCGCGGTACGCCATTCAACAGAAACTGAAAGGTGAGGGTGTCCCCATTCCTAATCATCTGCGGTTAGAGACGGAGGGGCGAGGTAACAATGGGCGCACAGACAAAGCTTATTCCAAACGAAAGGGGCCCAGGTGGAAGAGAGAATGAGGGTCTAGTGGAGGACGAAAATATATTAAAGACGAAGAATAGACAACACAAGGCAGGCGGGACTGGAAAGTGAGAGGGACACGAATGTAGTAGGGAGTGAATTAAAATGTTGGCTCGGGAACAATGATAAGTTTTGGAGCAAAAGGTATACGCGACAACAGCGTAATTTTATATATTTAATAAAAGGAAACGAGATGATATTTTTTCTCTGCAGCAACTTGTAGCGATGTTGGCGCTGGACGCAATTGAACCAGAACTCTGGAAACGCGATTGGCCAAACACTCACTCTTTTAGGCAGAGTTAGAGGGGAAGAGGTAGGAAAGTGAGGCTTCGCCCAGAGGTAACATGTACAGGTAGAATGGACAGAACCATCTCCTGGGTCGAATCAGGCGTGTATTAAATGCAATATTTAGCACATATTTAGGATGTGATTCAGATCAAGGCTCACAAGACAGATGTTACAAAACGTAGATAGACACAAAATGCTGGAGTAACTCAGCGGGACAGGCAGCAACTCTGGATAGATGGAACGGGTGACGTTTCGGGTCGAGACCCTTCTTCAGACTGCAAACCGTGTCAGTTTCTAACTATTGTTTTTCTGTTCCCTCTCCACCTCTCTGCACCAGAAGCGCACGACGCTCTTCACCATTTCTCTTGTAAAATGCTGACCCCAAGACATTGCACAGGAAACTGCTCCTTCAAATCGCCCCTGCTTCCGCAGTGACAAAGCAGCCTTTTACACCACGACACAAGCGGTGTTATAAAATAATATCCTTAGTACTGTATATAATAAAGAAGTTTTTAATATAAAGGTGCAAACCAGGACACATAGAAGCTTAAGGGGTGCACAGCGCCGGCACCCGGGAGAGGTGCGGGGGATATCTGTACTTGTCGATGGCCGATGTGAATATCAATCCAAGGTGTCCGGGCACGAAATTTTCTATATAAAGAATGAATCGATGACCTCAGGGTCATATCACACACCCTACCTGTTTGGCTCTTAATGTCCACTTATTTTAAAAAATATTGTTCATAAAAAAAATAAGTGGTTATGTGCAATTTATCTTTATGTAATGTGATTTCATTCGTAAAGTATTTAATGGTTGTAATTTATTGATTTATTTATTATTTATTTGCGTTTCTCATCCCGAGATCGAGGAGTAAACAAAACTATCTTTGTATATTATCGATGTTATTACAACAGCACTTTAAGAGGTAATTCAGTGTACAAAGATTCCGTTTGGAAAATGTTAAGTGATTTTGTTCTTAAAATAAAGCCGGCCTTAAACCGTTTCCTTGGCTTCGGGTATTATTTTTAATATTGGTTTCTGTGGCAGGGCGAGGGCGAGAAATCGTTGCCTTGGGAATAGAAAAGTTTAGACAGAGTTCCGAGCCTCGGGAGGGGCGTCCAGGAGGATGAGTGAACGTGGTTAAGGTTTCGTTCTCGTCCGAGAGGTGTCAAAGAGTTTGGAAGAGTTTCGATTGTGAGCGGAGTTTTGATATGGTTCCAAGGTGATTAGTTTCGAGGTTTCTGATACCGGTCATCAATCACAGTAACAGTTTACAATATGCGTTTGCCACATTGTCCCTGGTGCCTATATTTCCTGTTCTTTCTACGCTCTCACCCGAGGATAGGATTTAACGTATTAAGCATTACAAGATCAACACTGGTTTAAAACGGACCTATCCCCTGCCCACACTTTTATACGGAATAACGACGCCGTTGACTGACTCTGGTAACGATTATATTTCACTGTGCCATGTGTAATGACATGGTAAATTGCCTCTAAAAGTTTCCTCGGTCCCTTTCCCTTTTATAAAATGTACAGGAAAGAGGGAGGTAGTTTCGTTAGCAATCACCACATTAGTCAATCCCTGCTGTAGCGTTTCGATTTGTAGCGACAAAATCTGTTCCCCTGAAGTTAATTTCGAAGTACTGAAAACGTACCAACAGCATAAAACACACATAAATTAGTATAGACATCACGGTGAGAATACACATCTGCTATTGGATTTATATTCGTTCAAAGTTGAGGAGTCAAAGGGCTGACCCCATTCTTTGAGGGGCAAAGTTCAGTTTGAAAATAGTTCCAAACATCACATCTACAGTTCCTTGCGCCGCCATAAATTCCTCAAAGCCCATCCGATCCTTATTCCATATTTTTGATTGAAGTAAAGTCCTAAACTCCAAGAGATTACCGACACATAAAACCCTCCAGAAAATCTACCCAACGATTTATTTCTGTGTAAAATAATGAAGCCGTGTTCAGGAGGGTATTTGGAATATCATCTTGTGTCAATTGCTTCTGAAAACGTAGTGAACGTTGGCAGACATACTTGTCAAACAGACATTCTTACACGACTAAATATCCAGGGATAATTTAAGATTGAAATTGAGATATTTTATGATAAAGGACAGGGTAATTAAATACTTTCCAGTAATCATGCTCTGTGTATCTTGTCCCCCTGTAGGACCACTGTGTTCCCTGCTGCGGGCAACAGGGAAACTAACTTGAAATCAACTTCAATGAAAGAAAATAAGGGAAAGTACAAAGGCCCCCAAAGTAGCTTCAAACAATAGTCTCCGCCGCGGTGGAATGGGGAACTCATCAGTAGTTCAAAATAGATGTGGAGTCGGGAACTATTTCAGACGTGTGCGTGTGAGTGTGAGACAGAGACAGAGAGAGAGAGAGAGAGAGAGAGAGAGAGAGAGAGAGAGTAGAGGCTGGGAAGTGCAGGTGCTGGTGTGGGTGCGTGAGTGATTGTGTGACTATATTAGTGTGTTAATCTGTACATTTATGGGAATGAGTGAATGTGTGTGTTGTGTATATTAATGAATGTGCGTGTGTGTTAGTGAATCGGTGTTTATATGAGCGAAATGTATGTGTATGAGTGAATATGTGCGTGTGTGAGTGAATGTGTGTGTTTGGTATGGGCGGACTGGCGATAGTTGGCAGGCATGTCAGATGTTGAAAGAAAACCAATTGCAGTATCCCAACCCACTGTGAAATCCTTCACAGCCACCCCGCCCCCTGAAATAAATCACTCGGATTGCACGCACTGCCGTAGCAGCGGTTCATTTATAATCCATATGTTTGGTTTTGGCAATTTTCCTCTTTTGTATCGATTTGGAAATATGAAAGTAGAAAAAAAAAGTGCCCTTTCACACAATTTCGCACAGAGCACAGTGATTCTTTGTAATATTTCGGAGAGACTAATCCTTGTGAGACTGGAATTCCTTCACACAGTATGCGTTGAGTTTACCTGTGGTACTTGGAGAATTGTGAGTCTGTTCATCTCTTGAACGTCGAGTTTCCAAAATTAGCGAGAGCCTTTTCCCACTCTTCAAGTGGCATTCAAAATCGCAATAGGAAGAAGTTATTTCTGCAAACCCCTTCCATCTCCAACATAAATGTGTCCTGGCTCGCATTCCATTGGGGTGCGTGCTCCTCCACTGTCCATAAATTGGTTATGCATTGGTCGGCAAGCATTTTTGAGAGTACAATGAAATTGTAATTTCAAAATTACATGCCACTCAATCTGTTTCTGGAAAATCAAACCACAGGAAAGTTTTAAGGGTGGCACAGCTGGTACAGCTGCTAGCACGCAGTTCCAGAGACCTGGGTTCGATTATCCTGATCTCGGGTTATGTCTGTGTGGAGTTTGCATGCTCTCCCTGTTACCGTGTTGGTTTCCCCGGGGTGTTCCGGTTTCCTCCCACAAACCAAAGATGTGCGGATTTGTAGGGTGATTTGCCTCCATAAATTGCCCCTAATGTGTTGGGAGTGAATGCGAAAGTGGGAGAATATAGTGTGAATGGGGTGATTGATGGTCGGTGTGGATCCAATGGGCCACGGGGCTTGTTTCTCTGCTGCATCATTCAATTACATTAAAAAACTCTTGGTCTATGAAATCATCTTATGAAAGATTAGCTCATGAACTTTTAAAAATTTGGTATGAAATGAACTGTCTTCAATATCACCCCATTTATAATCACCTGCATAGTGATGTTGTGGCCAGGCAGTCTGATACATTGGGTTCAACTGTTGCACTAGCCAAGGATCTGAATCCTTTCGCTGCCAACAAGCAGATGAATTTCAGTGCTGTTCATGAAAGAATTCTAAGCACTTGCATGCAATTGCTGTTTCTGGGCTGGAGTTAGTTGTTAACAGTGGTTGCCAGAGATTCTCACCCTGTGCATCAGTTCAATTGTTGCTTGCTGGGAATTCAAACTAGCAAATTCCCGTTTTATTTTTATTCCAACTTCTTTCCTCCGCTCCTGAAAGAACTAAACTCCTGCCGAATAGTTTCATGAATGGCTGTAATCTCCGACACCACCTCTTCAGCGTCAGGCTATTGGCAACGGGAATGATCACATGGACACTCGTTCACTCCACACACACAGGCACATTTTTCACCATGAGTGATTGGACTGAATTCCTGATTAATGATTACACTCAATAAGCTCAGAGCATTGAAAAACAGCTGTGATGTTCTGAACTGCTGCGAATAAGATCAACTGACTCAGCACAGATTGGTGAAGTTCACCGTTCTAGAACAGGAATAACCATCTGAATATAACAATGTTCATATCTGATGTGAAAACATGGTAATACTTTTAAGCAATTTGCATCAAACGAGTTATTCAAGACAAAATAATTGTTGTTCCAATGGGGAATGTCATTCATTTGATTGGGTGCTGTGTAATAACAACAAGAACCATAGGTGGTCAAATTATTTTGATAAATAAATGGCGATAAAAATACATTTAGCTATCAACGGTATCTGAAAAGATTTTTAAAAAAGTGTGATTAATACCTGGAAAGAAGGTCGCTGGGCTCAGTTCAGTTTAGTTTAGATAAACAGTTTAGTTTAGGCGAGGCAGATAGTCATTGTCTCTGTGGGAATGAGGTAGATTGATTGAATGGCCTCTCTCAAGTACGGCTTGCAAAGACATGGGGAAATGTAAGGGTTCAGAGGTTTACTGTGGGATTAAAGAGAGAGAAGCATTGATTGAATAATGTGGTGTGCATTTGGGGAGTGAGATGAATCAAGTTGATGGATCTGGTAGGTGGGGACCTTCCAAACACCTGGGAGAGAGTTGCCCATTTCCCACTACCCACACCTATGCCTCCTCCCCAATTCTCTGTCACAGAGCCTGCTGATCCCATGTTGACCACTGAGGGCAGCATAGATTGTGGTTTTAGTGTTCAATAATGTTCAAATATGTTCACCTGTGAGTCATTATCATTTGGGTTACCTATTGAGTTCCCTGTTTAAGCTCTGATGTTTGTACTTGTCTTTACCTAGTCTTGAATTTGTTCATGTTGTACTTTGTTTATCTTTAATTGCGGTTTTGACCTGATCTTGACCTGGATTCTCCCCTGCCTGTGGCTTTTTATTTCTTTTGACTATGTTACCTGTTAACATGACCACAACTCCAGTCAAGCCCTTTGGACTTTATTCCTGACTCGTGCGCTCTCTCTGTGCTTGGGTCTACTCTACTCATGACTTTGTTCTGCTTCTCTCCTGCCTCTTTTATTGTGCCTCCTAAGGCATCCATTTTTTTGACAATACTTTCCTCTTAATGTTTTATTTTGGTTTTGTGTTGAATTGTAATGAAGGATGAGAGAATGGAACCATTTGAAAATGATTAATTGGGTGGCTGAGATATATAAAACCATGGCTGTGGACTAGCTTGGAGTCATTCTGTTATGGGAGCAAGAAATGGTCTCTGTGCATGTGAGAGTATGGTGGAGTATCCAAGCCGTGACTCATATCCCTGACCACATTAAATTCAATTAGATGTTACATTTGTATATGATATGACCTTGTAGTTCAGTCAGAGAACTCTACACAGCTGTGAAAACCCGCTTATAATGCCAAAGCAGTGAAGTATGCAGGAGTTGCAAGGAACTGCAAATGCTAGAATATTGGACAAAACAATGCTGGATTAACTCTGGGTCAGGCAGCATCAGTGGAGGGAATGGACAGATGATGTTTTGGGTCCCAGTTCCTTAGACTGGAGGTAGTTTGGAAATAGTCGTTGCTGAATGTAAAATGCCTTAGAAGGCAACACTAATAAACTGGAGGAGAGCATAAGATATCTGAGAAGAATAAAGTGGGTTTTAAATTAAATTGGTCACTTTATGAAGAAGTGGATAGTTGGACAATTGAGTAACCAAATTTTAATGAGCTATTTAATAAAGGGTGTATATGTGGTCTGTGGATTGTCACCTCCGTGGATTGTCACCTTGTCGTGGTGGGGAAGCTTGTGTGGACCTGAGATCCTGAGAGAGATGCCATCTGGAGCTATGCTCCTGGTAGGGCCACCCATGGCGGTAAGGTTGAGGGGGAGGTCTCTGACAAAGAGCAATCCAACCAAGACCTCAACGGTTCGTTCGTTCGCACGTATGTCAGACGACGTTCTACCATCGCTTTGCCACAGCCAGTGCCACATCTGTGCCTCTGTGGAGATCATCCGCAGTGCATGCCTCTCTGCCGCAAGTCAGTAGGTGGACGATTGTCTGTACCTCTCCACAGTTGGACTTGTCAGAGTTCGAGAGGCCCCACTTCTTCAGGTTGAGGAGTGCGGAGGCGGTTTAGGGCTTTCCAGGTAGTATAAGGCAGGTGGTGTCCTGTTGGTGACCTCAACTGTGGAACATGCAGAGGACGATGGCTGACCTTAGTGGAGCATCACAATGGCTGGTTTGCTTAATAAATGGGAATAAATACATTTGTGATATGAATTTCTAGTAACTTCATTAGAAGGGCCAGAGCTCGGGGGTGATTACACCCATGGGTCCAGTAAATTGGTGGCCAAATTACTGAATTACCAGAGATCTGATCCACTGCTGTAGATACAGGAGTCTGAATCTCACTCCGGTAGTGAGGAAGTTTAAATTCAAGTAGTTAAATTATTCGTAAAGTTCGAGGAAAATTATTGTTTCACTGGTGGTGTTCATGAAACCATCGTGTTGTCTTAAAATTCCCTTTGTGCCCCTGAAGGAAGGAAGTCCCCCAAGTCACTTCAGACCCACCAATGTGGCTGATTCATAACTGAGGGATAAATGGGGATGGACAATAAATGGCGTCAATATCTCCAATAACTGTTGGTAACATCCACAGTAGATGTTGGTAAAATCCAGTGAATGAATTAATCAAATAAGATGTACCAGCTGGAACTTGGTCTGTATATAGCAAAGATTCTGGTTTTAAACTGGTAATTGCAATGTGACAGTGAGGATACCAGATGACCAGACCAGTGAGTTGGACCCAGATGGAAGTTGCTTTATGCAATATATTGAGCTCAGGGTTTATGAGTGGGAGCGGAGGTGCTGTTGATTATGCGAGTGGATTGGCAAACCACAGAGTAGGAGGCAATCCTTCACTGGCAGTATGAAAACTTATCTTATTTTAAAAATAATATGGAAACATAAAGCTGGTAGCAATGAAATCATCCATGCATTGACTGAGAAAACACAGGAAGCTCTCAGCAGGCTGTGCAATATCTGCGGAGAGAGCTAATGTTTTGGCTCAATGACCTGTCGTCACTTTGTAATGGTGGTGAGGGGTGATGACGGGTGGAAGGTGTTCTCTTTCTCCAAACTGTCTACAACTTCAGCAGGGGTGCGCATGTTTTCTACATGGGGTCTTTTCCTGGCTGTGACCTGAGAACCCTTCATTAAACGTGAGCCTACAGCAGATGATGCGAAAAACAAACCCATTCTCGACTGTGTAAGGAGGATATCGATGAACTCGTCGCTGGGTAGAATAGTGGCAAATGGTACGCAGTCTAGAGAAGTGTATAGGAATGCATTTGGCAATGTGCAGCAAGGCCATGTACAATAAGGATACTGCGAACTGTGGAGGAACCGAGGGTTCATGGAGCAAGATCCGTAAAAGCCAAATGTCGGTGAGGTGGTGAAATAAAAACAAATAGAATAATTTGATTATGAGTTAGTTGTAATCATCGACCTCGAAGGGATTCTACTTGCTGTGGTGTATTTAAAATTGCAGAAAACTTCAATAAAGTGCCACACAAGAGATTATTAAACAATAAGAGTACATGACACTGGATACAAGGTGCTAATGCGGATTGAGGATCTGTTAATGAACAAAAAAAACAAAGGGTTACAAATAAAAGTCATCATCTGTTTGCGAGGCTGTGTATCAGTGGTTATCGATGGGTCCCCTGATGTCCAATCTTTATCAATGATTTTGAGGGATCAGGGGCAATATGTGCAAGTTTGCTGATTATGGGCTACAGTGTGGACTGCATGAAGGATGCAAAGTGCCTTGGGTGCATATATAGACAAGTCAAGACAAGTCAATGTATAAGGATGTGATGGGTGGGATAGAAGGTAGAAAATGTGAGATACAGAAGAAATGAAAATGCAGATTCATTTTTAAATAGTAAGCGTTTGTAAAATGTTGGTGTTCAGTGGGACCTGGCTATTGTTCCACACAGATCATTGAAAGTTAAGGGGCTGTCCCACTTGGGCGACCTAATTGGTGAGTTTAGAAGAGTTTAGCAAAAAATGTCAGGTTGAAGACCTCCTTCGACTATGTAGAAGACCAGCTTTGACTAGCTACGAGTAACTTCGGGAAAATTGGACTCCAAATAGTGGAGAGTGAAGACGACCTCCTTCGATCTCCTTCGACCTCCCTTCGACCTCCCTTCGACTATGATGAAGACTATCTACGACTACCTTCGACTACTCTCGATTACCTACGACTAACATGTCGACTAAACCTAAGAGTAAAAAAAGTATAGTTTTTTTTTTCCATGGCGAACTTTTACTCGCGGGCATTTTTCAACATGTTGAAAAATACGCCGCGACCTAGCTGAGGCCTCGAGTACACGGGGACTACTCTCGAGCATGAAGGAGAGTTACAAAGACCTCCTATGACCTCGTGTCGACCATGCTGCGAGTATGAGTTGAGGGCGAACTCGCGGATTAGGTCGCCCAAGTGGGACAGCCCCTTTAATGTTCATTTGCAGCATAGTCCTGGTGAGACCACACCTGGAAAATATTGTGTACAAATTTGGTCCCGTTACATCAGGAAGGATATAGCTCCAGTAAAGAGAATGCAGTGAGGTTCCTGAGACTGACTCCAGGGATGGTGGGTTTGTCATCTGCAGAGACTGTTCCTATACAGTTGAGTTGAGGAGAATGAGGGTGATCTCGCTTGAATCTACACATTCTTGCAAGGTTTGACCTGTTCGATGCAGTAGGTGTGTTTACCTTGGCTGGGGTGTCTAGAAACCAGGATCATGGTCTCAATGTAGGACACCAATGGACAACAGAGCTGTCTACACCATTAGCTGGACTACAGATTTAATGGAATGTACAGTCCTCGTATCATTAACGTATCATCAACGATACACAACTGGAAGGATGTAAATGAGCTGTACAGAGTAGATGCACAATGTTTGCTTGGACTGGGAAATGTCAGTTATGGGGAAAAGAGTGGCTGAGGTTGTTTCTTATGAAACAATGAAGACTGAGGAGAGATTTATTTGATTCTATGAAATTATGTAACTATGACCTTCTTCAGACTGAAATAAGGGTCCCGACCTGAAACGTCACCCATCCTTCTCCAGAGGTGCTGCCTGACCCGCTGAGTTACTCCAGCACTTTGTGCCTAATTTCTGTATAAACCAGCATCTGCAGTTCCTTTCTACACTCGCTACACTTCCGCTTGGATGTGAACCTGGAAATCTGAGAGCCGAGGCTAGAAGTGGGGATCGGCTGGGAAGCTTTTCTTTGATCGACACAGAAATGATAGCTGGATGGTCTCTTTCTGTGTTGTGTGATTCTGACATAAATATCAAACCACATAGGGGAATTGTGTGCTTTTGTGCCATCAGTTTGATTCTGATTTAGGAACCTATTTTGGGGGGAAAAAAGATTTGTAAGTGCATAGCAGGAGAGCAGAGATAGGGACTTTGTTTAATGCTTCATCCAAAAGGTACCATCTCTGTCAGGGCAGCCCTCCCTCAAGGGTGGCACAGCGGTAAAGTTGCTGCCTTACACTGCTTGCAGCGCCAGAGACCCGGGTTCGTTCCCGACCACGGATGCTGTCTGTACGGAGTTTGTGCTTTCACCCCATGACCGCGAGGGTTTCCGCCGAGATCTTCAGAGTCCACCCACACTCCAAAGACGTACAGGTTTGTAGGTTAACTGGCTTGATATAAATGTAAATTGTCCCTAGTGTGTATAGGATAATGTTAATATGTGGACTCAATGGGCTGAAGGGCCTGTCTCCACGCTGTATCTCTAAACTAAATAGTTTATGGGCATGTCAGCCTCATTATTAGTCAAATTGTAGGTCTTGGAACCTGCAACTTTCTGAGCCAGGAGCAGATCTTCTCTGGTCTAGCCACAGCTCTCAGATCCTTCAATGGGCTGGTAATGGTAACTGCTGAATGGTGGTGGCAGAATCAGCATTCGGAAAGACCCCCAAGGACTGTGACATTTGTAGCCTTAAGAGATAAGAGACAGCTACTAAATAAATAGCATCCAATATATAAACCTTGGATTCACAACGTCAACATTGCCCAAGGGAAATGATAAAAAGCAATGCAATGAAGCCAGTCATGGCAGCCAGGATTTACTGAGAGGCTAAATCTTACCATTTGAGTAAAACAACACAGCATCAAGGGTCCAGTCTCTGCAATGGAAGGGCCATTAGATTACAGTAGCACTGGTTGGGCTGAATGGTCTGTTTAATGTTGTAAGCCACTACAATTGACAAAAGTGTTAAGAAAACTGAATAATATCATTAATACTAGTTTCAGAACAGTAAACGGGAGATACATTAGCTTGCACACTGTTCCCACACAATGAATTCAGCTGCATTTATCTCAAAACATAAATTGTTACGAAAAATTAGTTTTCCGATCTCTCTCATCCATGTAAATATGAGGCTGCTGGCATTTCTTAACTTCATAACATTATTAAATGCCTTGTAAAAGTCCATGTAGACAACCACCCTGCTCTTGCCAGTCCTCTTAATCACCTCCTCAAAAAACTCAGTCAAAAAAATGCATGAAATGATTTCTCATGCACAAAGCCATACTGACTATTCCCTAATTAGTCCTTGCAAATTCATCCTATTTTTCACAATCCCTTCCAATAACTTTCCCGCCTCCGATCTAAGACTCGCCAGCCCGCGCGGATACCTGGCTTTCTCCTGCTGCCCTTGAATAAAGACGCAGCATTAACTGAATTCCAGTTCTCCAATCTTGATTTCAGTTAGATTTTGTTTAATAACGCTCCTTACTGTGTTTTACTGCACCACGCTATGGTGTGGATACACTGCTCTCTCCCTGGGTTAACAAGCTTCACATTCTCACCATTCCCCAGCAAAAGAAGTTGCTCCTGAATTTCCCGATGGATTTATCAGTGGCCAATGATTATTTAATGATTTCTAATTTCCCCTCGCTGCCGAGAGGAACTGAGGTCAATTTCAGCAAATCCATTGCTTCACACATCCTTCAACATAGTGGTGATTGTGGGGGGATTGGTGTCATTTGGTCCCTGTATTGCCTGGCATGGCAAGCAGTTTAGTTGATTATTAGTGTCAGGTGTACTGAGGTACAGTGAAAAGCTTTTGTTTGCGTGCTACCCAGTCAAAGAGACTTTACAATCAAGTATCTTCTTCTCGCATGTGGTGAGCACAGCTTACAGTTGTAGGTCAAATTGTTCTATTTGATCTTGTTTGTGCACGTCAGGTTGATTGCATTAGTTGAAACAGGGGTTGCAATCTGCCACAATCAAGTATTGTAATACTTGATGTAAGATGTATAAGTAGTGGATAATTATTTGTTTAATGTTCCTTCTGCCATGAATAACATTGAATATTCAAGGTTACAAGGAGGAGTACAGAGATCCAGATATTCATTCCTTTATCACATAGTGACAGGAAATTTAATATTAATATTGGATTTGCACAAATTGTGACATTTCACAGTGCTGACAAACCATTCCCGCTGCTTTTGAAACTGTCCTGACCCCAAGAAATAGGGAACTGGAGCAGTTCAATGTGGTGCCATTTCTTTATTTTAAATAATAATGCTTTCGCAATTTTTCTTTGCATCGGTCACGTCGTGAATAGGAAGGGCAAGTTCTCTTTGTCTTGCTTTCCTGGGGCCTCCTGCACTTTGATTGAGATTTCCCCAAACTCATTTCACCCAAGACCCTCAAAGCAATCAGCAAGTGAGAATTTCATCTTGTGTGCATTGAATGCTGGCTCCCCAAGGTGAAAGGACAACCTGCCACTGCCTGTTCAGCAAGCAGATCGATGCTGAGCAAGAACAGGCCACAGAGAAACTGGATACTGGTGAAGAAGGGCCTCTACCTCAGCTGCTCATCACCAGTCCATGTGCTTTTCCTGCTGATCTCTCTCTCTCCTTGTGCCAGACACGCTGGTTACTTTGTCTTTGTCTGTCTGATCATCTTGTTCAATTTGTCTGTTTCATTCTCTCTCTCTCTCTCTCACTTTATTTAACTGCAGTTATCTGAGCTGCCTGCCTGTCTGTTTTTCTGTCTCTGTCTTGTCCTCTTTATCTGTACATCTCTCTCTCTCTCTCCTCTCTCTCTCTCTCTCTCTCTCTCTCTCTCTCTCTCTCTCTCTCTCTCTCTCTCTCTCTCTCTCTCTCTCACTGTGGTTGTCTGGTTCTACCTCTCTTTTTTTAGTCTATCTACCTGCCTGTGTGATTCTGTTGTATTACACTTTTTCCACCTATCTGTGTGTCTCTCTAACTTTAATTGTGATTATGTTTCCACATGTCTCTTCATTTACCTGTCGGTATCTCTCACTGTCGCACTCTTTTTCCAATGTGTGTTTCTCTCTCTCTCACTTTCTCTCTCTCTCTCTCTCTCTCTTTTCTCTCTCTCTCTCTCTCTCTCTCTCTCTCTTTAATTGTGATGCTTTCCACGTTTCCTCATATTTTATTGTCTGCCGTGCTCTTTCGTCTGCACTTTTCCCTCCTTTTTCTCTTCTGTATTTCCGCGCCAGATTTTTTTAGTCTTCCTCTGTCTGCCTTGTTTACATGGATCTCTCATACACTGGTCCACAATTCTCTCTTGCTGTTTCTATCCTTTTGTCTGTCTTTCTCAAAAAGTAATCAACGACATTTACAAAACTGAACATTATTGAAGTGAAAGTTTAATAGCTGGAGCAGACTGCTACTTCGAAGTATCAAATTGCAAAATCAAAATCAGCAAAATAGCAGCACAGAAGCAAACACAGAAAATGCTAAATGTAGGTCAGGCAGCATCTGGAGATAGAGAAACACAGTTTGCATATTGTGGACTGAATCACGCTGTTAATTTTTCCCCCTTCCACAGTTGCTGCCTGACCTGCCACATATCTACAGCATTTTCTGTTTATATTTCAGATTTTCAGCATCTACAGCTTATTGATTTTCTGAAAGGCAACGCAGTGTCAGGGTGAGAAAGTTCTTTCGGAAACCGATCGGAAAAACAGCTTCTCTTTTGGCTGAATGGAATTGAGCTTTGACAGGACTATGCACAGTGCAAATACTACCTGATAAAGATTGTGCAGCATTCGACAAGTTTTTGCCTTTGACAAGACTGTTATTGCCTGACAAGGAGTGGGAAGAAAGTGTAACAGAATGGACTTCAATGCAAGGAACCCTACTAAACGCTCCCTCTAGTGGCTAGTCACAGAACTGACTAGGACTTTACACTTCATTTTTAGTTTAGTTCATTGTCACGTGTACAGTGAAAAGCTTTCTGCAGGGAGTAGCAATTTTTTGGCTATCAATTAAAATTGATGAAAGGAATAGAGAACCAGGTAAGTCAAGGGCATGGTTAGATGATGGCCAGCTTATATTATAAAAGCCCCAAGTTCATTTGGAGCATTTTATCAGGTTGATTATAAAATATGAAACATAGGGACATAGTGGCTGAGTCATCTCGAGTCCTAAAGGTACAGCATAGAAACAGGCCCTTCAACCCATTGCATCCCTGCCGGTCATCAATCACCTGTTCACACTAGTTCTATGTTATCCCCACTCTCTCACCCAGTCCCTGCACACTAGGGCAATATGCAGAGGCAATTAACCTACAAACTCACACCTTTTTGGGGATGTGGGAGGAAACTGGAACACCCGGAGAAAACCCATGTGGTCACCGGGTCGCAGGTAGAATGTTTTTATTTCCACACAGACAGCACCTGATATCAGGATCGAACCTGGGACTCTTGTGCTATGAGACATCAGCTCTACCAGCTGTGCCACCCTTATTCTAGAGTTGGTGTGTCATAGAGCTATGTAGCCACAGGATCGTAGAGTTACAGCACAGAAACAGGCCCCTCGGCCAACCACATTCATACCCACCCAAAGCAATCCAGGTTCGATCCTGACCTCCGGTGCTGTCTGTGGGGAGTTTGCCTGTTCTACCTGTGACCCTGCAAACACATGGATTTTCTCTGGGTGCTCCGGTTTCCTCCCACATCCCCCAAAACATGCAGGTTTGTAGGTTAATTGGCCTCTGTAAATTGTGAATCTCACTTACCAGTACTTGCCCTGAAGGTTTTTATTAACCCCTACCCTTAATTTTCTGGTGGAGAATCGCAGTTACTCTCAGACTTGTGAAAACTGAAGTTACTGAAAACCAGTGTTTAATTTTATGACGATAGCTGGCTTGTGGCCTCTGCACTGACAACCTCAGCAACTATGATCTAGTGTGGATATGGTTTTAGTTGCACTACAGACCTCAGTTTTGCAATATTACAGTCTGGTTGCATAGTATTACTGATTATGAATGTGTTGTATTATTAATTATTGTATATTTATTTGCATGTTATTGCAGCTCTGATGGGCCGGCAGAGCTGCCACAAGTCGGCAATACCTATGACAAATAAACACTCTTGACTCTCGAAAATTCCAGGCGAGTACTCAATGTGGTTTTGAGGCAGCGCTGCATGCTCAGATCTCGGATGAGATTGGACTTTAGAGATACAGTGTGGAAACAGGCCTTACGGCCCACCCAGTCTGTGCCGACCAGCGATCACCCCCTTCACTAGCACTAACCTACACACTAGGGACAATTTACAATTTTTTAATATTTTTTTACAGAAGCCAATTAACCTACAAACCTGTATATCTTTGGAGTGTGGGGGGGAAACCGGAGCACCCGAAAAAAACCCATGCAGTCACAGGGACAACGTACATGCTCCGTGCAAACAGTCTGTAGGATATCTACTGTATGTGTCCCCAGTATGGAGGATAGTGCTAGTGTACAGGGTGATGCACTGGTCAGCATGGACCTGTTGGGCCAGGGGGCCTGTGTCTCTAAAGTCCTACTCCTGATCCTACAGTCCCCTCCCAACTGGGACATCTTTGCCCATCTTGCCCAGCCCAAGTCCTTCTGCTCTCACTGCACCTGGTGGGAAGTCGCATTGGACCCATCAGCCATGTCACTTGGAATGTTAAAACAGATGACTGTATCTAGCTGCAATTTCAGCCATGGAAATGAGATAAAAGGGCTCACTCTGCCTTGGGCTTTAGACCTTCCAGTTCTGACATTAATGGCGCTGCATCCAAAATCAACCCTTGCTCTGAAGTTTCCCCTGCCTGAGCCCTCATAGAGTGGTAGAGGCTGGCTAAGGAAACAATCCCTGAGCCGCTGCCTCCATTTTCAGCATCATTCATCCCATCATTAATTTCAAACATTTTTAATTAATGGATGAGCAAAAAAAACACCTGATTTACAGCAAACTCTGTGATCACAAATCAAAAATATAAAAAGTAATAATTATTTATTTGCGCGAACAACTCGGTGAATGTGCCTTTAGCCTCACAGTATGTTAGATGAGTTAGTCTGTGCAGACATCCTGTCTTTGCTGGGCTCCTCACCCATTAGATGAAATAAGCAGATCAATAAATAAATATAAGCTATAAGCCCAATTACTATTTAATGATTGTACATGTAGCTCCTTATAATGCACAGCATTGTATCCATTGTTTTTTTCTTGTTTACACTGAAAGAGGTCGCTTGGGAAGATCATTTGGAACGTATTTAGCATTTCAAGGGTGATTGATGCATGTTTAGTGTGGTTTTCAGATTCAGCATGGAAACTGGCCCTTCGGCCCACTGAATCCATGCCGACCATCACACTAGTGAATCACCCATTCACACAAGTTCTATGTTATCCCACTTTCTTTCGAACTCCGACATATTCTGAATTTTTTTTCCAGAGGCCAATTAATCCACAAAGCAGCACGTCTTTGGGATGTGGGAGAAAGCCAGAGAACCCCGAGGAAACCCATGCGGTCATGGGGAGAACATGCAAACTTCACACTGAGGTCGGGATTGAACCCGGGTCTCTGGTGCTGGGAGACAGTAGCTTTATCTGCTGTGTCACTGTGCCGCCTTGTGTTTGCCCTCACCCGAAACAGAATGAATGGCACTAGTGACGTGGGCAGTTTGATGCAATAATATTTGCACTGGATGCAAGTCCTACTCCAGAGACTTTAGTACCAATGAGGTATCAAGGCGATGTGGCGGTGTCTTAGTTGAGTTGAGTTTTAGTTGAGAGGTTGAACCGATGTCATAATTATTCTCTCAAGTGCCTAAAGTAAACTCGGAAATAAAAAAATACTATAGATGCTGGAATTCCGAAATAATAACAGAAAATGCTGGAAACACTCAGCAGGTCAGGCAGCATCTGTGCAAGCAGAAAATAAACACATTTCAAATTGAAGACATTTTCTGCTTTTAAGTATCCTATGAGACTATTTCAAACAAGGTGCATGGGAGGTAACCCCAATGTTGATCCTGAAATTCTGCTCTCAAAGTTAGAGAGACACTTGGGTTGCAAAACCAGACACCAGAGCAAATGACTGGCCCTAGTGTTTGGCATTTGACCATGGCAGTGCATTGGCAGAGTGCTCATTGACTGCATTTTGAAGTTATGATTCTGGTGTCTGTTGTGGCTGGTGTGACTCAGCTGGTCCCGTCGTGAAACGTGGACTCTTGTATATCGGCGAGACCAAGCGCAGACTGGGTGAATGTTTCGATGCACACCTTCGCTCAGTCCACCTTGACGTATGTGATCAGCTGGATGCCAAACACTTTAACTCCCCTTCCCATTCCCACACTGACCTTTCTGTCCTGGGCCTCCCCCATTGTCAGAGTGAGGCCACACGCAAATTGGAGGAACAGCACCTAATCATCGTCCTAGTTTCACGGTCATCCTGTTGAGTTTCTCTGTCTGTATAACTTATTAACACCTAGCCCACAGCCAACAATGGACCATTGTGGTCTCTAACTTCCTCATCGAATCCTCCAATCATCTCACACACCTTATCTCCCTCCCCCCCCCCCCCCCCCTCCTCCTTGGGTACATGTTCACTTATGGAGCCTGCCTTTTGCCCCGGTCATTCATTAATGGCACTAACTGTGGTAGCTCTTGCAGAAGAAGGGCTTCACTTGTGATTGCTTGTCTTTACCTTGTGATGAAGAATGGCTAATTGAGTGATATATTTAAAGTGGTTCGTGGGAGCAATGTCTGGGCTGCCAGAGCCCTCCAAGTCTTCAGGAGATGAGGGCAGAGAATTAGAAATAAATAAAAACAATAAAACAAGAAGAAGAAAATTAACCTTTATCGGATCTCACACTGGGGGATGCTTCAGCCGTGGGCTGTCCATTTCTATGAGATTTCAACACACACACCATGATGTTGAAGAATCACTTAACATTACTGTTAAGATTACCGTAATATCTTGAAGGGCCTGTCCCACTGTACGAGGTAATTCAAGAGTTCTCCCGAGTTCTCCCTGATTCGAGCTTGTGTAATGTACGTAGCGGGTACGTAGGAGCTCGTGGATGTCACGTAGCGGCTCGTACGAGTAATGGTGGGTACTCGGGAAATCCGGTAAACTCGTGACTTTTTTTCAACACTGAAAAATGTCCACGAGTAAAAAAATACTCGTGATGAAAAAAATGGTTACTTTTTACTCATACGAGCCCCTACGTACCCGCTACGTACATTACACAAGCTCGAATCAGGGGAGACTCGGGAGAACTCTTGAATTACCTTGTACCGTGGGACAGGCCCTTGACAGTATTACTTTTTAAAAACTTTTTACAAACTTTGTGTCCCCTTATCGTGCCCCAATTTCTCTCCTCATTTCCTGGATCCAATAACTCTTGCTGGCTTTTGATGTGAAAGTTGCCAACAACATCTCTTCTTCCATTCCCCCTACAAGGCTGTGACTTTCCCTGGGCTGGTGTGCACCCTCTATGACAATGCTCCAGAGCTGGGTGACTATTTCAAGTTGATGGAGTTTCCTATCTACGATTAGCATTCTTGCCACCAGCATGAGCATTGCAGCCCAGACCATCGCACAAACCAACCTCCCTTCAATTGACTCCATTTACACCTCAAGCTGCTTTGACAAGGCCACGAGCATAATTAAGGACAAATCTCACCCTGGCCACTTGCCCTGGCCACTGGTTAGCACACAAAAGCTTTCCACTGTACCTTGGTACATGTGACAATAAACTAAACTCAAACTCCATGCTGGGAATTGACCAAATATCATAATGGTTGGACAGAGACTAAAGCGGAATGCCCACTGGTTTATCTTGTTCATGACCAAAAGCCAGCGTCACCTGAACAAAATAGAGCGAAGGTCAAGGCACAGAACAGAATGGTGGTTCCTGGAGGCTCAAGAAACTGCAGACACTGAAATCTTGCATCAAACACAAGGTGCTTCCTGTTGGAGACTAGACAGTGCCTTCAACTTTGCAGCTTCAGCAGAAACATCAGTGCGCTGTGATTAAATAATCGCAAGTGTTTAATACAACAGTGCAGATCATCTTTGTAAGAACATGGGACAGAGAAGTAGGAGTTGGCCATTAGATCCAGCATGCCTGCTCTGCTATTCAGTAAAGTTGTGTTCACCTTGGGCAACACGTTTCTGCATTAACTCCACTCCCTTGATTCCCTTAACATTGACATCTCTGTCTTCAGTATATTAAGTGACTCTGGCTCCACTGTGGTCTTGGGTACATTCTGGGTGAAGAGGATTCTTCTCACCTGTCCTGAATGGCTGACATTAACTGAGACAGTGATGCCCGGTTCTAAACACCCAAGGCAGGGGCAGCCATGACTGTCAACTCCTGTGAGAATTTTCAATGAGACTGCCCCTCATTCTTAACTCCAGGGAGTACAGGGCCAATTAGCTAAATTTGTCCTCCTATGACAACCACCCACCCCCCGCCCCTCTCCACCCCCCATTGCACAAATTTACGTGGTGAATCTTTGCTGCCAACTCTCCATCACAAGTATATCCTTCCTTCTGTAGGGAGGTCAGACCGGGAAACAATATTCCAAGTGTGGGCTCATCATGGATCTCTGCATTTGGAACATGATATCTCTACTTTAGCACCCAAGTCCTCTTGCAATAACATACCAATTGCTTTCTTAATTGGCATGTTAGACTAATGGGTGTATTCTACACCATATGACTGTCAGTGATTTGTGTACAAGGACACCCAGGCTCATCTGCACACCAACACCTTTCAATTCTCACCATTTAGAAAATACTCCGCCTTTTTATTTTTTTCTACAAGTGGGACGACCTTGTATTTTTCCGTACTATTCCATCCGACCAGTCCCTACCCATTAACCTTGCCATGCAACTAGTGCCTGCCATGAATCCCTGTGTTGAACCATGTCCCAGCGCCTCGCAGTCAGAGGAAGAGTGCAGTAGGCAGGTCGGACACAAATGTTCGTTCCAACCCCAAGCCTGCTTTCCTTTGGTGATCTTCTCAAGCCACCATCACCCTGTCATGGCTGAAGCTGCAATGCTAGGATAAGACAGAGGAGGTACTGTGGCAGGAGGACTGACTACTGTCACCAGCCATTAATTGATTCCTGGTCATGGACTGTGGATCTTTTCTTGGGTACAACTTGCCATGTTGCCAGTGGATGCTATCCGACTGGGCAAAGCTTCCGTGTGACCCACCAGCATTTCAGGGTCTCTGAGGGAATCTAAACTTTAGATGTGTATTTTTAAATGTATTGCTTCTGGGAATCTGTGAATCGCAATCAGCGGAACGACAATACATGATTACAATCGAGCCATTCACAGTGTACGGATACATGATAAGGGAATAACGTTTAGTGCAAGGTAAAGGGGCTGTCCCACTGTGGCGACCTAATCCGCGAGTTCTGGCGAGTTTGCCCTCGACTCATACTCGCAGCATGGTCGACACGAGGTCCTAGGAGGTCTTTGTAACTCTCCTTCATGCTCGAGAGTAGTCCCCCGCGTACCCGAGGCCTCAGCTAGGTCGGGCGTATTTTTCAACATGTTGAAAAATGCCCGCGAGTAAAAAAAGGTCGCCATGGAAAAAATCGATACTTTTTTACTCGTTGGTTTACTCATAGGTTTAGTCGAAGTAGGTCGTAGTAGGTCGGCATGTTATTCGTAGGTAATTGAGGGTAGTCGAAGGTAATCGAAGGTAGTCGTAGATAGTCTTCAACATAGTCGAAGGAGGTCGAAGGAGGTCTTCAACATGACAAACTCTCCTAAACTCTTCTAAACTCGCCAATTAGGTCGCCGCAGTGGGACAGTCCCTTAAAGCCAGTAAAGTCCGATCATAGATAATCCGAGGGTCACCAATGAAGTAGATAGTAGTTGGGGGCTGCTCTCTGGTTGCGGTAGGTATGGTTCAGTTGCTGATAACAGCTGGAAAGAAACTGTCCCTGAATCTGGAGGTGTGTGTGTTTTCACACTTCTATACCTTTTACCCATAGAGAGAGGGGAGAAGAGGGAGCGGCCAGGGTGTGACTCTTCCTTGGTTATGCTGCTGGCCTTGCCAAGCAGCATGAGGTGTAAATTAAGTCAATGTTGGTTTGTGTGATGGTCTGGGCAGCATCCGCAATTCGCTGCAATTTCTTGCGGTCTTGGACGGAGCTGTTCCCAAACCAAACTATGATGCGTCTTGATAAAATGCTTTCCACGGCGCATCTGTAGAAGTTGGTGAGAGTTGTTGGGGACATCCGGAACTTTCTAAACAGAGGCGTCGGTGTGCTTTCTTGGTCGTTGCTTCAATATGGGTGGTCCTGGAGAATTCCCATTGAGAAAATGGTGGTGAGCAGCTTGCAGGTGAATCTTGGAATTCTCCACGCCAGAAGGTTATGGAGCATCAGTCATTAATTTCTTATAATGCAGGCAGCAGTTGATCTTTGCTTATCAGAAGAATCAAGGGATGTTGGGATAGGGCTGATAAAATGGCTATGAGATCAGCCATGATCTTGTTGAATAGTACAGCAGGATGGAGGGGGGTCGAATGGCCTACCCTGCTGCCAATTCTTCTGTTCCAGTGAAAGTCAAGATTATCAATCCTGAGAACCTCCAGCAGCTTCTCACTTATCCCACAGCAGTGCAGATCGATGTGTAAACGGTCCACTGTAAATTGCCCCAAGTGTGTAAGTTGGGAGATGGGGCCGTTTGATGGAAATGTGGGGAGAATAAAACGGGATTAACATGGGAATAGTGTATGCTCGATGGCCGGCATGGACTTGGTGGGCCAAAGGGCCTGTTTCCATGCTGTATAGCTCTATGTCTGATTTAGATCAATCCCACCATTGTCTGCAGTGCCTTCAGCTACCGAGTGCCAAATTGAAGTTCTTCTGGTCATCAACACTAAAGGGCCTGTCCCACTTGGGCGTCATTTGCGCGCCATTTATGCGACCTGGTAGCGTGTGGGTAGCGTGTGGGTAGCGCGGGACGGGCGCATGGAGTGGCGTGGAGGAGTGTGGACTTCGTCCTGCACAAAATCTTCGCACGCCACCGGCCTGTCGCGTAACAGACGGCCAAGGTGGGACAGGCCCAAGACCCTGGCGCGGCGCAACGTCTCACCTCCAACAGCAGCAGAAGCAGGCAAACGATCGCCGAGCTCGGCCAGGGGCTCACGGCCATTGCGGATCCGGATCCGCCCCCACTCCTACACCCAGAGCGGGGCCAAGACGATTGGCAATGGGTGACGTTTCGGGTCGAGACCCTTCTTCAGACTGAAGAAGTGTCTCGACCCGAAACATCATCCATTGCTTCTCTCCAGAGATGGTGCCGGTCCCGCTGAGTTACTCCTGCATTTTGTGTCTATCTTCAAATGACGTCACGCGCTACAGACGGCTGTGCGGACGCATGATGACGCACGCGACCTTCGCGTGACCGTCGCGTGACCGTCGCGCGTCAGTCACTACCGGCCTGTCGCGTAAATGACGGCTAAGTGGGACAGGCCCTTAATTCATTCCTTTGTGGTTCGGCATCAATAGTTGCTTGATAATGCTCCTGTGAAACTCCATTAAATGTGCTATGTAAATGAAAATTACTCCTGTTTATCTCCAATGCAAAGAAAGTGATTGTTACATTCCTTTGAACAGAATGCACATTGATGAAAATTGACAGTAAGAACCTTTGTTAATGGCTAAGTGATTAAGTTAGGGGAAGTGATTAAGAGGAGAAGTTTTGGTCTGGTGCCCAGATATGATCAAATTGGAAGGGCGCTCTCCCTGTGCAATACCACCACCTAGTGGACAGGGAAGAAAGTGCCAAACTCAGGCTCAAAGTTGAGCAGATATTTTCATTAGGACACAAACTGCTGGAGTTACTCAGCAGGTTATGCAGCATCCCTGGATTCATTCATTCATTCCCCAGGGATGCTGCCAGAGCCGCTGAGTTACTCCAGCACTTTGTGCCTCTTTTTGTAAACCAGCATCTGCAATTCCTTGTTTTCACAGATATTTTAGTAGGTGAGAGACAATAGACTGTAGATGCTGGAATCTGGAGCAACAAGCAATCTCCTGAAGGAACTCAGCATGTCGAGCACCATCAGTAGGGATCTGGCTATTTTAAATAGGTGATGTTGGGGACACCTGTAACAAACCAATTTTGTTAATTTAAAACAGTGGTTTGCCAAACTTCAACTTTATTTGGATTGATCAACAGAGTAAGATTTCTTTATTGCTAAGAAGGATTAATTGTGGTTTATTGTGTATAATGTGGGAGTAGGTGAAGTGACTATTGCTGCTGAATCACAAAGAAATGTATTAACACTGATCACCAGAAGAACTTATGAAACACCTTTTGGGACGGCACAGTAACGCGGCGGTAGAGTTGCAGCCTTACAGCTCCAGAGACCCCGGTTCCATCCTGACCGTCTGCACAGAGTTAGTACGTTCTCCCTATGACCACGTGGGTTTTCTCCGGGTGCTCCGGTTTCCTCACACACTCCAAAGACGTGCGGGTTTGTAGGTTAATTGGCTTTGGTAAATTTGTAAATTATCCATAGTTGCGTAGGATAGTGCTAGTGGATGATCACGGACTCGGTGGGCCGAAGGGCCTGTTTCCGCACTGTATTTCTAAAGTCTAAAGAAGAAGAGAATGTACGAAACATGAGTGTTTTTACTGGATGTCAGAATAATGATGTTGATGTGCAAAGGCCCCGGGTGTCCTTGCTCACAAACTAAAATACAGATGCGGCAGATAATCGGCACGGCAAGTGGTATTTTGGTCTTGAATATGAGAGGCTTTGAGCATAGGAGTAAAGACATCTCACTGGATTTCTATAGGGCTTTGGTGAGACTATTGTGTGTACAGTTTTGGCCTCTGTTGTTGTTTGTCACCTATTCTTGAGTAGGACTACGATATCTAGTTTCTGGTGACACAATGTGTTTGACTTCTGTACATTATCCCTAGTGTGGAGGCTAGAACTAGTGTAAGGATGACCGCTGGTTGGTGTGGATTCGGTGGGTCCAAGGGCCAGTTTCCATGCTGCATCTCTAAACTGAACTAAACCTAGCCTGCGATTCTTTCAGCGATGTTTTGATGATGAGCAGGTTTGCCTGGGACAGAAACTGTGTGTTTGGAATCTTGTCTTGCCTAATTCATGTGAGGTATTCCCCACGACCATTTCTTGGAATGGCTTGCTTTTTGAACAGCGATTTGAGTATTCTCCAGTGTAGAAGAATGAGAGGTGGCCTCATTGAAGACATTTTTTCCCCAAAGGTAAACATTTTTCAGGATAAAAAATGTACACAAAACAAAAATTGTGCAAAAACTCCTCAGACATTCTCACCATCTATACATTCAATAGTGTTAGACTCTGTTTGCACTTATCTTTAAACAAAACTAAACACCTTGCCACCCGCATGGTTCCCTGGGGTGATATACCTTCCTTGAGAGGTGTCCCCTTGATGGTCAGCAGCAGGGGCACCCTAGACACTGGTCTTCCCACACAGAGCCTTGGCAATGGCTACACCAAGCTTCAGTGAGCCCCTCAGCACGTACTCCTGCAGTCTGGAATGGGCCAGTCGGCAACATTCCCTGACAGACATTCACTGTGCTGGGAGGCCAACAGATTTCGTGCAGACCAAAGAGAGCATCTTTCACCGAGTTGATGATCTTCCCGAAGAACCGATGTCTGTCTAGGATTGCCCTACGGATCAGATAGTCCTCTGTTGAGGAGCTGTTCAGGATGGATTGTGACAAGGTCACTTGCATCATTCTCCAAACCCTCTTCACAAATACACACTGCAAAGACTCCTCTCTGTGACAGCCATCTTGAGGGTAGTGTGCATTGGTAATAAGATTCTGACAGTACATGAAGAATCTGACTAGGAAGACCCTTCTCACTGCCAGGCAAGCCAGGTCTTGGTGCTTGGTGGTGAGTTCAGGCAATTAAATATTCTTGCAATCTCAACTGACCGCGAGGGTCTTTCACTGGCTCAACAGTTTAGAACCAGGGCTCACTGGCAACATAGAAACATAGAAACATAGAAAATAGGTGCAGGAGTAGGCCATTCGGCCCTTCGAGCCTGCACCGCCATTCAATATGATCATGGCTGATCATCCAACTCAGTATCCTGTACCTGCCTTCTCTCCATACCCCCTGATCCCTTTAGCCACAAGGACCACATCTAACTCCCTCTTAAATATAGCCAATGAACTGGCCTCAACTACCTTCTGTGGCAGAGAATTCCACAGATTCACCACTCTCTGTGTGAAAAATGATTTTCTCATCTCGGTCCTAAAAGACTTCCCCCTTATCCTTAAACTGTGTCCCCTTCAAACTAAGGAGAAGCCATATAGGTCTGAAATGAGGGGAATGTTTTCACTTGAACAAAGTTAATTATTGGAATCTTCCCTCCTGGAGAACGTCAAAGGCTCTTTCATTGAATTATTTCAGAGCTGAGACTGGTAGCTTTCGAAATGTGTAGGAAGGAACTGCTTGTACCGAAGACAAACACAAAAAGCTGGAGCAACTCAGCGGGACAGGCAGCATCTCTGGAGAGAAGGAATGGATGACGTTTCGGGTCGAGACCCTTCTTCAGACTGCAGATGAAGGTAGTGTAGGAAAATGGTGCAGAGGTCAAAGATGGATGGCGGAGCAGGTTGAAAGGGCCAGAAGGCATGCTCGTCTTCCTCATTCTTATCTTCTCATCTTTCATAAGAAGAGTAATGAAATGTGATTTGTTTACAAGTTTACCTGTTGAATTATACGGACTGTACAGCTCAGAAACAGCTTTCAGCCGGAATGGCCTGAGCTTTTGTTTACACCTCCCACCAGCAGCCTCTCCCTGCCACTTCACCTTACTTGATCAGTATTACCCATTGTTTGAACCCAAGGACAGTTACATTGGCATCCCATAAGTTTCATTCCCTGCCAACAGCGGTGCCAATGTTTCCTCCTGTACCCTTGCCAAACTTTGTTTGATTTAAACCCTGTGGAGCATCTTGGATGCAGCTTATTGTGTACACGGTAAACAAACTAATTATTGGTGCTGGAAACGGATGCTTTGGCCAACAGAGTCCACATTAAATATCAGGCACCCATTCCTACATAATTCCCATTTTATTTCTCCCTACATTCCCATCAATGCCTCTCTGATTTTCCCAATCACCTACGTACTTGGACCAATTAACGTCAGCCAATTAAGCTACTAACCTGCGCTCCATTGGGACATGGGAGGAAACCGAAGGGCCCAGGGAAATCCACGTGGTGACTGGGTGAACATGCAAACTCCACGTAGACAGCACTGGAGATCAGCATTGAACCTGGATCTCTGGAGCTGTGAAGCAGCAATACTATCTGCACCATTCTGTTGACCCAACTGCCAGACTTAAGCATTGTTAATGATGGTAGCATAATGGTTATGTAGTGTGAAGATTTAAAAAAAACTGCTGATGATGAAAATCTAACATAAAATCTGAAATTAGCTATAAGGAGAGGTTGAACAAACTTTGATTGTTTTTTCTGGTATGTTGGTGGTTGAGGAGAGACCTGATAGAAGTGAATAAATCAATAGATAGAATAGACAGTCAGAGTCCTTTTTCCCCAAGCTGGAAATGTCATAGACTAGAGGGCAGAGGGACAGAAGTGCGCGGGAAAATCTTTTTACACAGAGACTGGTGGGTGCCTGGAACACGTTGCCAGGGGTGGTGTGGAGGCTGAGTGGTGTTTAAGAGGCTTTTAGGCACATGGATATGGAGGGATATAGATCACCTGCAGGTAAAGGAGATTAATTTAACTTGGCATCATATTGGCACGGACCTTGTGGGATAAAGGACCTGTTCCTGTGCTCTACTCTTCCATGTTCTATGCTCTGAAATGCTGGAATACACAACAGGTCTCGAGGAAGGGTCTTCGATCTGAAACATTGACTCTGACTCTCTTCCCGCAGATGCAGCCGGACATGCTGTGTACTCAAACAGCATGTTCTGTTTGTCTCATTTCACAGTTCTGTCATTGGACCTCAATGCACTGGCCTGGACCGAGGTTGTGGTGTAATGGGTTGGAAATTGCTTGCGACTGCTGGTGAATTTAAATTCAGTTGTTCGAATCAGGAACTTAAAAAGCCATTTCAACTAATGGTGACCATGAAGCTGCTTGATTGTTGATTAAATACTCATCTGTTTCACTGTCGTCCTCGGGGGAAGAAATCTACCGTCATCATCCACCCTGGCAGGTCCAGAGTGACGCAGTCATCCCCTAATTACTCTTGAAGCTGACCCAGCACGTCACGTAGTTATCTGGCAATGAATGGTGGCCTTGCCAATGAAAAACAACCTTCCTGCAGTTGCTGACATCAATGCTGGAACCTGAAATTGCAGCAACTTCAATGACCTGGTGGTGAGTGCCAGGGCGGTACGGTGGCGTAGAGGTAGACCTACTGCCTTACAGCGCCAGAGACCCAGGTTCGATCCTGACTATGGGTGCTGACGGTGCGGAATTTGTGCGTTCTCCCCGTGACCTGCGTGTGTTTTCTCCAGTGCTCCGATTTCATCCCAAATTCCAGATGCATAGGTTTGTAGGTTAATTGCCTTGGTAAAATTGTATATTGTCCCTAGTGTGTATAGGATAGTGTTAGCGTGCGGGGATCACTGGTCGGCGTAGACTTGGTGGGCCGAAGGGCCTGTTTGCGCCCTGTATCTCTAGACTAAACTAAATTATCATCTTAACCAAAGTACAGAAGATGCAATTGAGTTCCCTTTGATTTGCTAGTGACTATCATTCATTATGATTTTGGTTATTTACCGTATCAAAACCCTTTTAAGACCTCCAATTAATCATGTCTCTTTTCTAGATAGAGGAAAGCCTGCAAAGTTGTGCAGTTTTTCCTGATACTTCCAAATTCTACATCCTGTTACAATCTCCGTTATTTATTTCTCCCCCTTTAGCATTCACTCAACAACCTTTAACCACCAAGTTAACAGCAGAGACATAGATAGGATAAATAGTCAGAACCTTCCCCCCCTCCCCCACCCAAGGTGGAAATGTCTAAAGGGCCCTGTCCCACTTGGACGACCTAATCCACGAGTTTAGACGACCCTAGACGAGTTGAAAAAAATGTAAAGATTGTGTTGACTCGCTGAAGTAAAAGACCTCCTACGACCTCCTACGACTATGTCTACGACCTCCTACGACCCCTTGACCTCAGTCTTCCACACCTAAGACCAACTACGACTACCTACGACTATCATCACGACCCACTATTACCTACCTACGACCTACCTACAAGTAAAAAGTATACATTTTTTCCATACCGACCATTTCTTTACTCGTGAACATTTTTTTATCAGGCTGGAAAAAACGCTGCGACCTACTTGAGGCCACGAGTACGCGGAGACCACTCACGCTGCGAGTATGAGTCAAGGGGCAAACTCTGCAGAGGTCGCCAATTAGGTCGTGAAGTGGGACAGGGGCTTAACACTAGAGGGCATAGCTATAAGTTGAGAAGGGGAAAGTTGAATGGGGAAGTGCGGTGTTTCTACACAGAGAGTAGCGTGGACCAGGAACACACAGCCAAGGTTGGTGGTGGAGGCAGATACGATAGTGGTGTTTAAGAGGCTTTTTAGAAAGGTACATGGCAGTGTAGGGAATAGAAGAAATGGATCACGCACATGCATATGAGATCAGTTTCACTAGGCATCATGTTCGGCACAAACATTATGGGCCGAAGGGCCCGTTCCTCTGCCTATGTTCTATGTTCTATGTTGTATGTTCAGACGTTGTGGATGAAGAGCCTGTTCATAGGCTCTATTGTCCTCTGCTCTTTTTTCTCAAACTATTCGTAGTACCTAAAGTGTGGTCTAACCCAAAATTCTTTACAAGGAACGTTGTTTTTCAATACTCACTCTCTGGGGATAAGGCCCGATTCTTTCATCAACATTTTTGTGGGCTTATTGGTAGTTTAATGGCCTTGAATCTGTGGTTGTAATGGTGGTGAAACTCTCATCACACCATGGAACTGACAGCAAACCTCTGAGTACACAGATGTGCAATTACACATGGAGATCCAGATGTTGCTGTGTTTCCCAGATCCTCTGTGGATTCTCAGCTTCAGCAATGTATCCTGGAAAGTCAGGAAACTGATGAGAATTTCAGATGTTCTGCTTGCTGTAAAATACCCTCCAAATATGAGACTTTGTTGCATGAACCGCGAGTTTTAATGGCTTGCTAATCCACGACTATGGTAATGTATCATTCTGTACCCAGAGATACCTGCATGTGGACTGGAAATTTCCCCTGTTACATATTTCACCCAGTAATTTACTGCAAACCAAATTTTCTTTCAGATTTCAGAAAGTATCGTTTACAGAATGCAGAGACGCGGAACTGCAGATGCTGGTTTTCAAAAGGAGACTCAAAATGCTGGAGTAACTCAACGGGTCAGGCAGCATCCCTGGAGAACATGGAAAGGTGATGTTTCGGGTTGCGACCCCACAGACAGATTGCGGGGAGGGGCGGGAAGAGGCCCAGGATATTGTTTAGAAAATGTTGACCTTTGGATTTCAAATAGTCTTGAATATTATCAGCAGTTTTTATTGGCATTCTATTATTTTCTTTTCCCCTGCCGCTAGTTGATGGGGATTGCAGTTTAGTTTTGGTCTATAGTGACCAGCTCACTCTGCACAGACTGGGAATTGGAGCTGGCATCTGCGTGACTCAGCACATGCTGCCTCTAACCTCACCAAGACAGACAAAGGTAGACAAAATGCTGGAGAAATCAGCAGGTGAGGCAGCGTCTATGGAGCGAAGGAAATAGCAAAGTTCGGGTCGAGACCCATCTTCAGACTGATGTGAGGGTGGGGGCGGGCGGGAAGAAGAAAGGAAGAGGTGGAGACAGTGGGCTCAGGGAGAGCTGAGAAGGGAGGAGAAAGTAAAGACTACCTGAAATTGGAGAAGTCAATGTTCATACCGCTGGGGTGCAAACTGCCCAAGCGAAATATGAGATGCTGCTCCTCCACTTTACAGTGGTCCTCACTCTGGCCATGGAGGAGGCCCAGGTCGGATTCGGAATGGGAGGGGGAGTTGAAGTGCTGAGCCACTGGGAGATCAGGTTGGTTAGTGCGAACTGAGCGGAGGTGTTGGGCGAAGCGATCGCCAAGCCTGCGCTTGGTCTCACCGATGTAGAGCAGCTGACATCTAGAGCAGGGGATGCAATAGATGAGGTTGGAGGAGGTGCAGGGGAACCTCTGCCGCACCTGGAAAGACAGCTTGGGTCCTTGAATGGAGTCAAGGGGGGAGGTAAAGCGATAAGGAGAGAAAGAGAGAGAGAGAGAGAAAGAGAGAGGGAGAGAGACAGACACACAGGCAGACATATGGGTAGGTCTCAGGGGGAAACCAATAACAAATCTAATAATGAGCGGTGCCTGGGGAAAATCCAACAACATTTTGATTTAACAAGATCTGTAATAACTGCAGACTTGTGCTGGTAATGAGCAGAGTCGGAGGAACTGATGACATCCCACCAGGTGGCGCTCATGTAAAGAAAGACACCACAGTAGGGTCCATCATCAAAAGGTTGTTCAGCCCACAACCAGTGCCCCTCCCCAGGGCCTGGACTCACAGTCGATCCAGTATATTGTAACATGCGCAAGTACAGTTGAGCTACAGATGCATTGAAAACCTTGCTTGCAGCAGCATCAAAGGCACAGGCAATACCCAAAAACATAAATCAGATATAAATTCTACAAGACAATGAATAGAAAAAGACTGGAAAAAACAAGACATCAGTGCAAAAACACAATTAGAGTACAAGTCGATGATAGTGTGAGAGGTGGACACAAAAAGCTTGTTTTTGTAAACGTGCATCAGCAGTTCTTTGTTTCTTTTATTTTGCAGGCACTTCATTAGCTGAGCAGCACTTTGCCATTTCCCCACCTCACTGTCTTCCTCGTGGGTCTTCCTGAAAACATCAATCTCATTTCCTCCTGTTCCCTAACACTCCTGTGAACCTCTTTGGGATGTTTGACTACATTAAGACCCCTGTCACCTTCTGCTGACAGAGTGTGGGCACAACAGCTCATGCTGCTGCTGTAGGAACCCAGG
>CM075989.1:9209439-9485030 GCA_038087875.1 Malacoraja senta | reverse complement strand
ATTTACAATTTTACCAAGCCAATTAACCTACAAACCTTCACATCTTTAGTGCGAGAGAAAACTGGAGCTCCCAGAGAAAACCCACACAGGAGAACATACAAACTCCGTACAGACAGCACCTGTAGTCGGGATCAAACCCGGGTCTCTGGCACTGTAAGGCAGCAACTCTACCGGATCTCTGACACATTAATTCATAAAATAGTTGAAAGAGCTAATGTTGCGGGGAGTTGCCTTTCTACTACACGATGACTTCCACACAGGGAAGCTGCTTCTGTCCACTGTGTAGATAGGAACTGCAGATGCTGCTTTATACCGAAGATGGACGCAAAATGCTGGAGTAACTCAGCGGATCAGGCAGCATCTCTGGAGAAAAGGAACAGGTGACATTTAGGGTCGGAACCCTTGGGAACTTGCCCGCAATGTCTGTGCTGAACATGATGGCAATAATAATTAATAAATAATCTCATCTGCCTGCACATGATCCATATCCCTCCAATTCCTTGGTCTGAAGAAAGGTTCCGACCCGAAATGTCACCCACACCTTTTCTCCAGAGCTGCTGCCTGGCCAGCTGGTTCGGTCCACTTCTACATTGACACGTAGGTGGTCACCAGCTGTCATGAGCGGCACGGTGGCGCAGCAGTTGCTGCTTACAGCGCCACAGATCCAGGTGTGATCCTGACCACGGGCGCTGTCCGTACAGAGTTTGTACGTTCTCCCCGTGACTGCATGTGTTTTCTCCGGGTGCTCTGGTTTCCTCCCACGTTTCAAAGACATACAGGTTTGTAAGTTAATTTGGCTTCGGTAAAAATCGTAAATTGTCACTCGTGTGCAGCTAGTGATTGCTAGTCGGCACAGACTCGGTGGGCCGAAGGGCCTGTTTCCGTGCTGTATCTCTAAACTAAACTAAAGATCTTGAAGAGATGCTCATCAAGTATGACATTACCCATTAATGTTACAGCTGTTTGAGGTGTTGGTGGGCTTTGACATTGTTGTGTTGATTCTCTGCCACAGGTACATTCCCCTCTTCATAATTTTCTGCCTGTATTTTACTGGTTGCTTCACTCTGTGTAGCAAGGACAGCAGAATGCCCATGTCCGCATGGCTACTCCTCGGTCCGAGCAGCCTCTACTACTGGTAAGAGACAAGCAAGTTATTTGCAAAGTATAACTGTACATTTCCCTTTCCTAATAACGTTATTGGATCCAGGGACCTGTGGCTATAGTGCTGGCTAGTAATCTTGAGGCACGGGATAGCTGTTATCATTAGCAAGGGCAGCAGGAGCATAGAGATACCACTATCTGCTGCTTCCTTTCCCAGTCACATGTTGCAAATATATTGGCATATCTTCTTCATCGCTGGATCCAAACATCCCACTAGACGACACTACAGGACCACCTTCAGCAGAAGGATTGCCATGGTTCGGCCAAGGTGGCTCATCACCACCTTCTCAAGGGTAATTGGGGATGGGCAGTAAGTGCTCTCCTTGCTAGCAATGTCCACATCCCTTGAAGAAAGAAATTAAATGCACAGCCTCCTTTACGCAGAACATAGACCAGCACAGGAACAGGCCCACAATGTCTGTGCTGAACATGATGCCAAGTTAAACTAATCTCATCTGCCTGTACATGATCCGTATCCCTCCATTCCTGACATATCTATATATCTATAAACGTCTCTTAAATGCCACTGTTGTACAAGCCTCCACCACCACCACCCATGGCAATGTGTTCGAGGCACCCACCACGCACTGTGTAAGAAATCTTTCTCCACACATCTCCATTAAACTTTAAGGTACACAAAAATGCTGGAGAAACTCAGCGGGTACAGCAGCATCCATGGAGCGAAGGAAATAGGCAACGTTTCGGGCCGAAACCCTTCTTCAGACCCATTAAACTTTTTCCCTCTCACCTTAAACCTATGCCCTGTAGTCTTGGTGGATCAAACACATTTTAACCAAAAATAGATATATCTAAAAATTAGAGTTAGTATCAGATGGAAGTGACAAAAAACATACTTGGCTCAACCCAAGTAAAAGGCTCTGCCCTTGTACAATTAGTCTATTTGTGACTCAATGAAAGAACTTAGCAAATCCTTCGCTTGTACCATCCCATGCCCCAGTCACCTTCCACCACCTTCTCCGGGCCCCTCAGCCTGACCCTTGCCCAAGGCAACCACATCCTGGCAGAGAAAGTTCAGGAGAAAATCAGCCACAATTGCCACACATTGCACTGTGACTACAGGTCGGGTTGGACAATGTGTAGTGGATCGATCAGCAAAATGGGCTGTTTGTAATCAAGGCCCAGCTCAAAGACAGCCACCTGGCTGGACACTGGAGAGTTGCCAGCCAGCCCCAAGTAATTACACATGAGGAAGGGCTTTATCTGGTTGAGGGATCTTTGATCTCAGCAGTCAATTACCCCATAAGTGACTGGGCTTTTTACCTCCAAGTCTCTGTGATCCCTCTTTAAATGTCAATCCTTATTTCCTCATTAAGGTTGTGGGAAGGGATTCAAAACAGCTCTCAGTTAGTTACATGTCCTCTTTTGGGGAAAAGGAAGAATTTTCTAAATTTAAATGTTCCTCCTCTGAGCAGTTACCTCAAACAGCAGAGAGAGTTAACATCCTTGGCTTTTGACTTTCTGCAAAGACCGCTCCCTCCATAGCTCCTTGGTCAATTCGTCCCTTCCCACCCAAACCACCCTGGTACTTTCCCTTGCAACCGCAGGAAATGCTACACTTGTCGCTTTACCTCCCCCCTCGACTCCATCCATGGACCCAAGCAGTCTTTCCAGGTGTGGCAGAGGTTCACCTGCACTTCATCCAACCTCATCTATTGCATCCGCTGTTCTAAGTGTCAACTGCTCTACATCGGTGAGACCAAGCGCAGGCTTGACGATCGCTTCGCCCAACACCTCCGCTCAGTTCGCAATAACATACCTGATCTCCCGGTGGCTCAGCACTTCAACTCCCCCTCCCATTCTGAATCTGACCTTTCTGTCCTGGGCCTCCTCCATGGCCAGAGTGAGGCCCAGCGCAAATTGGAGGAGCAGTACCTCATATTTCGCTTGGGTAGTCTACACCGCAGCGGTATGAACATTGACTTCTCCAATTTCTGGTAGTCCTTGCTTTCTCCCTGGTTCCCCTCCCCTTCCCAGCTCTCCTACAGCCCACTGTCTCCGCCTCTTCCTTTCTTCTTCCCGACCCCCACCCCCACATCAGTGTCTCGACCCGAAACGTCACCCATTCCTTCGCTCCATAGATGCTGCCTCACCCGCTGAGTTTCTCCAGCTTTTTGTCTACCATCCTTGGTGGAGACTCTGAGTAACCCCTGAGGAGACACACAATGAACTGCAGATTTTGGAATCTTAAGCAAAACATAAAATGTTGGAATAAGTCGGCAGTTCAGACAACAAGCTGTGGAAGGAATGGATAGATGACATTTTGGGTCGAGACGAAGAGGGGTCCTGACCCAAACCGTCGCCTATCATGTTCTCCACAGATGCTGGCTGACCTGCTGAGTTACTCCAACACTCTGTGTTTTACCTCTGAAGAGCTGAAGGTTGTTTCCCCCCCCCCCCCCCCCCTGTGTCTTTCCAGGTACCTGGTGACAGAGGGTCAGATCTTCGTCCTCTATATCTTCACCACCTTTGCCATGATGGCTACAGTGATGCACAAGAAACGCAAAGGGCTGGTCATGGACAGCAACGGCCTTTTCCTCTTTTACTCCTTCTGTATCACGCTGGTCCTGATCTCCGTATGGGTGGCCTTCCTTTGGAATGACAAAATTCTCCGGCGAAAGTACCCGGGAGTGATGTATGTGCCGGAACCCTGGGCATATTACACCCTCCACATCAAGAAGACACCATAGGTTTTTGCCCCCTCCCCTTTCTCAGGTGGGTTTAGCTGAGGCCTCAGCTGCTGCTCGAACAGGTAGGCAAAACTTCCGAAAGAAAAGTTGACCCAGGGTGTAGCAATACCATATGCAACAAACCCCACCTCACAACAGGAGATGGCTCCTTGCTCCTTCAAACCCATGGGGAATGCAGTGCAAGTCCAGTCACGGTGGCTCGATCGTGATCGTGTACAGTCATTCCGCTGACTGGTTAGCACGCGACAAAAAAGCTTTTCACTGTACCTCGACACGCATGACAATGAACGTAACTAAACTAAAGAGATGCAGGCCATACACTAGATCTCATCCCCCACTAACCCCCAGCACAATACTTCACTTCCCACCAGGGTAGAGCAAATCTGGATGTGAAAAGCGATCACATATCCGCGCGCCTTTGGTCTGCAGGGGCCTTTGTGGCATTGGCATTCTTATTCAGCTTTAGGTCCTTCTCCCATTAGATAGACTTATTAGATAGACCTATAAGGTATGTTACATTTGGTGATAATGCCGTCAATATAAATGCAGTCCTGAATGAAATATTAAAAAATGAATGTTGCATTTGGTTGGGATCCCATCTTTAGATTTCTGTGTTTGGTTCAGATTCAGTCGATTAGGATGAAAACATTTTTCTGCTACCTGTTGGAGTTGAATCAGCCATGTGGTCATTTGGACCCCAAAGGTCACAAAATATATTTTAATGAATATTAAATGTATAGTTCCATGATACAGCATGGAAACAGGCCCACCGAGTCCACATTGACCAACAACCACCCCATACACTAGTTCTATCCTGCACACAAAGGATCATTTACAGAAGCCAATTAACTGACATCACTGGAGTGTGGGAGGAAACTGGAGCACTGGAAAAAACCCACACGGTCACAGGGAGAATGTTCAAACTCCGTACAGACAGCGCCCTTCTCTACCACTGTGCCTCCCTGGTCTATTAGGGGGTGATGTTCTGGAGGTGAAGACTCCGGATCCTGGTGGGTAAAGGGTTCCACTCCCAGACCATGGTGATCGTAAAAGACAGCACAAAATCAGCTGTAGGGTCTTTTGGTGGTCTACCAGGTATCTCCCAGCGAAGCATACAGAACTGTTTACCACCAGAGGCTCCTCGCGATTGGCAGCCTCGCCAACAGTTTTTTTCTCTCCTCTTTTTTGTTATTTTTAGTGTGTTTTAAAAGTTTGTGTAAATGTTCTCTGGTTTGTTTTATGTGGGGTCGGGGGAAACTTTTTTTTCAATCTCTTACCCTGCCGGAGATGCGATTGTTTTCCGAGTCATATCTCCGGTCGTTCTGCGGCCTAACATCGCGGAGCTGGAGGCCTCGCTCGAGACTGACTTTGAGCCCCACCGCGGGGACGTGGACTTACCATCGGAGCTGATCCCTTTCCTGGGATCGACGCTCCAACCGCGGCCTGCGGATTTTACCATCGAGAGCTCGCAGACTCGGGTAGAGACCGTAGATGTCGGGAGCTCCAACGACGCAGAAGGTTTTGACCAGCCCCGACCCGGGGTCCGATCGCTGACGCGGGGGGAGCTGAGATCCCCCCCGATGCAGGAGCTCGATCGCCCCAACGAGGAGAGCTCGACCGCCGGCTGCGGGAGTGAGATCGCCCCATCAACGGACGGCTCGAGGCCCCCGACCGCAGGAGAACAAAGAAGGGAAGAGATTGAGCTCTTTTTTTTTCGCCTTCCATCACAGTGAGGAATGTGGAGGAGTCACTGTGGTGGGTGTTTATGTTAAAATATTTTGTGTGTTCTGGTGCTTTTAATTTGTATGACTGACTTGGCAAATGAAATTCCTCGTACGTTGCAAAACATATTTGGCTAATAAAGTATTATTGAATTGTATTGTATTGTAGCTATCCTTTCGTGCAAACCTCTGGTTTAAGGAGTAATATGAGCTTAGTGGGAGGGTTGGTGGTGGAATGGAGTTGGTAGGATTGGTGGGGGTGGGCTGGGGTTAGGTTGATGGCAGCGGTCTGGGGTTGGTAGGGGTGGTGGGATGGGGCGAGGTTAAGCGGGTGGTGATGGGGTGAGATTATTAAGGGTGGGTGGTGAGTTGGTACAGCTGGTGGGATGGGATGGTGTCATGGGGGTGGTGGGGGAATGGAGAGGGGGATTCCTGCAGCCGATCCGTATCCAACACTGACGCCACCACATGAGGAAGGACGGACTGTTGATTCTCTCCTGACAACCGGCTCCTTCTGCTCACCCGCTCAGTTTACCCATGAGGAAAAGATGAGACGTTGCAACATTGGCGTAATCCCTGCCGACTTCCCTCAGCATTAGCGGCCTGGGTTCACCATGGATCCCCATTCAACTGAACCAGCGACAAATACTGTGGTTACAAGAGCAGGGCAGAAGCTGGCGATCTGGTGTCAGTGACTCACCTCCTGGCCTTTTCAGCATCGACAAGAAACTAATCCAGAGCAAGATGGAATACACTGCACTTGCCTGGATGAATGCAACTCCAATAACAATGAAGAAGCTAAAATACATTGTGATCAAAGCAGCACGTTGATTGGAATCCCATCGAATACCTTAAGCTTTCATTCTCTCTGCCACAGGATGACCACAGGTAGTCTCCAAGACTTACCCAGAGTGCCCACCGCCCAGGTGACTCGAAAGGCAACGTTCAAACCCACTATCTCTACTACAAAGAAGGACAAGGTTAGCAGGAATAACACCACCCACAGGTCTCCCCCTCCAAGTTGCACTCCATCCTGACTTGAAAATCACCTAATGGGTCTACAACCTGGAACTCTCTCCCCAACATCACCTTCACAAGAAGGACCACAATCCAAGGTGCCTGCTCATCGCCATTGAGGGGCAATAAGAGTTGGCTAAGAAAGTGATTCCTAGACGCCATAAATGAACAAGTAAAAAAAGAATTCAGTGTCAGAAGTGACACAATATTTAAATAAAAACTAGCTGACCAATCAAGTGGTGAATGGGTGCTGTCAGTGTCAGAGATGGAATAACTCGTTTAAATTATTTTAGCATAATTTTGGTCTCTGTTATAAAGGACAGAGAGAAATAAGTTGACATATAGATGTTAACATTGCATCCCGGTGTAAAATGGGGAAAAACAACTAGAGTGGGCTCTCAACCTCGAACTTAGTCAAGATCTACCATCAAACTTCGTCAAGATTTACCCTTGTGAAGACTGATTGAATGTGATTTCTATGTATTTGAGTTTGTTTGGAAGATAACATGAATTATTTATTTGCCTCGAGGCAGAACTTATTCTTCCGATCTGTGTGTTGTATATTTTTGCGTTGGTGCGTAACGTAGAATTAAAATTTAAACTTTGGGAATTGGCAAAATAATCTTAAAATCTTACATTTTCATGCATCTGTGAATCTTATTCAATTGCAACTTTGGGCACAGGCCGGGATGCTGTTTGTTGATCATCTTTAAACATGAGGATAGAGGAGGTTTCAGTCATTGGGGCTGGGCCCAGATGGAATTATGACCATGGCTAATTGGGCCATGATGTGTTTGTCTGCCTTCTTATAAAATAAAAGCACTGTTTTTATCCTGTGTTAAATGTGGAACATTTCCAGAATAATGAGTTAGAACCCTATATTTTAATCCTCATCTTAGAAATGAAGCATGCAATTCCAACAATCCAGGGGACAAAAATACAGATTGGTCAGGAGTGGACTACTATAGAACTTCTAAATGGAGTATGCATGGGGGCTACAAAATGTTGGTGAGTGTGTGATCACTCAAATGAACTTTTGTAAAGTGTCCTTTCTTGGCAAGAGCAGCCTATTTTTGGAGATGCAGAAACTGTGAAGGATCTGAAGGCTTGAACAGCATCACTCGTATTGTGTCACACTTGGACATGTACAGCCAAGCCAGAGACCAGCCATCTTACAGAGCACCAATTCAGTTATCAAACATTGCCAGTAATCACCTCCTAAAGACAAAAATTAAATCCCCACATTACTTTTTAAAAATATTGTCATTTGTGTGTTTTACTCTTTACTCGGTCTTGCTGTTTTATATACTTATCTTGTAGATAATTATTTGCTTTCAGCTGAATTGTGTTATTTTCCACTTTTTTTAAAGAGTAGATAAAGGAACAATGCCATCGTGAATGTTTCTGTGTCTCATTATTCTACAGTCAGGGGGCATTGATTAGCCCACAACGAGACGTATAGTGCTACACATGTGTGTGTATGAATTGGAAGGAACTGCAGATGCTGGTTTACACTGAAGATAGACACAAAATGCTGAATACAGCTTCAGGTCATATCAAAAGTCAGGATATTTGCTGATAATTGAACAATGTTCCATTCCATTCTTCCTCTTTCTTGCCCATCTTCCATGTTTCAAATGTTGACATCGCTGTCATCGTCCGTCCTGAAAAGGACACAAGCTTCCGGCGACAATCAGTGGGAGCCATCACTTGTTGCAATAGATGATGGTTGTAGCAGAATTAGCTCGGGATATTTCCAGTTCCCAGCCCCGCGACGTGGACACTTCTGCTATGGGGCCTTCCATTCCCTTCACAACCTCTCAAATAAGGGACCATATCTATAGCGGTGGAGCTTGGACAATACTTAGTCATGGTTTCATACATGATGTGTAGGAAAGAACTACAGATGTTGGTTTAAATCGAAGGTAGACACAAAATGTTGGAGGAACTCAGCGGGACAAGCAGCATCTCTGGAGAAGGAATGGGTGACGTTTCGGGTCGAGACCCTTCTTCATACATGATAATATTTCGACCACAAAAGTGCTAGACAATTGATCCAGATTCCATCCAACACTCCCAATCCCATTCCACATCCCTCTAACGCCTCCACCACCATTATTCCTTCCCACTGCCAGCCCCATCCCCAACTCCCCAACCCCGATCCACCCCATCCATTCACTGGTATACAGGCCAAGCAGATTAACTAACGCAGATTATCTTATTATTGAACAATTGCTACCTTTGAGAGGTGGCTGCTCAAAACTGACGGCTATGATTTTGCAGTGGCTATGATTCCTGCTTTACATTGTCAAACTCTTTTCAGCATTACAGTGACATCTGGAGATTGCCCTGGATGCTATAACTGTTAGTTGTCTCTTTGCATTGTTCACAGTTCTGGATTCGAGTAACATTCATAGAACAGTGCAGCCCACAATGTTTGTACTAATAATGATACCATTAAACTGATCTCATCTGCCTGCACACATTGCCAGGGGCAGTGGTGGAAGAAGATACGGTAGTGGTGTTTAAGAGGCTTGTGGATAGTGCAGGAAAGAAGGATATGGAGCATGTACATATCCCTCTATTACCTGCACTTCTATGAGCTTATCTGAATGCCTCTTAAACACCATTATTCTACCTTCCTCCACCACCACCCCTGGCAATGTCTTCCTGATCCCCCCTACTTTTTTCAATGTCTAACATTCGTTTAATGTCTAACCCAGAGTTCCTTTGCAAACTCTGACCATACCTCCACCCGACGTGAAATACAGCTGTCCTCAGTTCAATCAGCTATGCCTTCATTACAAACTTGGGATACGATTACATGTTAATATTCATGCTTGACCCTGATGATAGAGGAGCTGCCACGAGATTTGACACAAGTGTTTCCAATTAATCTCCAGAACAAACCTCAGGCATCCGGTTTCGTGGCGTCAATTCATCCTTGTCATTCTCCTGCACTGATGAGCAAATCCCAAGATGGTTCTGTTAGCGATGGAAGCCATCCATCACCAGGGGAAGATGGCCGAAGCACCTTGTCTCTTTGTGATGATGTCACATGAATGGCACTTGATGATGACCCTCACCATTGGCTTGACCATGGCCACGCTCCCTGAGTTCAGCATCCCTTCACTTTCCCCTCTCAGCTTATCCTTTGTAAGAAGCTCTTGAAGCAAAAGACAGTACTCTGGACCCACACCAGCCTGTTCGGTTAAAGGTGCCAAGCCTCAATGTTGGGTTGGAGGGTTTGGGAAATCACAATACTGTAACAATATTTAAAAGACATTTGGGCAGGTACAAACATTGGCAGGTGGGACTAGTGTAGATGAGGCATCTTGGTTCCATGCTCTAGGAATAGGCTAGAGGTGGAGAGAGTCGAGGGACGTGTGGGATGTATGACGGGGGTTACACACGGTGAATGTGTTGGGAGCAGATGTCTCTAGTGAAGAATGGAAGACATTTCTGTAGCGCCATTTACATCTCAGAATGCTTTACAGCCACAAAACTATGTTGCTGTTATAATTGCAGCATTTTGTATACTGCGAGCTTGCACAAACAGCAAGCAGACAACGATGAGATAACTTGTTCTGTAAATGTTGGCTGTGGGCCGACGCACCACACATCTCTGTCCTCCAGTTCCTGCGGACTTCCGCCGCTGGAAGTATCGGATTTTGGTGTGTGCGTTTTATCATCATTCCTTACAATGCTATGTGCGGCAGTGATCGCAACTTCTACTGAAGTGTGGATGGCCGTTGGCTCACTAGAAGCTCATCCTCTCTTTGACAGGTCTTGTTTATGGTACTGCTGGGGGTCCACAGACCCCTCCTCACCTGGCAAAGCAGGTGGGGGAAGACGGTTTAGTTGCCGACTATCCAACTATGGAACAGGTAGCATGGGATTACATGGTACCCGTGGCGGGGGGAACTCCCCCCGACCTGACCTGAAATAAGGTGGAGATCAAGGTTGTCCAGGAGGCATAATGCTGTTGGTACCATTTAGTTTATAGATGAACAGGCAGTTAGAGGGAGAGGGAGGAGAAGAAAACAAAAGAACATACAGGAACAGTAAAACAATTGTTGGAAATCTGAAACAAAGGAGAATGCTGAAACTACCCACCAGACTGGACAGCGTCAATGGAGATGGGGATAAAATTGAGTTATTGTTGCAGGTGGAAATCCCAACATGGGAACTGGTCAGTACGGACACAAATCAAAGAGGTTGGTTATCTGAAGTGGTTGAACTCAGAACTCCATAATCTCAAGGGTTGCGAGGTGCCCAGATGAAGCATGAACCTCGGTTCCTCGAACGT
This sequence comes from Malacoraja senta, assembly GCA_038087875.1. Lineage (NCBI taxonomy): Eukaryota > Metazoa > Chordata > Chondrichthyes > Rajiformes > Rajidae > Malacoraja > Malacoraja senta. Next base: position 9,474,114 of record CM075989.1, on the reverse strand, counting down.
ACATTAGATTAAAATGGGGATTTAATTTAAAACAAAATCACAACCTGCAGACTATTTCATTATGGCCTGATCCATAGAAAGCATTGCGAACACATCTCAGCACTCACTGCGACAATCAGCCATTTGGTGGATTAACTTTGTTATTTGCTTGGAATAAACTCTTAAATAGATTACAGAAAATACAAATAAATATTGCTTTGCATCCAGCCTCATTCATGTATTAAAACAAAACATGACCTATTTTCACTAATCTCTAGTATATTACAGGACGCTGAGACCACATCTGCAATCTTCATACTCTTTCATAATCTCAGCTATAAATCTCCATATACAGTTGAACGACACACTGCTGAAATTTAATTCAAGTCTCTTGGATTTACGCTAACGATTGAGCAGTTCCTTTACCATTCATTTCATTAAAATTGTTTCCTGTTTTAAGCATTTTGGTCAAAAATCCACTGAAGTTTGCATGTGTTAAATAGGATTTAACAGCAATACGGCACAGCATGGTGATGGGGCAAAGGGCTCCAACAACGACAATAGCTGGAGTATCTCCAGGGCACTTTATCCAGTTCCTCCTCGGTGATGGTTGGAAGTCATCACATGTGGTGGAAGGGGTGAGGAAGCGAGATGGGCCCAGTCATCATCGAGGAGACTCTGGGCAAGCAACAAGGGGGTGGTTCTGACAAAGAGACCTGTGTAATGAACTGAATGTTATTAAAGAAAGAAATGCATTCCTACAGTTCCGGTATTTCATTACAGAGAGTGAAGTATTTTCTTAAATTTACAAAACCCACCAGCCAGTTGTAGAAGGCAGAGCACGTTGTGTCTACCCAGCCCTCTTTCCTGGTTCTGACAGAAGTGCTTCAACCCAAAACACTGACTGTTTCTGCTCTTTATTACAGCCTGACCTGCTGAGTGCATCGGCCATTTTATATTATTGTAAATAATAATTGGTGCCATGTTTTCCCCCCAATAACGCACCCAGTGCCCGCTCAACTCAAGCACTGATTTCAGTGTCTGGAGAGTTGGCCGTGTGGGGAATGGGTGTATGTGGCATTGCACCAGAATAACATAGTAGCAGAGAACCGAGAGGAAAGGATGGAAGGTCTGTCTGAGGGGGCTGGTTCTGACAAAGAGACATGAAAATCAGCAGCAGGACTAAATCCCCCAATCTTGCTTAGTTTTAGAGATACAGCACCGAAACAGGCCCTTCGGCCCACCGAGTCCACGCCGACCAGCGATCCCCGCACATTATGAGAATTGATTTGAGAATTAAAGGACAAACATGATTTGAGAATTAAGGGACAAAAGTTTAGGGGTAACATGAGGGGGAACTTCTTTACTCAGAGTGGTAGCTGTGTGGAATGAGCTTCCAGTGGAAGTGGTGGAGGCAGGTTCGATTTTATCATTTAAAAATAAATTGGATAGGTATATGGACGGGAAAGGAATGGAGGGTTATGGTCTGAGTGCAGGTAGATGGCACTAGGTGAGAGTAAGTGTTCGGCACGGACTAGAAGGGCCGAGATGGCCTGTTTCCGTGCTGTAATTATTATATGGTTATATTAATGCTACCCTACACACACTAGGGACAAATTACACTTATACCAAGCCAATTAACCTCCAAACCTGTACGTCTTTGGAGTGTGGGAGGAAACCGAAGATCTCGGAGAATACCCACGTGGTCACAGGGAGAACGTACACACTCCGTACAGACAGCACCCGTAGTCAGGATCGAACCCGGGTCTCCAGAGGCAGCAACTCTACCGCTGCGTCACCGTGCCGCCCTGTTTTAACAAGGTAACTTCTGCCATTTAACAAGGTAACTGTTGACCTTGTTAAATGCATTCCCCACCATCCTCGGTAATGTGCGGCATGGTGGCGCAGCAGTAGAGTTGCTGCCTTACAGAACCAGAGACCCAGGATCGATCCAGACTACAGGTTTTGGCTGTATGGAGTTTGAACGTTCCCCCTGTGACCGTGTTTTCTCCTCGGATGCTCCAGTTTCATCCCACACTTCAAAGACTCAGTGGGCCGTGCTTTATCTCTATACTAAACTAAACTATACTGAACTAACACTTCATCCTCTTTCATCTCAAGAACCTACCTAATTCCGAACCAAGCTCCAAAAAAATTAAATGCAGAGAGAAAATAAAAGCCCTCCATTTCTGCCTTAAATGGAAGTCTCCTGGTGAGCCCTGGTCTCAGAATTCAACCATTGTGCCACAGCAGGCGTGTGTTAGCAGATGCTCTTGTGCATATATATTGGCATACATCTTTTTAATATATTGGCATACATTTTTTCCCTTAACAAAGAGCTAGCCTTTTCTCACAAATTCACAGTTTACAATATACTGCAGTAACAAACAGTTATTTGTGCAATTTGCAAACATCGACCATCAGATTACAACATTGTCAGCCGTCTCCACAACGTACCTAACCCCTCCGCGGCGACCAGCATTCACAGAAGGCCTCCAAAGTCCCTGTGAACAAGGCATGCTCCCTCTCCAGGGACACGAGGATGGACGTAGGCCCCGAAGAAGGCCAGGCTGTCGACTCGGGTACAATCCTCGCTGCCTGGACCCGTGAATGGCCATCTTGGCCAGGCCCAGAAACAACTGACAGGGAGATTCCCCCCACAGGGTCGGTGACCAAAGATCAGGAGCGTCGGGTGAAATGCAGCCACAACCTGAGGAGCAGCTCCGTTAGATACTCAAACAGGGGCTGCAACACCTTGCAGTCTACGTACACATGGTACACAGGCTCTTCCAGGCCGCTGAAGTGAACAGGTGGCAAGTCTGTGAAACTACGTAAATAAATATCTATTACATGCCACTGCTTCCTTGTAGAGAGGATTCCACTGGGGACCCCCCTTCTGTCTGTGCTTATGTCTAGACTCTTGTGTGAGTGAGTGTGAGTGTGTGAGTGTGTGTGTGTGTGTGTGTGTGTGTGTGTGTGTGTGTGTGTGTGTGTGTGTGTGTGTGTGAGTGTGAGCATGAGCGTGAACGTGTATGAGTGTATGAGAATGCGAGTGTGAGCATGAGTGTGAATGTATGAGACTGAGTGTGTGCGTGAGTGTATGAAAGAGTGAGCGTGAGTGAGTGTATGAGAGACAGTGAGAGCATGAGTGAGTGTATGCGAGAGAGCGTGAGTGTGTGAGTGTATAGGAGAGAGTGTGAGAGCATGAGTGTATGATACAGAGCATGAGTGAGTGTGAGAGAGAGACTGAGTGGGAGAGCGTGAGTGTTAGTGTGGGAGCATATGAGAGATGTGCGTGAGTGTATGAGAGTGTGAGTGTGAGCATGAGTGTATGAGAGAGAGTGGGTGTGTGAGCGAGTGAGTGAGTGTGTGAGAGAGTGTGCGAGTGTGTGAGCGAGTGAGTGAGTGTGTGAGCGTGAGTGTATGAGAGAGTGTGCGAGTGTGAGTGAGCGAGTGAGTGTATGAGAGAGTGTGAGTGTGTGAGCTAGCGAGTGAGTGTATGAGTGTGCGAGTGAGTGAGTGTATGAGAGTGTGCGAGTGTGTGAGCGAGTGAGTGAGTGTATGAGAGAGTGTGCGAGTGAGTGAGTGTGTGAGAGAGTGTGCGAGTGTGTGAGAGAGTGTGAGTGTGTGAGCGTGAGTGTACATGTCGGATGAACTGACAGATGGTTGCTGGAATTTGACCGTGTGGGAAGCCTGATCCTGTAACCACAGTGACCAGAGTATTTATTGCATCCAGTAAGCATTGTTGACTGGCGATTGGTGGACTTTACACTATAATCAGATAGACAGAGTTTAAGTCGAGCAGTCCAGGATCACACCAAGTGCAACAAATATACTGCGAAAAAGTAAAAGAAGAAAGGAGGAAGGAAAGTGAAAAAAAACATGGTAAAAAAACCAGAACCTCTGTGGTTTGGAGATAGTTGCTGGCGTGGACACACTTGGCAATAATTGTATCTTCTTTTTAACAGGCTAAGTTTCTTACCCAAGATCAAATCCAAGGTGAGTATAACCATTAATATTATGTTAAGTATTTTTGTTGACTAATTTGTTGAAGTTTATTGGGATTGGCTCCAATTCCAGGGCAGCCGTTTACTCTCCACTCTTCACCTGTAGTCAGGTGTCAGTCTGCAAGGCCGCCACTCTCTGGAACACTCCTCTAACTCCGCCACTGGGCACTCCCCTTCACTGCCACCTGAACAAACCTCCTCTCACTGTGCTGTCAGGCTCTCTTCTTATCCCTTCATTCCTCCTTGTTGCAAATTGCTCTGGGCAATAAGATCAGGGCTGATCTCTCCTTGGCCTCATCTCCATTTCCTGCCCCGACCCCTATAACCCTAGATTCCATTTTAGCTGAAAAATCCCTCTTCTCTTGGCCTGGTATATATTTGTTGAGTAAAACACTCCAGAGTAATGTCCTCCAGAGATGCTGTCTGACACGCTGAGTTACTCCAGCACTTTGTGTCTATCTTTGGCACAAAACAGCATCTGCAGTTCAATTGTGTTTCCAATATATTTAGTGATTTGGCCTTTACAGGGGTCTGGGGTAGAGAATCCCCAAGATGTTCGGCACTGAGAGAAAACAACATTTTTCCACCTCGCTCTTAAATGGACAAGACACCCAATCAGAGAGTCCCAGAATGTTTACAGCACCGAAGGAGATTATTCAGCCCATCGAGTCCATGCCAGCTCTATTTAAAGCAACCTAGATAGCTCCTCTCCCCATATGTACAGCTTCATAAATATATGACCCGCAAAGGAACATCAGCTTCAAATGAACAATGTGCTCCACCTTCCTCCCACTTCCATTCTTCCCATGGTGTGAGGGAGGATTCATGGCCTTATAAACGCAACAGCTGCCCCATCCAGCCCTCTGAGGCTGCAGCCATTGACTGATGGTCCTCCCAATACCTATTCGGTGGGCTTCCCTATCCACCACACATTAACCCACAGGAAGCAGACCAGGAAATAAGAGCTTGGTTTCCCATCTACATGGGCTGAGGTTGCCCGGAGTGGGATTCAAACCCTGTGGAGCCAGGATTGCTCCGTACCAAACTCTAAAGCTCTAGTTTCCCTCTCCCCTGACTCAGTCTGAAGAAGGGTCTTGACCCATAGCGTCACCTATTCCTTTTCTCCAGAGATGCTGCCAGACTCGCTGAGTTACTCCAGCATTTTGTGTCTCTCCTCTGAACCATCGGTTATTCGGAAAATTATTCTGTGATGGTCTAGAATGAGCAGAAGGTGGAGGGGAGAAAAACTGCCATAAATTAATTAAACATAATGCACGGTATTCCTTTCATTCACATCCAGAGACCGATAAACAATTTAATAGAGACATTTAATCAGGTGAATAGATACAGTTTGGTAGATTGGTTCCTATCAGGTTGCTTCAGGCTGGGCTTTGTTCTACTCTCTGGTAACTGTCAGAGATGATTTATTATTTAATTCAGGACACCTGATCCTACCAGCCGACCACAGCTTTGAACTCAGAAACAGAGGTCATGGTTGAAGATTGAAATCTTTCACTTTTTCATCTTAAAAATGAATCTTTCATCACCTCAAAATGGGTCTCCGTTTGATCCTGGGGTCAGTGGACAAGGGGGCCTCAGGGCAGCGGGGACTACAGTTATCTGGCGCCTTGGGCCTGGATGAGATGTGAAGAATCCTAGTCCTTGGCAACAATTGCACAGAGCCCGACACTGGTGAACATCAGGGGTGGTCCATACATTTATGAAGCTGCACAGCACATAAACAGGCCCTTCAATCCAACTCGTCCACGCCAACCATGTTGTCTGTGCTAATCCCACATCCGCGTCTGGCCCATATCCCTCTAAACCTTTCCTCTCCCACCTACCTGTCCAAGTGTCTTTTAAATGTCATAATTGCAGCCATCCCTACACTTCCCCAGGCAGCTCGTTCCATGTACACACCACCCTCTGTGTGAAGAAGATTGGTTAGTATATTTACGAATGACACCAAGATTGGGAGGAAGGCTGTCGAGGTATACAGCGGGATGTAAATCAGCTACAGAAATGGGTGGAGAAATGGCAGATGGAGTTTAGTTCAAGCAAGTGTGAGGTGCTGCACTTTGGGAGGGAAGATATGCAATAAATGGCATGACCCTCAACAGCATTGATGCACAAAGGGATCTTGGGATCCAAGTCCATGGCTCCCTGAAGTGCTAATGCAAGTAGGCATAGTGGTAAAGTAGATCAGGGCATTGAGGGTCCGGATATCATGATAGAGCTTTATTGGACTTTGTGTTAGGCCACATTTGGAGCATTGTGGGCAGTTCTGGTCACCTCATTACAGGGAGAATGTGGAGGCTTTGGAAAGGGTGCAGAGGAAGATTACCAGAATGATACCTGGATTAGTGGCTTTTGTCGTCCAACCTACAGGGCGAGGTTGGGAAAAAAAAAGAGAAAAAAAAATGAAAAAAAATGTTCGGCACGGACTTGAAGGGCCGAGATGGTCTGTTTCCGTGCTGTTATGGTTATATGGTTATATGGATGGACTTAGATTGTTTTCTCTGGGAATGCCAGAGGTTGCAGGGAGACTTGAGAGAGGTAAAATTGAGAGACATGGATAACGTAGGCACTCAGAATCTTTTACCCAGGATAGGAAAATCAAATATTGGAAGGGCATAGCTTTAAAGTGAGAGGGGCAAAGTTTAAAGAAGATTGCAGGATAAATTTACAGGGAGAACAGTGAGTATTTGGTATGAGGTTGGTAGATGAGGCATATATGATAGTAGCATTTAAGAGGCATTTGGAAAGGCATATGGATATGTAGGGAATGGGAGGGATATGGATTATGCACAGATAGATAAGAGATGGTCCTGGTATTAGGTTCAGCACAGACATTGTGGGCCGAAAGGCCTGTTTTTGTGCTGTACAGCTTAATTTAGAGATACAGGGCGGAAATACCCCTTTGCCCCACCGAGTCCATCCCAACCAGCGATCCTCGCACACATTAACACTATCCTACACACACTAGGGACAATTTACACATACAACAAGCCAATTAACCTACATACATGTACATCTTTGGAGTGTGGGAAGAAACTGAAGATCTCGGAAAAAAAAAACATGCTGTCACTGGGAGAACGTACAAACTTCGTACAGACAGCCCCCGGGGTCGTGATCGTACCCGGGATCTCCGGCTGTGCTGTGAGGCAGCAACTCTACCGCTGTGCCACTGTGCCGCCCAACTATGGTCTATGTTCTATATCCCTGGCATATTTGAGCTGCTAATTCCCGTTGACTATTTGGGAGCTCATAGTACACTCCCAGCAAGATAATCATCCTCTTTTTATTTCTGAGCTCCACCCATACAGCTTCACGGGATGAAGGTGGTACAAAGCAGCCCACTCTGATGTGATGGTTTGTGTTGTGACTCACCACATCTTGTCTCCTCAGAATTCAGAGAGTGCTTCTCCCTGTATGACAAGACTCGGAAAGGCAAGATATCTACTGGGGACCTGATCACAGTGATGCGATGCTTGGGAACCAAGCCCACTCCTGGAGAGGTGGAGGACACATGCTGCATCATAAAATAGGTATCAGCAACTTCCTCACAAGGGGACGTTTAGTTTAGTTTAGAGATACGGCGAGGAAACAGGCCCTTTGGTCCACCGAGTCCGCACCCACCAGCGATCCCCGCACATTAACTCTATCCCACACACACTACAGACAACTTACATTTATACCAAGCCAATTGACCTACAAACCTGTACGTCTTTGGAGTGTGGGAGGAAACCAAAGATCTCGGAGAAAACCCACGAGGTCATAGGGAGAACATACAAACTCTGTACAGACAGCACCTGTAGTTGGGATCGAACCCCGGGTCTATGGTGCTGTAAGGCAGCAACTCTACCGCTGCACCACTGCGCAGCCCTTCTCACAAGTTACAGTGTGGAAAGTGGCCACTCAGCCCAACTGTTTAATCTTTGCATGATTTTCATGCCTTATTTTGCACTTTCCGAATGGCCTGTGCATCTCTGTATAGATTAGTGACCTAGATGTGATCCAGGATTCTGGTCACGTCGAGAGGTTTTGGGGAGGTTACCCCAGACCTGAGTTCCTGGCAGCTGAAGGGAGAGGAATGGTCATTTCTGTGACACAACTCGGGGAAGAGTGAATGATCAGGAGCAGGAAAGTGCAAAGGTACGGAGCTTGAGAGATGACAGAGAAAGGGAAGGGCAAGGAAGAAGGGAGACAGTATTAGAATAGAAGTCTGGCTTAACCAGGAGCGAGAGATATGGGCAAATGAGAATTAGTTTAGGACTTTGCATATGGATAGAACAGTGGCTCAGCTGGTGGAGCCACTGCCTCACAGGGCCAGAAACGAGGGTTAAATCCCGACCTCGGGTGCTGTCTGTGTGGAGTTCCCATGTTCTCCCCGTGACCACATGGGTTTCCTCCCACATCCCAATGACATGCGAGTTGGTAAGTTCATCAATCACTGTAAATTACCCCTAGTGTGTAGGCAAGTGGTAGAATCTGGGAGGAGTTAATAATAATAATAATAATGGATGGGATTTATATAGCGCCTTTCTAATACTCAAGGCGCTTTACATCGCATTATTCATTCACTCCTCAGTCACACTCGGTGGTGGTGAGCTACTTCTGTAGCCACAGCTGCCCTGGGGCAGACTGACGGAAGCGTGGCTGCTAATCTGCGCCTACGGCCCCTCCGACCACCACCAATCACTCACACACATTCACACACACATTCACACGCAGGCAAAGGTGGGTGAAGTGTCTTGCCCAAGGACAACAACGACAGTATGCACTCCAAGCGGGATTCGAACCGGCTACCTTCCGGTTGCCAGCCGAACACTTAGCCCATTGCGCCATCTGTCGTGGGGTGAATAAAATCTGTTTATATAGGAATATTGGAACAAATGGGTGGTTGGTGGTCAGCATGGACACAGTGGGCCGAAGGGCCTGTTCCTGTGCTGTATCTCTCCATGACTATGAATGGAGAGATTGTAAAACAGATGCTAAAGTGCTACTGCTGATTAGTGGTGAGTAAAGTGGTGGAGTACAGCTGCCTCTGATCCCCGGGAGGGAGGTGAACAACCGGCTGGGATTCCACTGCACAACAGTAACGCACGCCCTCTGGGGATGTGTGTGCACGTTCAAGTGGTGAGGAGAAGGGGAATTGTAATGGAAGCCGCATGGGGCTCGGGGGGAGAGGCGAGGGAGTGGCAGAGCTGGTGGAAACCTGCGATCCCTTGCCTTTCCGCACCAGATAGAAACGGCGAGCTGGATTTCTCAACCTTCCTGACCATCATCCACCGGCAGCAACAGCAGGAGGATCCCGAGAGAGAGATCCGGGAAGCCATGTTGATGGCTGACAAAGAGAAAAGAGGCTTCATAACAGCCACTGAGCTGAGGACCAAGCTGACCCAGATGGGAGAGAAGCTGACCAACAGGGAAGGTGAGGAAACAAGACAAATCACCCCCGAGCTCCGAAAGGGGAGGTTTGCATTTATATATCATCTTCCACAAGCTCAAGTTGTTCCAAAGTCTTTTATCACCAACATGACCAGCAGCTCGTCCAGTGTAGAAATGACATGATCATTGTTGGAGTGTAGGGAATGGGGCAAATCCCACAAGATCCCACAAACAGCAATGAAGTGGATGGTGAGATTATAGGCTGCTATTATTGGCTACAAGATTATTACATGTAAATATTGGTTAATGTCAGGACACAGAGAGAGCTTGTTGGCTTTTCTTCTCTCACCAGAAGGAGTCTCCAGGTTTGAATTTATCATCAGAATCATGGCACGTCCTCCTTCAGTGCTGTGCTCGGGCTACAGATTGGATTGCACACTCAGGTCTCTGGAGTGGGAATGAATCCCCGGTGATCCAGGCCAGAATGCAACCACAGGGCCATGGCTGAAGGCCTCCCCGCTCTCGAGCTCTCCAATGTTGGTTCCACAGAGCCAGGAGCCACCAGGCCCCATGTCCCACCTCATGCTGGAACCATGACGACTTGGGTGAAGGGCAGGGCCAACAAGGGGCCACATCGGATACATCCCAAGAAGGAGGAGCAGGTGGACGTTAGGACGGGCAGACACAAAAGGCTGGAGTAACTCAACAGGTCAGGAAGCATCTCTGGGGAAAAGGAATAGGTGACATTTCCGATCAAGCTCCTCGACAACAGTTAAGACGGAGGTGGGGATGAGGCGGTGGGTTTAAGAGGGTTTTTTAAGAGGTTTTTAGAAAGGCACATGGATAAGCAGAGAATGGATCAAGTGCAGGCAGATGAGGTTAGTTTATCTTGGCAGCATGTTCTGCACAGACATTGTAGTGTGAAGGCCTACATAGAACCGCACTGTTCTTTGTTCTATGTCCTAGATACAGTTATAACAGCAGAGAAATATTTGTGTTGAACTAAACTTTGCACCTCGTTCTTACAGTGGATGAACTGCTACGACAAGCCAATATCTCCCCGAATGGAATCGTGAAATACGAGGACTTCATCCGGACTATCCTTCTGCCACCAGCGGACTACTGAGCTTCCTCAGAATCCAACTCCAGCTCCTCACCATCTCACCTGTGGGTCCATCTGCTGCCTGGTTGGAGATCGGCTTCTTCTACAAGATGAGAACATCCTATGAGGACCACCTGAGAAGAATGCCCCATCACAGTGCCCAACTCTCTGGTGAACATCACGTCTCGCTGTTCCCTGACCCACACAAGTAACGCCCATGTTTCATGTGATGACCTTCCTTGCGTTAATCCTCAGTCTAACCTCACCAATTGAACTTCTCCTCTAGGCAGGGTTTAGTGTAAAGTCACGGCTCCAGACATTACTTTATCTCGCTGTAAATACCTCTGGCACTCTTGATTTCCACCATTGGGTTTGAGTTGAGTTTATTGTCACGTGTACCGAGGTACAGTGAAAAGCTTTTGTTGCACTCTAACCAGTCAGCCGAAAGACAAGACATGATTACAAGGCGCATAAGTTTAAATGTTTACTGCCATTTTCTATCTATGCACCGCCATCAATGGTAAAACACCCCGAGTCACCTCAAAGAAACATTCTCAAACAAAGTCTTCCTCCAAGTTGCTGTTGATGTTACGCGACATAAGTTAGGAGAAGGAGGTTTCAAACAATGTCTTAAAGAGAGAGGTTGAAAGGATGATGGAGTCAGAGTCATACAGCACGGAAACAGGCCCTCCAGCCCAACTTGTCCACGCCAATGAGATGCTCGTCCCATTTGCCTGCAATTGGCCCATATCCAACTAAGGGGTTGGGGAGGGAGTTCAAAGCTAAGGACCTTGGCAGCTGAAGGCACAGCTCCCACATAGAATGTTAACACACAGAAACTGTCAATTCAACCCAACAGACCCCTGTGGGATCATGTGCAGGCAGAGATTAGTTTAAATCAACATGTTTGGCATGGACATTGCGGGCCGAATGGCCTGTTTCTGTGCTGTGCAGGAGGAGACTGAGCCCAGGGGTGGATGTAAAAGCAAGAATGGGAATTTTGTTGAATCTAAACTGCCATGAGTTTTTTGTTTGCATTCTCATAACTCACAACCCCACCCAATGTTGTGTTGTCAGCAAGTTTACAAATATGACATTCTGTTCCCTCATATAGACATTGCTAGAAACTGTGGATAGTTGAGGCCCAACGTTGATCCTTGTAATACTCCATACATTTCCCCTTCATCCATTCTATCAGTTACATCAGCAAAACTTATTTTTTCACTTTTTTTATCTGTACTTTCTCTGGAACTGTAACACTATAACACTATATTCTGCACCCTGGTGTATTTCTCTTTACACTACCCGTTGTACTTGTGTAAGGAAGATAGGCACAAAATGCTGGAGGAACTCAGCGGGACAGGCGGCATCCCTGGAGAGAAGGAATGGGTGACGTTTCGGGTCGAGATCCTTTGATGTAAACCAGCATCAGCTGTTCCTCCCTACATGACTAGTTTCACTGTCCTACTGATTAATTTTACTGACTGTATGCCTCCTTGTCACCTTCCCCTCAGCTAACAATGAACCATTCTACATTTTCTGAACATCGTCTGCTTTGATCTGTCGTCTTCACACTTTACCCTTCATATCTCTAGACTCCCTCTCCCCCGATTCTCAGCCTGATGGGTCTCGACCCGAAACGTCACCCATTCCTTTTGTCCAGAGATGCTGCTCGCCCCGCTGAGTTACTCCAGCATTTTGTGTCTATCTACTACTTGTGTCAGGGCTTGAATGTATTCAGGTTTAGTAAGATTTGACTGTGTCTCAATACATGTGACAATAATAAACCAATACAAAACACTCCAGTAGGTTTGTCAAACATCATTGCCTTTCCATAAATTCATGCTGATTTTGTCCCATCCCATTGACCCAGTAACCACATGGTTTAAGACAAATTGCAGCTTTTGCTAATGTGCAGTTAACTTGGCCATAATTCACTGTTCTCTCTCTCTCCCTCCTTTTATAGCGAAGTCACATTCACCACTCTCCAATGCACAGACACCTAAAGGGCCTGTCCCACTTTCACGACCTTTTTTACACGTGGACATTTTTCATCAGGCTAGAAAAACGCCCCGACCCACTTGATGCCACGAGTACCTACGACTAGCATCACGACCTGCTACGACCTACCTACGACCTCGTGACGACCATGCTGCGAGCATGAGTCAAGGGCAAACTCGGCAGAGGTCGTGAATTAGGTCGTGAAAGTGGGGCAGGCCCTTTACCGTAATCTAAAGAATTTAGTTAGATAACAACCAATGCATCCAGTATCCCTGCGACTACTACTTTATATCCTCTGGAATTAAAGTTATCAAGACCTGGGGATACGAGGACTTCACCCCCATTAATGTCTCCAGCCCTGCTTTTTAAGATTAATCCCTCGAATTATTTTATTTGATTACACATTTGGTTCCCTCATATTCCTGAGAAGTTATTTGCGCTCACTTCCCCAAAGTTTAATCACTCCACCGATTCACCGTCACAATTTGTGTTTCTGACATTTGGCCTCAGCAAGCTTTTTTATATTTGATTGCAAGGAATAATGAGCTTTTCCCATCTTTTCACTATCTGCAGTCGGGATTCACGGACTCGGGATGGCCCGTGTTCCCTAACAGAAACATGTCGAGAAACTCCGCTGGGTAACTCACAAGATACTGGCTGCAAAGTCAGAGCTGTCGTGTCAGGTCAAAGGCCATTCACACAAGGCAGTCTTTCACACAGGCCTTGACCGACTGCACGCACAGACCCCGACTGCACAACAGCTCTTTGTTCTCCTCAGCTTCCCAACATTTCCCAGGGTTCTGGGGCCAAGCTTTTGGCCTTCCAGGGATTCAGCAGTGTGGTTCAAAGGATGTGGGGGAGGGGGCGGATTGGACCACATTCCTGCCACCTTCCTCCTCATCTGTGCCCTGGTACAATCGGCAAAATCACTGCCACAAATGAATCTCCTCCAATGAACAATGCAGCACAGAGAGGGGCCATTCGGCCCATCGTACCTATGCTAGGCCTCAATAGCACCGTTTATTTTCTCAGGAAAGCGGGAATCACAGGTAAAGCCTGCATTTGTTGCCCTTCGTTGCACAACAGTAGAGTTGCTGCCTTGCAGCTCCTAAGACCCGGGTTCGATCCTGACCATGGGTGCTGTCTGTACGTTCTCCCTGCCACCACGTGTGTTTTCTCCTGGTGCTCCGGTTTCCTCCCACATTCCAAAGATGTGCAGGCTTGTAAGTTAATTGGCTTCAATAAAAAATTGTAAAATTGTCCCTAGTGCGTAGAATAGAGCTCGTGTACGGGAGTGATCACTGGGCTCGATGGGCAGAAGGGCCTGTTTCCACACTGTATGTCTAAAGTCTAAAATTTAAACACATTCTGAGGGCATTTTAGAGCCAACCATGGTAGGATGGGTCCAGGGTCACATATAAACCAAACTGGACAATATCCTTCCCTAAAGACATGATTGAACTGGGTGGCTTTTGAAACGACAATCTGGGAGTTTTGCAGTTGTCATTACTGATACAAGCTTCATTCTAAATTTAACAGTTCCGTTCAAACGCTCCTCCAGTCATCCTCCCATCCCCTATTTGACCTCCAGCACACGTGGAGCGCCGTGGTCAGAGAGGAAGTCCCCTTCCTTGAGGTGCCCTCACAAACAGATAGAGTCTGGAGTTTGCTGCCGAACTGACGTAATGAAGGGAGACCCCAGCAAGGGGGCCCACACTCCACCCATCTGCCAATCAACGTCCCCTCACCTGTACCCACCCATAGCTTGCCAGACTTTACGCTCCCACTCCATCCACAGCCAGTTTGAAGAAAGCCCCCGACATCGTCTTCCATTCCTTCCACAGATGCTGCCAGCCCTTTGCGGTTTGCTCAAGATCCCAGCATCTGTAGTCTTTTGTGTCTCCAAGGGGTAGACTATGGTGTAAGTGATAGGATACAAGGCTAGGGAATAAGGAGTGCAGAATATATAGAATGAACTATTTGCAAAATTATATTATTCTAACGGACCCATGGCTTCAGTGGTGCAGCTGGCATCGTTGTTGCTGCACAGTGCCCAGAGACTGGGTTCTTGGGAGTGTAGGTAATACAAATGACCACTGGGTGGCAGACCTACTTAGGCTCAGAGGATGAGTAGTCTAGTCGTGTGAGATGTCCAGCCTCTCTCACTCGCTCCCTCTCTCCCTTCACCTCCTGCCTCTGGCTTTTGTTTTGATTTTCCATGAAAGGAAAACAATGATTGTAAAAATCAAAGGTGCTAGTCGGGCTTCAGTTTCAGGGCAATTGGAAAAAATAGACTTTCGGTGAACTACCAATAGACAAGGGCTGAATGCTTTCCGAGAAGGCGACAAGATTCTGTCTGTGTCTGTGTGCGAGAGAGTGTCTGTGTATGTGAGAGGGAGCTGTATGCGATGGCTGATGGGGTGAAAGGTGAGGACTAGGGAGACCTTAAAGTGCCTTTAGACTGGGACTAAGAGTGAGTGTTTTTTAATCACTGTATGGAACGTCAGGATTAATTTTAGTTTGGAGATACAACATGGAAACAGGCCCTTCGGCCCACCGATTGATCACCCATTCACACACTGGTCCCATGTTGTCCCACTTTCTCATCCCTTCCCTGCACACTCGGAGCAATTTGGAACTTGGGGCTTGTCTTTGAATCATCGAAAGATACAGCATGGAAACAGGTCCTTCGGGCCTGGACTTGAACCTGGAGGAGTAGCGGGTGGGTGGGGGTGGGGGGGGGGCGGTGGTGGCAGCCAGAGTCTCTGTTGGCATCACCAAGGGGCATCGGGCATTAATGAAAGCCAGCCGTCAGAGCCAGGTAAACATTGCACATGGCAGCCCATTTTTAGAAGAAGAGCCCCAAGCAACACAAACCTTGTTGGTGTCACCAAAACGTACGTTGCTGGTCCTGCATGCCATCCCTTTATAGGGAATCTGTGCATAGATTGGCTTCTGCGTTTGCCTACAAAATAAGCACAATCAATGCCCATCATGTTAAAGTGAAAGAAAATAACTGTATTGAACATGTTAAAACGATTGGACAAAATATGATTTCGAGGATAGAAGTGGGATGAAAGACATGACCTTGTAATGCATCAGACAATGAGTTGCAACCGTAAAGCCAAGTCCTGTTGCACATGTTACCAGCTCCCCATCACGTGGACCTTGGCAGTCGATGGGACCAGGAACCCGCCCAAAGGCTCAGCAGACGGCGTAACCGGGAGGGAGCAGGAGACGTCCAACACGAGAAGCAAGGACCAGTAGGAGGGTGAACCAGGCTAATGCCTCAAGCGCCTTCAAGGTCGGATCCAGGATTCACCCTCGCCCCCACCGGGACACAAAGGTGGCTGGATGAGGGGGAGAGGAGAAGGATATTGGTTCGTGGGAACTGCTCCACAACTTCGAACGCACGGGGGCCGACCGTACTTTGAACTTTGAATAATGCGGCAATAATTGCAGCACCCGCATGTGTAATATATGCAAAAGTAATTTCACTGTGCCGTTGCATAAGTGACAAATAAAGCACCAATGACTATTCTGCAAGGACCGCCTGAGGAATGGATTTTAAATTTCCAGTTTGAAATGCTGAGCACACCTGGTGCAGGGCACCTGGGCCCAGACAGCTGCAGCAGAATCCTGCGGTTTCACCTTTAGGCCTGAGCTACACTTTGACCTGAGATGTTGTGCAGCTGATGCACCATGGAGAGAAACTGCCAGTCATGAGGGACTTCTACCTGCGGTCGGTGTAACCCGCATGGAGAAATATCTGCAATCTGGGAGGTGCCAGCGACACGTGGCTTGGGAGCAGAGAGGACCCTTGCCAAGCGGAAGCCACACTCTGGCAGAGCCACCAGCCTCAGGTTCCAGCCCCTCTCCCCACTGCGTACACACTGACTTACAACCACCTCAGTTTAGTTTAGAGATACAGCGTGGAAACTGGCCCTTTGGCCCTGCGAGTCAACACCGCCCAGCGATCACGCCGTACGCTAACACTATCCTACACAATAGGGACAATTTACAATTTGTACTTAAGCCAATTAGCCTCCAAACCCGCACGTCTTTGGAGTGTGGGTGGAAACCGGAGCACCCGGAGAAAACCCAGGCAGTCAAGGGGAGAATGTTTGGAATCCGTACAGACAACACCTGTAGTCAGGATCAAACCCGGGACTCTGGCGCTGTGAGGCAGGCAGCAACTCTACTGCTGCGCCACTGAACCGCCACTGCATTCTCAAAGTAATTTCTGTCCTTAGATTGAATTAAATTGAACAGATTATTTTTTTTTTGTAAACCAGCATCTGCAGTTCCTTATTTCTCCTGCTTGCCTTGTGTTGGATGCCACAGCTGGGTGAGTATGTTGTGGGGGGAGGGGGCGGGGGGGGGGGGGGGGGGGTTGGTGCTGAACAGAAACTGAACAGAAACTGCTGCTGGACAATATTAAAGGACAGAAAGTGATCAGTGGATCATTGACCTCTCACAGAGTGACAGAGGCAACATCGGAGGGAGCAGAACGAGAGGGAGAGGGGTATGGACCAGGCGAGGGGGCTGCCCTGTTGCTTTGTTCACTCAGATTTAATTTCCTTTTCCTATTGCTCTGCGTTTTCACAAACTGTATTGAAAGGGCTGTGAGGAGCTGATTCTACTGAGGACAAAGATCAGATGAGAAAAGCTGCCCCACCTTGATGCTCACAGTGAGATGCGGCCCAATTAATGGTGAGTGCTTCACACTCTGCTCTGGGTCCGGGTTTAGATCCGGCCATCTGATTGCATTTCACTGCCAGCAGATACTGAGCAACCGCTGACCCATCTCTTGTCATTTATTATTAATGGTAAGGATATGATGCAGCAGGGATTATTATAGTCAGTGTGGAGAGAGGGGGGGATGGGGAAATATGAGCAAGCACAAGATTGAAAACAGGAGGCAGGAAGGGGTGCATGGCCTGCTAGTCGTTTTTGTGGGAAGGAACTGCAGATGCTGGTTTATACCAAAATACTGGAGTAACTCAGCGGGTCAGGTGTATCTCTAGAAAAAACGATAGGTAACGTTCCCCATTGTGTCTTCACCTTTCCTTGATCATTGTTGCAGTTTTGATTTGATATTTTCATATCTTTTATTCATTTGTTCTTTGTATCTTTTCATACCTCTAGTTTTCCATTCCCCTGACTCTCAGTCTGAAGAAATCCCAAAACATCAGCCATTCCTTTTCCAGAGTTGCCGACTTATTTCCTCCAGCATTTTGTGTCTCTCTTCTGCCAGTTGTTGGACCGCTTATAAGCATCCTCAGCACCAACATCCCCCCCCTCCCCCACAACATACTCACCCAGCTGTGGCATCCAACACAAGGTAAGCAGGAGAGCTGTAGAAATAAGGAACTGCAGATGCTGGTTTACAAAAAAAAATCCATCTCAGCTAAAGCTTTAGAACAAAATGTCTGCTGGAAAGTGCTCAGCAGGTCGGGCTGCAGCTGTGGGGAGAGTAATATCCTCAGCATTTTCCAAACATCAACGATCATATGGTCATGTGATAGGAGCAGAATTAGGCCATTTGGCCCATCAAGTCTATTCTGCCATTCAATCACAGCTGATCTATCTCTCCCTCCTAAACCCTTTCTCCTGCCTTCTCCCCTGACACTGGTACTAATCAAGAATCTATCTATCTCTGCCTTAAATATATCCACTAACTTGGTCTACACAGCCGTCTGTGGAAAAGAATTCCACAGATTCACCACCCTCTGACGAAATAAATTCCTCCTCATCTTCCAAAAAGAACATTCTTTAATTCTGCGGCTATGACCTCTAGTCCTAGACTCTCCCACTAGTGGAAATATCCTTTCCACATCCACTCTATGCAAGCCTTTCACTATCGAATCATCTTGCAGTCTCCAAGAATGATGATTAGCCACTGGGAATTGGAGGCACAAACAGGGTTAAAATAAATCACAGCAGGGACATACATTCCACAGGTCTATGGTTAAAGATATGGTAGGCACAAGGACCTGAAGATTTAGTTTAGTTTAGAGATACAGCACAGAAACAGGCCCTTCCACCCACCGACCAACGATCCCCCTACACTAGCCCTATCCTACACACTAGGGACAACTTCCAATTTTTTTAAACTGAAACCAATTAACCTACAAACCTGTACGTACGTCTTTGCAGTGTTGGAGGAAACCGGAGAATTCGGGGAAAACCTACATGGTCACGGGGAGAACGTACAAACTCCATAACGACAGCACCCATAGTCAGTATCGAAACCGGGTCTCTGGCGCTGTAAGGCAGCAACCCTACTGCTGTGTCCCTGTGGCACACTCATGCCAAGATGGTGGAATCTTCAGCAAAAATGAAAATGCTGGAGGAACTCAATGGGTCAGGCAGTGTTTGTGCAGGGAATGGACTGAAGACATTCCGGATCAGGGCCCTTCTTCACACTCTGACTGAAGGGCATGGACTTGAAAAGTAATCAAACCTGTACTGTACTGTTCTAGGTGCTAACTCCGGGTCAAGCAGCAGATGCAGCCTGACCCAGAGTTAGTACATAGAACAGTACAGCGCAGGAACGGCCCATCTGTGAACATGATGACAAGTTAAACTGATCTCATCTGCCTGTGCATGATCCTTATCCCTCAGTTCCTTGAACTTTCATGAGTCTATCCAAAATCCCTTCAAACACCCCTATCGTATCTGCCTCCACCACCGTCCCTGGCAATGCGTTCCAGGCCCCCACCACAATATGTTAAAAAAAAAATCTATTAAACTTTCCCCCTCTCACCTTATGGATGAATGGAATAGGCAGTGAGATTCTGTGCTTACATGCTCAATGTATACAAATAGCGGGCACCTACAGCGCTGACAACGTTACAAAGCACGCCGGCTCCTCCTTTTGTTCTAACCCCACCCCCCCTCACAGCAGTCCCCCCACGCCGGGTCCTCCATTGTTCTTCCCCTCATGGCGCCCCCCCCCCCCCCATGCTATGCCCTCTAGTATTGACATTTCCACTCTGGGAATGAGGCTGCTTACTGTATCCATGCTTTTCATAATTTTATATACTTCTATCAAGTCTCCCGACAAGCTCCGACGTTCCAGGAAAAAAAATCCAAGTCTATACAACTTCTTCCTGTATCTGAAACCCATAATCCAGGCAGCCTTCTCGTAAAAACCACTTCATCTCCAAAGCCTCCACATCTTTCCTGTAATGGGGAGACCAGAACTGCATGCAATATTCCAAATGTGGCCTAACCAAAGTCCTGACTCGGTGACACCAAAGTGGCACCATGACTTCCTGATGTATTCAATGCCCCTAGCAATGAAGGCAAACTTACCATATTTCTTTGATATCCACACTATCTACTTATGCTGCCACCTTCAGTGAGCTATGAACTTAAACTGCATATCCCTCTGCACATCAATGCTGTTAATGGACTTGTCATTAACAATACACCCTCTACATTCAACTGCCCAAAGTGTAACACCTCACACTTGCTCGGGTTAAGCTCGTACTGAAACGGTAAATTGGATAGATTTTTTTTTAGTTTAACCAACCAGTTGGATAGGTCTGTTTGCTTTTTAAAGACAAGAGATTACAGGTGTTTAAATCTGCAGCAACCAACAATCTGCTGGAGGAATTCAGTGAGCTGAGTACCATCTGTGGGGAGGAACTGTCACTGTCTCAGATCAAACCCCTGCAGTATTGGATCTTGACCGGAAGCATCGACTGTTGCTTTCCCCTCCCCAAGCTCAATGCTTGGACCTGCTCAATTCCTCCAGCAGGTTGATTGTGGCTCAGTTTGCTTTATAATTAGCAGCGTGAGGGTTGTGGCAGGAATTCAATGGAGAGGGTGCGCGAGAGGGCCATGCAATGAAGCCTCCTGAACGTAATTGAACCCAAGTTTGGATTAGAACTGAGAATGCTCGAAACACTCAGCAGGTCGGGCAACATCTGTGGCGTGAGAAACCGAGTTAGAGTTTCACATGGGAAACCTTCCATCAGATCCTGATGTCGATACTGTGTATGCTGTACAATATCTCTGGGATGCTACATGGAGCATCTATGGACTGGGCTACAAAGGCACAAAGATGGAACCAAAATCTTAGCCAAAGATACCCAGTTCCAAAAACAGTCAGAATAACGTCTGAAGAAGGGTTCCGACCTTCCAGGTTCGGAGATGCTGCCTGAACCACTCAGTTGCTCCAGCACTTTGTGTCTATCTGTTGGAATAACTTAGCAGTTCAGACAGCATCTTTGGAGAATATGGATAGGTGGTTTCAGTACCTGAAGGAGGATCCCGATCCGAAATGTCATCCATCCTTGTTCTCCAGAGTTGCTGCCTGACCCGCTGAGTTACTCCAGCAATTTGTGCCTTTTTTTTTGTAAACCAGCATCTGCAGTTCCTTGCTTCTACTTTGATACGAGTTTTAAGTTGAGCTATAAAGGGGGAGAGGTAGAGGGTTGTAGGGGAGGGAGGGGAATTGTCAGGAGGGACCAAGCAGCTGAAGGCATTGTTGATATTTGTAGCACCACCCAAGAGCATAAACTGTGCTGGGTCTCTGCCACTCTACACTTGCAGGATGGGCGGCACAGTGCAGCCTCTTAAGGGCCTGTCCCACTTTCACAACCTAATTCACGACCTCTGCCGAGTTTGCCCTCGACTCATACTCGTAGCATGGTCGTAGGAGATTGTAGGTAGGTCGTGATGCTAGTCGTAGGTACTCGTGGCATCAAGTAGGTCGGGGCGTTTTTCTAGCCTGATGAAAAATGTCCACGAGTAAAAAAGGTCGTGAATTAGGTCGTGAAAGTGGGACAGGCCCTTTACAGTGCCAGAGACCCGGGTTCGTTTCTGACTACAGGTGCTGTCTGTACGGAGTTTGCACATTCTCCCCGTGACTGCGAGGGTTTTCTTCGGGTGCTCCGGTTTCCACCTACATTCCGTGATGTGCAGATTTGTAGGTTAATTGGCTTCTGCAAGTTGTTTCTCGTGTGCAGGATAGAACTAGTGTATGGGTGATCACTCAATGGAGTCGGCTCAGTGACCCCACGCTGTATCTCTGAACTGAGCTCAACTGTACAGACACAGTTCCACCAGATGTTCAGTACCTCTCCAGCATGGTCATTTAGCTTTGAGGCCTGACGCTAGCACCAGCTGCTTTGTGGAGGAGGGAGGCAAGAGGGCAGCAGCCATTCTCCTGCAATAGGTTTCAATGCTCAATGTAATTAATTGACAGATCCATTCACCTGCAGAGCCAAGGCAAACTGGGCAACATCCCAGCCACAGGGTTGCGGTTTTCTCTCTAAGAAATGCGTTTGATCTCTCCCACGGTCTGAGTTCACATCCTGAAGAACCAGTCGCGTCTGCCTGACAGCCGAGGGCCCCAACCGGTCCCCGTGCCAACAGGCCAACCCTGCACAGTCCCGCCCAAGGCAAACAATGGCTCGAGTCGCACATCAGATTCCTCCGCCTGGATTTGCTCCACAGTCAGTCAGCCAGCTCTGCCAGAGCAATGTGCTCGACTCATCTGCATCCAACCTCCAGAGGAAAACAGAGCAAGTCAGGAAGTTGATGTTGGCTCAATGGGAGATTCATTCACTTCTGAATTAAGCCTCACTTGAGCTGAAAGTCTAACGCCCCCCCGTGCAGTCTTGAGAATGCCTCGGGGCTCTCAGCTTGAATGGAAAAACACTGATCTAATTTGAAAAATGGGGGGACGTATCCTTTATATCTTTCCAACATTTATTCTTCAACCAATTACTAATGATCCAGTGATATCACATTGATTTTCATGAGAGCTCTCTCTAACGATCTAACATTGTAGCCCTATATACAGTGCAGAATATTCCTCTGGGAGTCATAACGTATGGAGAAGTCACGATGGGGTTATGGGAATGTTAGTCAGTTTGCCGTCCGCTTGTTGCCCACGTACTTTGCTTGTAGAGGACAAATGAGATGCTTAGCAACCGAGAGTTGTTACTTAGTTTTAAAGACTCCAGACCCCAAAACATTTCCAGCATCTTCTGTATTTTAAAGCCAACGCCTTCATAATTATTGGCAAAAGCACAACTTCCTTTAAGATGTCATGGGCACGTTGGCAAGGAAGTTGCTTTGAATTTGTTATGGGTGCATATAAATTACCAAGGCACTGAGATTATGTTCGTAAATCAAAAACTAAAATTGCAGATGCCGGTAATGTTTCATTATCGCAGGGTTAGTCATACTGTGCAAACAGGCCTTTCGGCTCAACTTGCCAACACCGACCAACATGTCCCATCTACACTAGTCCCACATGCCTGCTTTTGGCCCATATCCCCCCCAAACCATGTACCTGTCTAATAGCTTCTGAAGCCTTGCGACAGCACCAGCCTCAACTACCTCCTCCGGCAGCTCGTTCCACACGTCCACTACCCTTTGTGTGGAAAAGGTTACCCCTCAGATTCCTATAAAATCTTTCCCCCTTCACCTTAAACCTATGCCCTCTGGTTCTCGATTCCACGACTGGGGGCAAGAGATTCTGTGCGTCCACCCGATCGATTCCTCTCTCGTTGTTTTGTACACATGTGGGAATGTTTCAGGCTGCAGGTCCTTGGCCAGAACTGGGAGAGAAAACAAGTTAGCTTTCAATGACAGCGGGCGAGGGAGGTTGAATAGGATAAAGGGCATCCCCGATGGAGGTAGGACAAGGTTGCTGTGGTGATGAACTATTGATGACGTTATCAGGTTGAGAAACCAGCTAACTTCTTCAGTTTAATGTCATCGACAGCTTATCACCATGGCAATCTTGGCCTCTCCCTATCAGAGATCCACTTTGTCCTACTCAGTTGCTTCCACCCACTGCAATTAAAAACTAACTTGCTTTCACGTTTTCCCAGTTGTGAGCCAAAATTAATTCACCCCAATGCGAATTAAATCAAAAAATCATCAGCAAAAGACTGGAGAATTTGACCACTCCTATTCTATGTGCTTCCGTGAGATGGCAAAAGGTGGCAGTCCTGTCTTTGTCCCAACATCCTGCATAAGAAGCAGGCCATTGGGTGGAGCAAAGGATGAGATGTTCTTTCTCCTGCTCTAAAAATAGACGAGGGACCAGAAGGCAAGAGTCAGCTATTTTAAGCACTGAATGTTTGCATGCACACAGCGCTGGGGCCTCTGCAATAGACTGCTGTGAGATGTACCAGCTGTGTTGCACAGAACCATCAGAGGCTCCTCTTCCCTTGCTATTAATGCCAGTCTCACCTCCTGCCAGGAACCTTGCTGAACGACAGCAGTTGCAACTCAGACTGATCACTTTGACCTTTCTTCTGATCGTACAGAGATATGTTCTCAAAAGGGTTGGGCAATCACTTCTTCTTGAGACAGCCCCTCACGGTTGGTTTAATGGGGTTTGAGGTGGTCGATGAGACCATTGCCTGGAATGTAGAGTTACTCCTGATCCCATCTCAAAGTAACCGCATTGCTAGTGCAAAACCATGGCTGACAGCAGCACCTGGGCACCACTGAGAGTGTACCGAATTCTCAAAGCCACCACCTTTTAGGTAAGGTATCATGGTAAACTGTACGCAAAGCTGCAATTTAGTTAAAAGGTTGAACAACACGCATCTGAACTTTTAAGCAACTCTTGCTATTATGTAATTAAACAATCACAATTAAATCCAGCAGCATGGAATTCAGGAGAAACGCCCTCAGACAGAAAGTAATGGGAATGGTTGGGAGGATGACCATGATATCCAGAAAGCTGGATAAACACAGGGAGCCAGGAATTTGAAGGACATGAAGACTGACACGTTGACAGAAGGCTCACATGAAGCATGAACATCGGTATTGGGTCAATTGGGCTGAATTGCCAGGCTTTATGCTGTATATTGTTTCAACCAACATTCCTCCTGAAGAATACTATGACCGATAACCATTTCCTGCAAACGGGATCATGCCATGTAGACGTTGGGTTGTTGATGAATCTGAGGTTTATCTTGCTAGTTTCCAGTATTCAAATATTTTCTGCAAGAGATAATCTTACCTCGAATTTTTGAACAGGTGACAAACACAATTGACATGGGCAAGAAGGTAGACCAAGTCAACATAGCCTTTAGAAAGGCTTTGGCAAAGTTCACAATGGCAAGCTAGCCTGGAAGGTTAGATTTTAGAGTCACATATCTATACAGCACAGAACCAAGCCCTTAGGTCCACCTTGTCCATGTCAACCAAGCTGTCATACTGGGCTAGTCCCATTTGTGTGCATTTTGCCCACAGCCCTCCAAACCCTTGTTATCTTTTAAAAATCGTAATTGAATCTGGCAACTCATTCCAGATATGGACTACCCTCCAAGTGAAAAGGTTGCCTGAGGCTCCTTGTAAAGTTCTCATCTTAAGCTAATGCCATCTTGTTTTAGAATCAACTCTGGGGAAAACAGTGAGCATTTACTCTATTCAATAATGGCTTGGAACTCTTGCCTCTGAGTGTGCATCACATTTGCATGCAAGTCTAACTGCAGTCAAAACATTACAAACCACGTTCAAGAACATGCTTTTAGCTGCTTTTACCTGTAAGGCTATCGACCCTTTGTGTCAAACCCCTCAATAACCCCCTTCCCCACCCAAAAATCAATTGCACGTCAAATTAACAACTGATCCAGCAAGAAAACATTTGTGAAACTGTGTCCAAATTCCTCCCACTGTGAGCAAGTGTTTTCCCCAGCTATCTCTGAAAGGCCTGGCTCTGTCGAACAATTCCTCTACGCCCTAGACACCATGGTATCTTGGGATGACCAATTCCTCAAAGTATTATCACAACTTTAAACAAATTATTGAATTGGTTGGAGATTCCTCTAATCCCATACCAGGCAAAACAAATTTAAAGCAAACCACACAACCCAGTAAAGGTTAGAAGACCAATCTTTCTCTTCCTTGAGTCCATGAACTTACACTTCCTTTGGTTTACTTAATTACAAGGTGCGATTGACAAAGACTCATAGAACATCGATCAGCACAACAGGCTCTTCAGCCCACAATGTTTGTGTGAACATGCTGCCACGTTCAACCAATCTCCTCTGCTTGCATGTAATCCATATCCCTCCATTGCTTGCATATCTATGTGCCTCTTGGATGCCTCTCATTTCATCAATCCGTCATCAATAAAAGAGGCAATTTCCAAGTCTTGAAGATTAGTGCACAAGGATTACACCTTAATACCCTGATCAAAACCTTGATCACACTGAAGAAATAACCAGGCTTTCCAACTCGAATAAAGTGGGAAGCTTAGTATGATTTAAAATGAAATCTAGTCAAGTAAAATATGCATCATATGATTGGAGAAACAATACATGAACAGTACAACAAGGCTGGATATAACTATAATTGTGCACGATAGCAACAGAAGGCACAAGGAATCACGTCAATGCATTTCCCCAGTGACTAAGCCACACAGATAATTCTACTAATTGTTGATGCTTTCCATTTTACAGCTTCATTTAAGGCCAATCAGAAATCCAAAACATGAGTGTTTCGGCTCACTTCATGCAAAGAAAACCACATGTTAATAAACCTCACTGGTATCAAGCCAAGATGAGTCAACTTCCTTTCCAGTTTCTGCAAAGCGTGTTAGCTGGGGCCTATCAACACTACAAGTGACATCACTAGGTTTGTTCTTAAATCCTTAAGGCCAGATAGCAAAGGATAAGATAACCTTAAATCACCTCTTTTCTCCTAGTGGTCTTCTTGCTCGGCATAAGATTCCAGGAATCATTAACTGGTTCAAGATGTTTTTGATGGAGCTTGAAAATAAGAGCAAAACAAGGAGGTTGGAAAGGAAACGAGCCAACTCCACTACTGGGAACTTTCTGCTGCTTTATTACATCTAAAAGATCTCTACATTAACAGGTAACATTCATTAAGTAAACAATTCTTTTCCAATGCATGAAATAAATATTTTCACGTGGTACTTTATACAAACTGACACTGGTCTACTATACTCAATTATTTTTTTTAAAAGCCATTTCTCTGGTTTGGCATGCGGTCGCAGAAGCCAGCACTCTGAAAGATTTAAGGCAGTAAAAGTATCAGAATTATCTTTGACACCCTCAAAGAAGTGATGAACAGAATTTACAAATTTGCAGAAGAGGGGAGTTTCCATGCTTGGAGAATCTGGTTTACAATGACACTTTGTGCAAATGAAATAGACTCTCAATACTGCAAATTCTAGAACAACCTACTATACCAAACAGTAGGTGAGCAATGTGTACAAGTTGGCTTACTCTTTAAAATTCTCTTCACTTGTCAAAATGCAACCAATAGTCTGAAAGATCCAGCTGTGTTCAGACATAGATACCTCTGCCATTGACACGAGCACCACTCAAATCCAAGTATTGATTTCCAATGAATGCTCAATTCAACCCTATTTGAAAACAGAGTTCACAAAACATGGAAAATACGGCAGACAAAATCCCGATGAAAGCATGAAACATCTTCCCAGCGGCTAAACAGCCTGTGAGCCCCATGCCATTTAGTGACCTACTTTCAATAAACCAGTTAATTCCTCCTCCTCCCCCCCCCCCCCAACTATAATTTTCAATGAGTTGTAAAACAAGTAGTCAGAGGACAAGGGAGCAGATGCTGAAAACCTGAAGATTTGCAATTTTATAATCTAAAGATTTTGCAAAAAACCAGCTGAGATAGGCCAATTGCTGCTGTTCTCTGCAAAGTTTTCTAGAACTCTTTCATTACCCAACATTTGCTCCTTTTGGTTATAGCTTGTTCTATACCATCCTTGCTCTCCCACTTGCTGTTATATGATTGCACAAAGCTCATCACCTTCCAGTGGCCACCAGTCTTTCCTAGATCTTTTGAATAGGCTACAGGTTGTTGGATATAGGGGGTGAGCGGAAGTAAGATGTTGTAAATGAACGTAATCCTGACTTGTCCACTTCACATACAGGTCAATGGACTTTTATCAGGACGAGCAACACCAACAATAGTGTCCCGTTCACATCATGAAATGGACCCATAGCAGAAGCATCCATGTCGCGGGGCTGAAAACTGGAAGTATCCTGAGCTAATTCTGCTACCACCATCATCTATTGCAACAAGTGATGGCTTCCACTGATTGTCGCCGGAAGCTTGTGTCCTTTTCAGGCCGGACGATGACAGCGATGTCAACGTTTGAAACATGGAAGATGAACACGAAAGAAGAAGACTTCATGAGATGCTCTGTCCAATTATAACTGCCCACAACGCCAGGTTGAGATCAGTTGATAGGGCAGACAGGAAATTCAGAATGTGATATTTTCGAAGTTCATGGGTCAAATTAGCACTGGGTAGTTTTCACCATCTTGCAAACATTACTTTCAAACTAGTGGAACAACTGCATAAAACCTCCCAGTGCACTTGGAATTGAACTTGTGGACCAACATATAACAGCAAAACAGGTGAAGGCTGTGAAAAATATTTACTTTCTTTAGTACACTAAACTGTGCACACACCAACTATTTGTTTGAGACTTCTGTTTGATTCAAGGATCTTAGAGAGTCACACTCCAAACAGAGAATGTGGACCATTCATTGAGGGGGGGGGGGGGGAACCCAATTTGGTTGGTTGCTTCCACGCTTGGCAAAGATCATAATGCACTGACCAAGCAACAGACTAAAGAAACGTGAATGAAAACAAAACTGAGGGTCACATGAGTGGCAGTGTGGTTAGTTGGGGCGATGTATCAGTACACCAAAAGTACCCAAATTTCAACTGTTTCATCCCCGTTTCAACTGGGAGCATGCAGTGGAAACTGGTGCTTTGCCAAACAGGGCACTTGAAATACAGGGATAAATTCCACACCCAATCTGGCATGTTCTTAGCAAGCTGGCTGTAATATGACAATGCCCAGTGAGCAAACAGTGCACGTGTATGAAATGAGTTTTTTTTTTTTAAAAGAGAAAAATAACAGGTATGCAAACTGGATGCATTCTACAGTTAGAGCTTTTCAGGGAAACAGAAAAATAAGAGGTTCAACAAAAGGATACATTTTCTCCCTTATTACAATTCCTTAATGCATGAAAAATGCTACTTTATAAAACGGAAGATGTGGAATTTGTGAAGGGGTCGTCCACAAACTTCACCGCCACCCTCCCCAAAGGTGAAAAACTGTACGGTACTGAGCATTCCCCAAAGCTACTTCCTGCAAATGCAGAGGGAATGATATGAGGAACAGTCAAGATACTTTACATAACTTAAAAGAATAATAAAATTATTTGCACAAAAAAGGAAAATATCGTTGTCAATCATTGACATTTCAGTTCTTTCCAAAAGGAATATTCTACAGTGAAGTACAATGAAAAATGTCTAAGTCAAATAATGTCATCTGTGGAAGTAATGCCATCGAACAATACAAAAAGGAATATCACGAAACAGACAAATACATCGTAAAAACTCTGCTTTCACAAAGTAAACTGAAATAACCTTAAAAGACAGACAGTCTTGAATTTATATACAAAAGTTAACTGAAAATATAGTATTTTGTTCTCTGTACATGGTGTCTTTTTTTAAAATTTTTTTTTTGTTTATTTAAAAAAGGGTCTCTACACTTCTAAATTTATTTTAAAAGGTGAAACAAACCAGACTTTTTCCTTCTTTATTTCCCCTCCCAGACCCACCACAAAAAAAGTTAGCCATTATTTCAAATGTCAGTCCAATGAAATAACATCTGGTATAGTGCCAAAAATGGTGCCATTTTCCACACTGCTCCGGGTCGCCCCGGGATGTCCGAGATTTTCCTGCAAGCTGCTGGAGGAGACGAGGCTGCTGTTGCTCCCGCTGCTGCTGCCGTTGGTCACCGCCAGCGTGTTGGCAGGCGCCGAGTTTGGTTGTTCCAGGAACATTTGCGAAGAGCTGTACGGAAAGAATCGATTGAGCGAGGAGTGAATGAGGTCCTGATCCTCTGAAGCGCTCGCTGCTGCGGCTGCAGCGGCAAGGAGAGAGGTGCTGTAATGCTGCAGCGGAGGCAAGAACACAAGGGTGGAACATTAACGTCAATTTAAAGTCAGACAATCGGTTGATTAATTTACTCGGTCATCTGACTCGCCCAAATTAATTAACATGCAAAACTATTCAAAATATTGACATAATTTTGACATCTGCATAAAAAGGCAGCTTTGTTAAATGAAGCTGATTAAATATCTTTAACGCATCCAAAAGATTAATGAACCAGTTATTTAACTTAAAACGAAACTCGCATCTGTTGCAGATTGGCTTTCAATTTTGCTCTGCAACTGTTTACGAATATTTCACTGTGGATTTACAAGTGTTCTTCAAACCTCATTGACCTCTCAGGATAAGTGATGTCGGCTATCATCATTTTCTTAATATCGCTGGAGGTGGTTTTTAGTGATGTAGGCTGAACCCGGAATTCAATATTTGGACACCATTACTGTGAATCAGCATTGGTTTGCCTTAGGGTGGTGCACCACCCTAGCTCCATGCACTAGTCTATAACGGGTTCTTTCAGTACACTATGTACTGAGCCACAGATACCAAGGGAGATCCCGTTTCAATTGAGTGTCCATGCCAGCCAGATTTAGGACAGTGGTCACTCACCTGAGTGACCCACAGAGAGATTTTGAAGGGGATCTGATCAGTGAAAGAAAAGGAAGATGGTTATGGTCACTGGAGACCAACCATTACAGCCCTGGAGACTGCTGAAGGAGTTTCTCAGAGATGCCTCACAGGGCTGACCATCATCAGCCCCTAATCAATAAACCCTCTATACATCAATTCACAATTGGTCATGAGACCACGTTAGATTCTATACACAAATCCTCAGCAATGAAGCCCCGGTCATTCCCTCTTCTCCCCTCCCCCATCATGCAAGAGGTACAGAAGTGTGAAAACACACACCTCCAGATGCAGGGACAGTTTGTCCCAGCTGTGATCAGGCAACTGAACCATCCCATAAACAACAAGACAGCGGTCCTGACCTACCATCTACCTCATTGGAGACCATCGGACTATCTTTAATTGGACTTTATCTTGCACTAAACGTGATTATCTTTATCCTGTGGCAGTACACTGTGGACATCTTGATTGTAACCATGTATAGTCTTTGCACTGACTGGATAACACACAACAAAAAAGTTTTTCACTATACCTCAGTAGACGTGACAATGAACTAAACTAAAATAAAACATCCATGCCTGCACGCATGACCCCAGGCAACATGTAGGCATGCTCTGAGAAGAGGCAAATAATAACTGTGACGTAAGAGCCAGAAATAACCATCTCCAAGGACTGTCATCTAACCTCAATGTTCAACGACATTATCATTACCTATAACCTAGGGTTCGATAGCTTCATACTGTGGCCAAGTGCAGGTTGTAGCCACAGATTCCTGACACTTCAAGGTCTTTCTACCATCCATATGTGGTACAATCTACAAAATGCATTCCCATCACTCAACAACCATATGCCAAAAGTAATTCCCAAGCCCCAGCACGGTGGCGCAGCAATGGAGTTGCAGCCTAACAGCGCCAGAGACCCAGATTCGATCCTGACAATGGTCTGTACAAAGTTTGTAGGTTCTCCCCGTGGGTCTGGTTTCCTCCCACACTCCAAAGACGCGGACGTTTGTAAGTTAATTGGTTTCTGTGAATTGTCCCTTTTGTGTCGGATAGAACGAGTAATCACCGGTCACTCGGTGGACAGAATGGCCCGTTTCCACGCTGTATCTCTAAACTAAACTAATTTTTCATCCTCTACCAGAGGGTCTACATAATCAACTCCCTCTCTAACAGCATTAGGGGAGAACCTCCCCCAGAAGAGTTGCCAGCCCAACACCTTCTCAAAAAGAGACACAAAATGCATGAGTAACTCAGCAGGTCAGGCAGCATCTGTAGAACATGGATAGGTGACATTTCAGGCCAAGACCCTTCATCAGTCTCCCGACCCGAAACGCCACCTACCCATGTTCTCCAGGTTAGTCAGGTCTCCTAATCAACTTTTGTTTCTACTTACTTCAAACATAGTGCAATATTATTGTTTTGAAATGTTGGGCTGCATATGGAAGTGCCTAGATTTATACTGAGATGTCCTTATAAAATATCTCATTAATAAAATGTCTACGATAAACTTAAACAAATCAAAATCTGCTGAAGCCTCTTAGAAATCATTGATACATTTATGATTAAAATAAGGTTTCAATGGCAAAAGTGCTTATTGGCATGTTACATACCTGATTGTCCCCTTGCAGGAAGGGAAATAGATCTAAACCTGTTCAAAGAAAGTAAAATATTAGAAAAAACAAGTTAAATGTGCACAAACTCGAATAAACGTGGACACCAGGTTTCATTGGTATTCAAACGCCATCACCATTAATCAGGGAATATGATCAAGTAACTACGCTGTTCAGGTCCAATTGCTAGAGAGCAACCCACAAAACACAGCCACATGTTTACTGTGCTCTTGTTACTGGGATTATGAGTAGGAAGGAACTACAGATGCTGGTTTAAACCAAAGATAGACACAAAAAGCAGGAGTAACTCAGTGGGACAGGCAGCACCTCTGGAGAGAAGGAATAGGTGATGTTTCGGGTCGAGACCCTTCAGACTGGTTAGTGATCGGAGATTACGAGATGGTTTTTGGCAACGCAATTTTGGAGCAGGTTAACAATTTCAATTGAAGTGACAGAACAAAAACCATATTGGAAAATAAAAAAAAGTTATTTACTAAGTAGTTTGAAAATTACAAGGTTTAGCATTTATGTAACTTGATGCAGATTGATAGGACTTTGGCTAGGCCACATTTGGAGTATTGCGTGAGGTTCTGGTCACTCCATTACAGGAAGGATGCAAAGTCTTTGGATATTTACCATAATGATATCTGGATTATGGGGTATTAACTACAGGGAGAGGTTGCATAGATGTGGACTGTTTTCTCTGGTATGCCAGTTTGCAGGGAGACCTGATAGAGGTATATACCTTTATGCGAGGCATAGATAGGGTAGACAATTAGAACCTTTTTCCCAGGATGGAAAAAATATATACTGGAGGGCACGATTCAAGATTCAAGAGAGTTTATTGTCATGTGTCCCAGATAGGACAATGAAATTCTTGCTTTGCTTCAGCACAACAGAATATAGTAGGCATGAATACAGAACAGATCAGTGTGTCCATATACCATTATATAAATATATACACACATGAATAAATAAACAGATAAAGTGCAAATAAACAGATAATGGTCTATTAATGTTCAGAGTTTTGTTTGAGTTGAGTTTAATAGCCTGATAGCTGTGGGGAAGTAGCTATTCCTGAACCTGGACGTTGCAGTCTTCAGGCTCCTGTACCTTCTACCTGAAGGTAGCGGGGAGATGAGTGTGTGGCCAGGATGGTGTGGGTCCTTGATGATGCTGCTAGCCTTTGAGGCAGCGACTGCGATAGATCCCCTCGATGGTAGGGAGGTCAGAGCCGATGATGGACTGGGCATTGTTTACTACTTTTTGTAGTCTTTTCCGCTCCTGGGCATAGCTTTAAGGTGAGAGGAGCTAGGTTTAAAGATGATGTGTGAGGCAAGTTTTTTTTACAGAGGGTGTCGAGTACCTGGTTACGCTGCTAGGAGTGTGGTTGAGGCAGATATGTTGTTTGGGCATTTAAAAGACTTTTGGATAGGACGATGGATATGCAGGGAATAGAGGGATATGGGTTATGTGTAGGTAGATAAGAGATGCATCATGTTCAGCAGACATTACTGGGTCGAACGGCCTGCTCTTGTGCTGTACTGTTCTATGTATCAGTAATACTATACACAATATATTGTTGGCATGGGCAGCACAGCGGTAGAGTTGCTAACTTACAGCGCCAGAGACCCGGGTTTGATCCTGACTATGGTTGCTTATCTGTAGAGTTTGTACCTTCTCCCCATGACCTGCGTGGGTTTTCTCCGGGAAGCTCCGGTTTCCTCCCACACTCCAAAGACGTACAGGTTTGAGGTTAATTGGCTTGATATAATTGTAAAATTGTAGGATGGCGTTGGTGTCCGGGGATCACTGGTTGGTGCGGACTTGGTGGGTCGAAGGGCCTGTTTCCGTGCTGTAACTCTAAACTAAACTAAATATGGTGTTGGTTAACAATACAGCATATGGGAAAGGGATTGGGTCATTTTTGGGGTGCAGGCCATAGTCATAGATGAATGTCCATATGACTAATCATTGTGCCAAGCTTATGAAGAAGTCAAATAGTTTGCCAACACCTAATGATGCACTGAGAGTAAGGTAAGGCAGCCACTGAGAACTACTTAAGTGAGCTAAATTGTTAATGGCTTTAGGGGAGGGAGAAATGATAACCGACATTTTATGACTTCAAACAAAATATTTCAAAGAATCACACCAACATTCAAACAAAAATGATTTTGTTCCTTTGTTGGCTTCAATGAAAATAAAAATTTAAGTTGCACAGAGACGTCAATAAAATGGAGCACGTTCTGAGCAGACATTCATTCCATTATTGATTTTTCATTAAATGGTGTTAATTTGTTCAACAACAATCACACCTTGCTACAAGCAGCTTACCTTGCAATTCATACGGCAGCGTTGGTAAATGGTAAGAATGACGGTAGTCTTGAAAAGGAGCAGAAATAAAGTTTGTGTCCAGAGTAGGTATGCTGGGAGTTCTCGTGACTGGTGATGTCTGATGGTGCAGATTTAAAACCCTACATGAAAGAAAGCCGAAAATCAGGGTCAATTTATACAAAAGACCAGAAACAACACTGATGAAATAGGTTAAAGAACAAACACTAAACAGTACAGGAACGGGCCCTTTAGCCCACAATGTTTGTTGCGAATATGATTCCATGTTAAACTGATCTCATCTGCCTGTACACGATCCAAATCCCACTATTCACTGCACTTCCATGTGCCTAGCGAAAAGCTTCTCAAACGCCACTCTCATATCTGCCTCCACAACCACCCCAGGCAATGTGTTCCAGGCCCCACGATGTAAAAAAACAACCCTGCTCTGCACATCTCCATTAAACTTTCCCCCTCTCACCTGATAGCTACAACCTCCAGTGTTGGACATTTCCATCATGGGGGAAAGGGTTCTGGCCTCATAATTTTATATACTTCCATCGTCTACCCTCAATCTCCAGAGAAAACAATCCAAAACTGCAGATGAAACCATCTAATCCAGGCAGCATTCTGGTAAAGCACCTCTGCAGCCTCACCAAATCTCCACATCCAATGGGATACCAGAACTGTATGCAATACTCCAAATGCAGCCAAACCAAAGTCCTATAGACTGCATCATAACTTCCTTACTCTTATATTCAATCCCCCTAGCAATGAAGGCAAACATACCAATTGCCTTCTATATCACCCTATCTCCTTGTGCTGTGAGTTATGAACTTGGAACTCCAAGATCCCTCTGCACATCAAGGGTGTTAAGCATCTTGCCATTGACTGTGTAATTTCCCCTTACATTCAACCTCAAAGCGCGCCACCTTGCCCTTGTTTGGGTTAAACTCCATTTACCGCTTCTCTGTCCACTTCTGCAGCTGATCTATATCACTCTATCTTCTGACAGACTTCCTCACTGTCTGCAACTCCTCCAATTTTGACGTGGTCAGCAAATTTACTCAGCAGTTCATTTACATTTATATCCAAGTCATTTATATAATACCAGCGAATATCATACTAATATCAGCACTTTGGTTTTCTGTAGTCTATTAGTGATCTCTGTTCAACTGTATAAACTTGAAAGTTAGTCTGACCATAAACACAACTATCCAGTCAGTGTACGAGAGGTCACTTGATCATGGTGTCAAAGGGCCTCTGAACACCAATAGGGTGGTAGTTCTAGCAGAGAAGGTGCCAGTACGGTGGTGAAGACCACATAGATTGAAGGTGAAGGTGGGGGGGTGGTGGAGGGAGAGAGAGTTAAGGGGACCCGAGGCAAAACCTTCATCCCAACACAGAGGGTGGTGAGTATGTGGGATGAACTGCCAGAGGAAGTAGTAAAGATGTGTACAATCGTTTTACAATGGATAAATACGCTTGAACGGGCATACTGATAGAAACGGTTCTGAGGGATATGGGTCGAAAGCAGACAAATAAGACTAGACTAGTAAGCAACTTGGTTGGCACATATAAGATGGGCTGAGGGACTTATTTCTGTGCTGTATTGCTGTGTAATTCTATTTTCTGAAAACCAGGAGCAAATAAAACCATTGTTACTGTGTGTGCTTCAGTTGTGGCTATGAAGTTGTCCTACAAGTATAATCTTTATGGCTGATGCAACTGATTAGAGCCTTCTTTTGGAAAGCTTTTGATCTTTTTCAAGTGCTTTCAGCAAAGGTTAAATTAGATGACTAAAGATGCAGCCGGATTGTTTGATCATCTTTAATTTAAACAGCATTACATATATGCATATGTTTAAAGATTTTCACTGCAGTTAGATTTAAAAATATCAAAGATCCTTCTTTTATATACGTCATGCAATTATTGCCTGGATTTACACAACTCATTTGAACAGATAGCATGGAGTTATGTCACAGCAAAGTACTCTGGGAGGAGACGAGGGAAAATTAAGGACCCATTTTAGGAAAATCAAGTTAGTAATGGTTAACACCAAATGTCAGTGCCTTGGAGTTTGAGTGGAGAAAGAAAACCCCTAATTATCAGCAGTTAAGCTTAACACACCGATAATTTTGCTGCAATCACTTTAATTACAGAAACAGCAGACTGCAATTGACATATATACAGTAAAGCGTTTCAAGATGCTCTAAATAGGAATGACAAATGCATACAAGAACAAAGTCCTTAAGCTTTGGATAGACTAATAAAACCAAGTGGAAGAGAATCCCTGTGTGGAGGGGGATAATGAACACTGCATGTAGCAGCAATCCGTATTTGAAAAGGGAAAAAATATTTTTTTTGCATGCATTTCCAGCTTTCAAATTGCCATGGAGTTTTTTTCCCACAGTACAAACTCATTTCAAATATATAAAAAGCATCGCAAGACTGAGATCCCTCCCAAAGCTTACCCTTTGTTAATGGGCGGTGACGGAGAAGAAATTGCTGGGTATCTCTTTGCCGGTGGCTCATCATCTTCTTCTTCTGATGAACTGTCGAGTGTCAGATCAATCACTTCAACTTTCCTACTGTTTTGTGACGAATGTCTCTGGTCGGATAAGCTTGGACATGCACCTAACAAATAAATGAAAACAGTCCATATTTTATGTTGAAACAAAGATATTTAATTGTCGGCAAATAGGCGCTGATGATTTTGATAAATATTCACTTTTCCTGGTATATATGCCATTTTCATCTCTGGGCAGGTTCATTCCCGTTGTGGGCTTTCTCCAACAACAAATCTGGCTCTCAAACAAAATTTAATGGACTTCCAAAACACAATATGATTGTTATTTGAATTTCATGTAATAATAACAAACTCTTCTAGGATTTGAAACTGCAATGAAAATCAGAGATTGAGGAACACAATCTTTATCAGGTAATTACATTTAATTCTGGGGTGCAGTTTCACAAATATTGCTGTAAACTAGTGAAGTGCACTATATATCAGCCATAGCTGGCTTCACTATAATTTGTCTCCATCTTCTGCACTTTAATATTCCTTGCATTTTTGTCTCATTTCAATCCAAGGCTGGCTTGACATTTAGCTTGTTTCCTGGGTGGATTATTATAGCAGTTTTTGTTCATCTGCAGGAATGTAAGATGGGGTGCCTTTCACTTTAGTTATCATCCCACGTGATTTAGACAACAGAATCCTTCTCCAGCATAAGATTTAATGTAATTATTATTTTATAATTTACCTTCACTCCTTGAGATGAATGAATGAATGAATACTTTATTTCCTTTATTGTCACGTGACAAGTCAGTGAAATTCTATGTTTGCATACCCAAGGTATGCAAATAGCCGCCACATAAAGGGTGTTGACAAATGTTACAAAGTATCCCGTGCAAGGTCCTAATTTGTCCTCTACCCCCCCTCCCCACGGCGCCCCCCCCCCACCGGCTCCTCCTTTGTTCTTTGCATTTACTTCTGCATTTTTGTTCAACTAAAGTACATACCATCCACTCCATTATAAGAAGAATTCACTTCCTGAACTTCTTTCTTCGTTCTCATCGGTGACCACGCCCCATCTTCCTTAAACTGAATCTCATCACAGTCCGTGCAACAACTGAGGATTTCCATGAATAATCTGTTTTATGAAAATAATTCACAGATCAATGAAGTTATTCCCTCCAACTATCATTACTAAACCGTTTGGAACTATCTAGAAGCTATTCAACTGTTAGGAATATTTGAATTTCTAGGAATTTGCCAGATCATGGCCATTTCTAAACTTTAACCTGTAATGAAGGATCGTTCAATGCAAGCTGGGCCACCTTTGGTCTTGATATCACTCACCTCTACATTTATACAATGAGCTATGTGAAGAATTTAATAAGCAGAATTATACATTTTAATTAAAAAACACCCAACAAGCTTAATATTGCCATACACACCCCAATAATTAATTATTCATTTACAAGACATTGCTGAAGCTAACATTTGCTCTCCACTTAAATTGTCCTTAAAGAGAGTGCCTCAGAGAGCTATTACGGGATAGTTGAGAACAGGAAATTATCAGACATGTTTTATGACAATCCGGTTATTGCAGGATATACTGGTTACTTACTATTAAGCTGAACTTACAATTGTCCAACACAACCATGTATGATAAAGGTCGATATTACTGAAACTAGCTCATTCCAGATGCATGAAATATAATCTTCACAGCTGCCATGGTTGGATGTGACACACTGCTGTATCATGAATTCAGTTTTCTAGATTACTACTTCAGTATTTATAACTACAAACTATCATGTCTCTAATTCTGCCAACTGCAAATTGTGAAGCACTTTCTGTACTTGATCTTGTACTTCTAATGGTTACATATATAAAAAACAACGGTCTAGTTGCAGCCAATCATCGCATATGGTACAGAAATAAATCACACAGTTGAGAAAAGTCTGTTTCATTTCTAAGTTTCCTCAATAATCCCCAACCTCCAATGTAAACCTCAAAACTAAAGTAGTCAGCATGCCTGCCAATTTAGTTTTCATTTACAACAATCAAGCATCTTTCTTTAGAAAAAATGCATTAGACTCAACCCCAGTCTAATATGCTATATTACTTTGGTGGTTTTAGGACAATGAAATCAGCCAAACGATAATGAAGAAAGGGACAATCAATAATGGCCTCTTATGATTGATATTTGCTGAATATCAATGGAAATTCAAGATAATCAAAGGAACACGTCACTGCAATACCCTTGCTGCAACATTAAACATCCCAATGGCAGTCTTCACTGTTGCAGCGTACAAGAGTTGCAGTCACTTCATGAATCAAATCCCAAACCAAACTGGCAAGTAACCAAGAACAGACGTTTGTGAGAAAGGTGCAAAGGGCAAGATTAAAATTACAATGGCATTTCCAACTTGAATACCATTCTTTTAACTGTAGTGCAGCAGGAACCATAGATTT
The DNA here is from genome assembly GCA_038087875.1 of Malacoraja senta. Classification (NCBI taxonomy): domain Eukaryota; kingdom Metazoa; phylum Chordata; class Chondrichthyes; order Rajiformes; family Rajidae; genus Malacoraja; species Malacoraja senta. Next base: position 9,435,127 of record CM075989.1, on the reverse strand, counting down.
AAAAATAGCCTCACACTTAACAGTTCCATACAGATAGGAAACTGAAACAGGTCAGTGTTCAGCTATAAATTCTATAACTAGGTAAGCCAACTATCTGCCACATACCAATTCCACAATTTTATTTTTACATTAGAATTTTCAATAACGTTCTTTCTTATTATTGCTTGAATAGTGATGTGTAATTTTGCCTTCTGTTCTCCTATACTCAAGAGTGGTTCTAAAGTTTAAGTGTGAACTGCATTGATTCAATCTAACAAAAGATACTTCAAGGTACGCCACACATCAGCATTGAATAAAGAGGACATCATTATATTGTACTGAAAGTAAAAAAGCTGCAGATGCTGGAACTCAAAATCAGAAAATACTGGAGATACTCAGCATGTCAGGCAGCATCTGTGAAGAGAGGAGTTAACATTTTAGTTCAAATTACTTTTTTAATAAAAGTTGGAGCAGACAAATGGACTGAGAATGGGCAGATGGAGTTTTATCCAAATAGGTGTGAGGTGTTGCACTTTGGGAGGTCAAATGTAAAGGGAAAATACATAATTAATGGCAAGACCCTTAAAAGCATTGACATACAGAGGGATCTTTTAGTCCAAGTCCATAACTCCTTGAAAGTGGCAACACGAGTAGATAGACATTTGGTATGCTTGGTTCGAAGTTGGACTCAAAGTGCTGGAGTAACTCAGCGGGACAGACAGCATCTCTGGAGAGAAGGAATGGGTGACGTTTCGGGTCGGGACCCTTCTTCAGTCTGAATTCTTATTCTTACTTTTCTTACTGCCTATTATGCCTCCTGGCATGTAGGGCAGCAACGGAGGTCTTGGACACTACCCCAGGTCAGGTCCATTGTTTTCATTTCCTCCTCTACAGTTCGACGCCAGGTGGTTTTGGGTCTCCCTCTTTTCCTTTTCCCTTCTGGTGTCCAGTGCAGGGCTTTTCTTAGGATGCGGTCTGGTTCTCTTCCATTGACATTCATCTTAGTATCTATCGATAGCCCTGGAAGTCCACCACGCCCAGTAGTGTTGATTCCTTCAGTTGCTGTTTCCGTTACACATTTGTTTTACGTGACAGGGTTGTTAGCCGTGTGCTCAAACTCCAAACTGGAGGACCAGTGGATCGCTCTTCGTCTCGCCTCTACCCTTCGACCTGTCCACCTAACAGGAGACGAATCTCCCGCTGGCATAGCTCTAGGGGTCACTGAGACACACAAGCTCCACGACCAATCCAACTGGGAGAGTCTGAATTCACATCCCTCAATTCCTTTGGTCTATTGACCTTAAGTGCACAGTTTCATTCCATTCAATCCTTTCAAAGGGAAGAATACAAAAAACAGGCAATATTCTCATCGCAGTCTCACCAAGGCCCTGTGCAACTACAGTAGTATTTCCTTACTCCTATAACTAAATCCTCCTGCTATAAAAGTTAATATGCCGTTTGTCTTTCCAATCTCCTACTGTACCTACGTTTAGCCTTCAATGGCTTTGAAACAGTCCCACACAATCTCTCAGCATTGACAAATACTGTTTGAAGTTGTTCAATCTGGCTGTGCTCACTTTTTTTCCCGCATTATATACCATCTTCCTTGTGTGCACCCACCTACCCAGTTTGACCATTTCCTCCAAAGCCTACTTACATAATGGGTAGACAAAATTGCTGGAGAAACTCAGCGGGTGCGGCAGCATCTATGGAGCGAAGGAAATAGGCAACGTTTCGGGCTCTTGCTAGTCTATTGTTTTTTTTTTACGTACCTATAAAACCTCATTGAGTGTTATTATGCTTCTCACTAATCTATCTTGCATTCTATATGCCTTTATTTCTTTTACCAAGTTCTAAAATGCTCCCAATCTCAGATGTACTGAAATTTCAGGTGACTTCATAAGTCTCTTTTGATTTAGTACTCTAATATATCCCATGAGGTATGGAAGAACCACTTTCCCTTATGGGTTTTTGGCCCTTGAAGTAACATATTTCTTTTACAATTCATATGCTTTTTCTTTAAGTGCTAACCACTGCCTGTCTACTGCCTTACATTTGTCAATGAATCATAGTCAACTCTCCTCACATCAACAGTATACTCCATTACCTTCTTCACATTTTATCAGTTTCAATGTTACATATTAAATGCTTCAAAATACTTCTCCCCCTGCCTTGCAAAATTAGTTAATGCTGCTACTATTTGGTAATATTCACTTTTCTGCATGTTCCAAGTACACTGTGAACTGATTTTTAGCAAGCCAATAAACCGGCCGACAAACTGGCAGAAGAAAAAGGATAAAAATTTACTTCTGCAACTAAGTGGACTTAAGTGCATTGATTTCTTTATCCCACTGGAATACTCAGCCTCTCCAATTAAAATCATTGAATCAATCCTATCATTAAGGAAAATTCAAAATAGATTGAAAAATATTTTGGCATAATTTTGTAAATTGAGTCACCTTGTAGATTATTCATCAAGTCCATTGCGTTATGGCACAGGCGTTAGCATAAACAATTGATTAGAAAGGCCACCTTTGGGAAGAGATATTCCCTCGTGCCTCCAGCAAATAAATACCTGCCAGGTTACTCAAACAAACCGCTGGCATTTTGGGATTTGGTTGTAAAAAGCAGAATTCACATCATCACTGGCCTCTAAGAATTTTCTGGAAGAATTAAATATCTTTCAAATAATAAGTTAAAAATTAAATTTGCTCATGTAAATCTTGCAACTGCATAATTCCTGAATTGTGGCACCTGGTGGAATGGGCCAGATGTTCACATTTCATGCCAACCTTCGTGGTTGAAGTGAACAGATTTGTGGAGATAGCTCAAATGGAAAATGGTGCATGTTCCTGCCATAATTAGAATGATAGTGATGATGGAATTACAGGACTTGTGTTCTGGTGTGCTTCTTTTCAAAACATTAAGCACATTCGTTGGCAACCTGTCTACCTTCTCTCAGCTTTCTCCAATGGTTGCTGCAGAGCCTGCAGTAGTAAAACAATCAAATTGGTCATTGCTGAACAATAAATCCATTTGCCTATATAATAGAATTTTTTTTTACAAATTAATCTGCTGTGATGACTTCACCAATGCTCCATTTGAGAGGTGTAAGCTTCTGAGTGGGGCCCGAGGCGGTTTGTGTTAGCACATCACAATGACTGATCGAAAACTGATTGGTGCAGCATTTGCTTTTGTTAATTAAGGCATTGCTTTCATCCTCTCAGCTAGCTTCCTTTTTTAATGCACCAGGTAGACCATGTTCCCGAGGGGAGATAATAGTTCTACGTTTTCTACAAACTAGTTCATTGAATGGTTTTGATGCCATTGGTGATGAAAGCCAGAAAGTGCAATCAAAAGGCTAAACTCAAAAAGAATCACCACCAGCTAATCACTGAACTAATTATCAACTCTGTGAGTCACGCCAGAGTTATCAACCCTACTGTGGGAAAGATAAGCAAAAGAGACTGGCTCAATGCAAGTGGCAAAATTACTGCATCAAATGGAATATAATGGAAATCCTCAAATGTGGCAAAGGACATCTACTACCATAATGCCCTCACCTCCCACTTAAATACTAGATTGAGGATGAGCTACTACAAGCCAGGCATGACCGAAGAATCAATCTGGCACATACACATCAGCGAGTGAGTAGTATCGCCCCTGAATTAGTGTGCATGTAGGTCTGCTAGATCAATGAAATGTGATATATCTCCTGCATCATGTAGAGATCAAATCTCTCTGCTGTATATCGGCAGTGGATTTAACAAAGCATTCCACATTGTCAGCAGATGGCTCATTTGCAATACTAAAAAAAAATAGGATGCCCACCAATATTGATTGAATTATATGTTATATTGCGGTTTACAAAGCTCACTTCACATTTTAAAACATTATGATGGGTTTTCACAGACCAGGAGTAAAAGTGGAAGACTCATCTGTCTTAATATCATCGAGTCTTCGTGCCATAGAGTCAGAATACAGTAACAAGGCCTTCTTGCCGACCAAGATGCCCTATCTAAGCTCATCTCATTCGAACATGTATGGGTCATATCCCTCAAAACACTTCCTGTCCAACCTGTCCAAATGTTTTGAATGTTATTGTGCCTGCCTCAACTACTTCCTTGGGCAGACACAAAATTCCGGAGTAACTCTGCGGGACAGGCAGCATCTCTGGAGAGAAGGAATGGGTGAAGTTTCGGGTCGAGACCCTCCTTCAGACTGATTCCTTCTCTCCAGAGATGCTGTCCCGCTGAGTTACTCCAGCATTTTGTGTCTACCTTCGATTTATATCAGCATCTGCAGTTCTTTCCAAAATCCTTCCTTGGGCAGCTTGTTCCACATGCCCACCACCCTCTGTGTGAAAAGGATGCCTCTCAGGTTAGTGTTGACCCTTTCCCGTCTCACCTTGTACATATGCCCCCTAGTCCTTAATTCCCCCGAGCCTGAGAAAATGACTGTGCATTTACTCTGTCGATTTCCCTCATGGTTTTATACACCTCTATAAGATCACCCCTCAGCGAACTGTGCACCAAGGAATAAAGACCTAACCTGCCCAAACTCTCCTTATAGCATAGGACCTCAAGTCGTGGCAACCTCACATGTGATAATAAAGTATCACTCAAAACTGAACACAATACTCCACGTGAGGCTAATGTCTTGTACTATTGCATTTGAAGGAGTCCAAGATGTTCTGTGTTTGTTAAAACACAAATTATATTAAAACTATTTTATCTTTTCATTTGCAAAATTTGTAAAGCAAGAGATTCTATGACTTTCCTCAACTTTGGTGCAGAATATCAGTTGCTAATGATGATAAAAATAGTCAGAAGCTGATTAATCTCCTCTGTGAGGATGCAGTAACTCATGCAAACCATGCTTGTTTTGACAAGCTGAAACTTAATCATTCATCTAATGGCCATATCTCTGCCTCATTTATTTTTACTTCCATTGCGTTTTCTGGAATCAGCCTGATTTTCACCTAATTGGCGAAGTCTTTATACTAACCACCTCAAATGCTTCCAAGTTTTGTATCATCTGCAAATTTGTGAAATTTATCTTAAAGATGCAATGTGGCAACAGCTCATGGAAGTGTATCTGAACTGCATCTTCATCTACAGAACCAAAATAGTTTTTCTTTGCAAATATAATGGTCCTTGAAAGCATGCTTCGCAAAGCATGTATCATCTCTGAATCCAGTTGTAAACCACAAGATTTCAAGCATTGGGGTAGAAAGGTCTTTCGAACTTGTTTTGTCCATTGAATTGGATTATATCTAATTTGTTTTCAATTTTATTGACCAGCAACACTTGCTCTCTATCTGCCAAGGACAGCTGTAGATCCTGGTTCCTCACTATTTTAATTTCTCTTCACTTTCCCATACCGACAGTCTGACCTTGGCCTCCTACACTGCCAGAGTTGGGCCACGCACAGACTGGAAGAACAACACATCATATTCCACTTGGGGAGGCTGCAACACAATGGCAAGAATTCTCCAAATGTCAAGTTACATCTCTCCCCCCCCCCCCCCCCCACACCACCCATCATCCTGATCCCCTCCCCCTCCCTCATGCACATTTTACTTTCCACTTTCATCACTCAGTAATGTAGCAGTAAGGCATTTTCCAGTCACCTTGGACTCCCGCTATGTTCAATAGATGAAGACCGTTATAAAGCCATTATAAACGGCAACAAATTACTCCATAGAATAAGCAGACACCAATGCCGTTAAGTGAGACAAATCCAAAAGCAACAGTTTTTGCTGCTCTGTCCATTGTCCCCGAATGAATTCTGCTCATAGCCTAGATAATGGTTGAATTTAAGAGCAAGATACAAAGCAAAAAAAGGTTTCAACCTGCTGGACATAAAAACTCAAATGTGGCAATAAGCTAAATGGGGCTCACTCTCCCAATTCATAGCCAGCTTGAGAAGTGAAGCAAACCTCAAGGCAATCTCTAGCAACCAACACTTAAAAACGTGCACAAATGACAAAACAGTGCACTGAATAGAATTAGTACTGTATACTAACCACCAAATTAATTGCAAAACTTATTTTTTCTGATTTAATTGTGTTACACATAATGATCTTCATGCTGTGTAATATAGATTTGAAAGCTGAAATGCAGAAGTCATCTAAATTATACACAAATCAGAAAAACATTGCACTGGGATTCTACTGATCTCATAGAATGTAAAATACTTTGGCTGCAGGCAGTTAATTTGGTTAATGTAGACCACATGAACAGTCTGGAAATTTAATGTTTAGTTTTAGTTATATAATGCTTCAGATATACATTTGTTACAAACATCACAAAGCCTCTTTCCCAATAAGCTTTTTTTCCCACTTAATTACAAAATATACCCATTTCCAACACTTCCAAGACTAAGTGCCTTATATTTTGCTTGAGTAGCTTATAACACCGCAGAATGAACTTTGAATTCTCCAATTTTAGGTATGTTACCAAACCCCCTACCCCCCTTCGCTGTGCCACAGCTGAACGCACCCATTTCTCCCTTCCCCCACCATCTACATTCCTTCCTCTGGCTTGACGATTCACACTCTTCTATCCTCTCACACCTTTAGGCTTTTTATGTCTGGCCTTTTCCCAACCATCTGACTATATAAAAGCCCCCTCACCCATATCCACCCAGCACTTAGGGCGGCACGGTAGGTGGCGCTGCGGTAGAGTTGCTTTGACCTGATCCCCCTCTCGTCCAGGTTTCTACCTCACTCTCCCCTCAACCACAAACAGTCGGAAGAAGGGTCCCGACTCGAAATGTCACCTATCCATGTTCTCCAGAGATGCTGCCTGATCCACTGGGTTACTCCAGCACTCCCTTTTTTTAAAAACTTCCAAGCCCAACATAATCGCTTTAAAAAATCTCACTCATTTCCGATTTAAAAAAAAGTCTTCATCATTTCACCTTGGGATTGAATACTATCAAAACTCGGAAGACATTAGAGAACCTCAGCATTTTGCTACAGGAATACATCTGTGACTTTTATCAAACCCACCTTTAAGCAGTGAAAATTTTACAGCATCCTAACTTTATTAGTGTAAAGATAGAAAACATTCCATTTCTGTGTGCTAACATCCAATGACAAAAGCAAGTTATGGACGATTCAGCCCTTAGTACCAAGGTTTGTCAAAATATCAGGTATAGCAAACATCAGGTCTTTCTAATCTATCAAATACTGACAAATGATTTTATTTTTGAATCTTTTCAACCTGTACCCCACACAATCTTTACCCTCGCCCCAATTATCTTGCCTCTTCAAAGCTCATTCTGACCACACTTTATATTTAAAAGGATGATAACTAAATAGGCACAAAGAGCTTCAAGCATATGCCAATTGTAACTTTCACCAAAGTCACACATCAAGATGCAGCCAATAACTACATCCCAAGCATGCCTCTGAATAAACAAAATCTATAGTGGGACCGTTAGAAAATTGATTTAATCAAAACATCAGACCCACCACCGCAGGCGTAGAGAAAGGGCAATGGAAAAATATTTTGCAAAAATAATTTGTCTAACACCAGATGTCACCAGGATTTTAAATATGAGTCAATTGTGCTTGAAGCAACATAAAAAAAGCTTGAGATAGTGTTGAAGGTAAGGAAGAGTGCAGAAGGCCCAAATAGAGCTCATACAAAAACAGAACATTTAAAGTAAATGGACCTGGGATGGATAAACAGACGGACACCACTCAATCTGATGAACTGCTTAAGATTCCACCTCAAAATATAAAAAAAAATCTCCACCAGCACAATTTTCAATCAGTTTCTAATTTGTCTCCCCTGAAAGAAGATGCAACTCTTGTCATTGTTCAAGACTATGTGGCAGACACACAGGAAGCGTGGGTTGCATTGCAGCCAAATATGACTATTTCAATGTCAGAAAAGCTGCTTTCCAAGAGGACTTATTGGCATGGGGATCCTAAATTATTCTTCTCTCTTCCTCACATAGGAGCAGAAGGTATGCCATTTCACAACTGGTCAAGATCAACTAAAAACAGAAGAACAATCACAGATTCTGGTCTCATTTCTTCACCTCACTCATGCAGTACATTTACCACTGGGCTAGTAAGCAGCCTTAGTATTCATCCTCAATGCTAACTTTGCCACATGAAATATTTTTTTTGCTGTCACTCAAACCTACAAAGGAAACAGGCTTTCTCTTGTAAATAATATTTTGACCTTTCTTGATCAAGGTTAGAAAATATACCAAGAGTCTGTTTAATCAAGGTGCAATCTACAATATTTGAAAATGTAGAGAAGTTGCTAAATGTACCACCTAACGAGGTTATAGTCTCTAAACTTTCTCCATACCAAGGCACTCAATTTAAATGGTAAATACATTCACATAATGGTGTATTTAGTATAAATGCTGCTCAAAAATCACTCAAGGGATCAAGTTCATCTAAATCCAAGAAAGTGGTTAAGCAAAACATGAATTTTTATTTGAACGTAGGATCATTTGCTCACCCATCAATAATTAGATGTTCATAAGGGCCCTTTTTATCACACACTGGACAAACCCACGTAGGTTTTTTCTCGTTCATCTGAATGTAAAGAGTTGCATCAAAGCACTGGAGATGCGAGCAGGTTATAGCACGACATGGGATCGTCAATCGCATTTTGCCCAGCTGTAAAAATAAATGTATGCATTCATGATCAACTAATCCAGATCACCAGTACTATCACTCGTCACACTTCTATTAACAAAAGCTAGCTTTCAATTTCATGAAGCCCAGTGAAATAAACATTTTATGCAGGTTATAATAATGAATGAATAAAAAACAACTTTAATATTGCCTAGTAGAAACAAGGAACTGCAGATGCTGGTTTTCAAAAAAGGACAAAGTGCTGGAATAACTCAGTTAGTCAGGCAGCATAACTGAGTCGGGCCCTTATTCTGTCGATGAGTCTCGACCCAATACAAGTTTTCCAGGGATGTTGCCTGACCTGCCGATATAAACCAGCTTGATATCTTAAATATTGTCTATTTTGTAAAATGCAACAAAAGACATGTAAAGGTCACATTAGGTAATTTTCCATTTGTCCATTATTTATACGTACAGAATTCTAATGCAACTAGCCAAAATGTAAAGATTTTGCGATTTCATAAAATGTTTTTTCAATGTTTAGTTTAGTGTAGAGAAACAGCGGGGAAACAGGCCCTTCGGCCCAGAGCCCTTGCCAACCAGCAATCATCCATACACACGAGGAACAATTTACAGAAGCCAATTGATCTACAAACCTGCACTTCTTTGGAATGTGGGAGGAAACCGAAGTAAACCCATGCGGTCACAGGAGAACGTACAAACTCCGTACGGACAGCACCCGTAGTCCGGATTGAACCCGGGCCTCTGGCACTGTAAAGGGCCTGTCCCACGAGCATGCGACTGCATGCGGCAAGCGCGACCAAACCGGAAGCGGGGGTCGTGCGGAGGTCGAGTGAGTGACGTGAAGTTCGAGCGAAGTCCGCGGGAAGTTCGCGCGTGACGTACGGCGTCAAGACGCTGCGTACGGCGTCGAGGCGTACGGCGTTGAGGCGGCTGCGGGCCGGCAGGCTGTTGCCGCGCGGAATTTTTGAACACTGTCAGTTTTTCGGAGCCCCGCGCGATGTTGGGACCAGCTCCGCACAACTCCATAAGGCACCGGCGATCGAAGTGGGACCGGCCCCGTGAGGCTGTACGGCTCAAGCGACCACGTTAGGTCGCTTTTGCCGCATGCAGTCGCATGCTCGTGGGACAGGCCCTTAAGACAGCAGCTTTACTGCTGCACCACTGTGCCGCCCTAAATATGAATGTTGCCTTGTTCACTGCGATGCAACTTTGTTCAGCCTCCAGCACCGTAGCTTGGCCTTGGCCCCGCAAATGTTTACACATGGGCAGTTTGTTCAAGTTTTCATAAATTTTCACTGCCTTTCTCTCATCTATCCACTATTTCAGATTAGAATCCTATTTCAAATATGGTGCAAAGTTAGCAGCATAAGAGGTATGTTTAGTTTATTTACATTTATTCATAAGGGCAGTGCAGTTGTAGATGGATCAGCAACAACATCCCCTGAAGACGTTGCATCATGTGATGGTGGATGGAGTTATTCATTTATATTTGCTCCGTTTTACATTAATATTATTTAGTCTCAAAATATAAAATAGTATAAAAGATTGTTACTGAAAAGGGTAAGGTGATGTCATATCATTAGGCAATTTCAATAAAGGTTTATGTACAGAATACTAGTATGACGTACAGTAATTGAGAAGTTCTCATACAACCAGCAAATTCACGCAGTTAGCAATCCTCATTCCTGTGGATGCTGGAAAGCTGAGAGTACACTGTTTTTCTGAAGGCAAGATGTTTTTAAATTGTTAATTATCAATATTGATATACGATAATCTGAAAACACTCTAATATATCAGTTTATCTCTCTGGAGTTAACTCAGCTGCTGCATGTCCACATTTGTACTTGCATCCAGGTTCAGAAACACAAAGCCAAACAGTTTCCAAGTACATCATATATATGGAGGTATCTCAAACAATTACCATTGGATAAGTAAAATCAATGTAGATGTTAAACACGTGTCTATTGTTAATTTTAAAATCTTAAGAATAAATGCAATTCCTATTATAAATCTATGGAAGGGAAAGACATTTGGCCCATTATGTCCATGCTTGTTATATGTTCAGAGCAAGTTTAGCAGCTGGTATCATTGCAGGCTATTGGCAATCCAGTTCTTATCCAAGTACTTCTGAAGTGTGACAAAGCTTTCTGCCTTTACCAGGCTTTTGGACAGCAAGTTGCAGAGAACGCTCTGTGTGAAAATATCCTTCCTAACTTCCCCCAATCTTTTATTATATTCAGTTTATAGTTACTAATATTAATATTTAGAATGTGCATCTCCTGTTCTTCTCATCCCCCCTCTGCTCTCCCCCCCTCTTACCAAAGCAAAGTGATAAAGGGAAAACAAGTTTGTCTATACAGTCTGCCTATGCCATTCAGCTTCCTTGAACCCCCCCCCCCCCATCCTTTATTCCAAATAAAACAATGCCAGCTTATTAAATATACTTCATAAGCTCTGACGATATCCACAATCCCTATGCCCTTTCTGGAAAATGTTCTCCAATGTGGTGACCAGAGGTTTATCCAACTGACGTTTTATCCAATTAAAGCATGGTAGTTATGTATTAGTCTTCTACATTTCAGCTAATAAAGGAAAGTATCTCAGATAGCTTGTCTATGTGCAGGCTCTCCTCGGGAATCAGTGGACCCATGTTCTCCATTCCTCAGCACTTATTAGTCCTCTGACAACTATCAGCTCCTTTGACATATTCCTTTCCCAACTGCACTCTCATTTCTCTCGCTGTGAATTCCTACTCCCAATCACAATAGAGTGATACCCGCTGGAGAGTGTACATTAATAATATAAGAGGCAAGTGCTGGATTAGCTGTGAACACACCAACACCTGAAGATGGCTTCTTGAGCTTCCTGCAATCATACAGTTTGGCCTGGAATAAGCCACCCACATCAGGAAGGGAGGACACTTGATAAAAATTAAAACAAATCTTTGGGGGAAGTCATGGGAACCCAGAACAAGATAAATGAGAGAGACACAAGGTACTGCAGATGTTGGAATCTCCGGCAAACACAAAGTGCTGCAATAACTCAGTGGGTCAGATCATTTAAATGACACCAAGTGTTAGCTGATTGAATAAAAATGAGCTATTTTTATAACTCGTTTGCATAATAGGTACATTGAAAACTTGTTTCAGTTAACATTAATAGAAGAGAAACACTACCACCTAACCAGAATCTGCATTTTCTGTGCTTCTTTTGCACTTAGAAGATAGATAAATTGGATTCAGTTTTAGCTGCTACAGTGAATTTTATTCTAACCTCAACAACCCGGGCGGGATGGTGGCGCAGCGGCAGAATTACTGCCTTACAGCGCCATCGATCCTGACTACTGGTGTTGTCTGTACAGAGTTTGTATGTTCTCCCCATGACCTGCATGGGTTTGCTCCGGTTTCCTCCCACACTCCAAAGACGTACAGGTTTGAAGGTTAATTGGCTTGGTATAATTGTAAATTGTCCCAAGTGTGTGTAGGATTGTGTTAGTGCATCGTTCGTCTGCGTGGACTAGGTGAGCCGAAGGGCCTGTTTCCACACTTGTATCTCTAAACTAAACTTTTCAGAGCAAAGCACAATAATCAGGATCCATGCAGCACCACAAGCAAGTTGTTAAGTCTATGAATTACATCCGTTTAGTGCTGTTAATCAATAAAATTCAATTTGTGGTTTAGATCCCAAACAGTTAATAAACACTGCAAGAGGAAGAGAAGGTAATTTAATCATTAATAATTCAGATGTGGTTGTACTCACAGGACACAACAGAGACACCCGCAAACTGGTTGTGGCGATTTCACTGTCGGGATCGGCTGTTAATTTCTCTTTGACTGCATGTGGAAGAATATTTTCCAAATTACTTAAGATGACTAGATTTTATTTTAATACAAAACACTGTACAAGTCATACTGCCACCCAACCCCCATCCCACCCTCAGAAGTCATTCCTCATATACAAGTCAGTAGTAAACTGTAGCTGTAGGCTTTTTAACCTCTGTGATAATCACAGCCAATCCCCATTCTATACCATATGTACACAAACGTTACAATGGGAGCTATTGCAGAGTAAATATAATCAGCGCAGTGGCCAATTGTAATAATCCCACTGCCAGATTATCTGAGATCACATAACAAAGTAACTTTCTGATCTGGCATAGTTTAGTACTATGCAGCACAGAGGCTACCAGTGACGGAAACAGACTATCTTAATACAATCTGAAACATCCATTATGCAGCCGTGAATGGGGTTACTCACTTTGACAGGCAAAGCAGCCGACTTACTGTTTTGTTTCACTACAGCCTGAAAGTGTGAACACAAACATTTATTTAATGTCTGAATCTAGCCCACATTTCCTCAATTGTCCCTTCCTGTTAAAAATCAAGGCACCAAAAAAGCACTGTGCTTGATAGGCCGACACTGGATAAACACCATGGGGCTGAAAGGAAATAGGAAGTTTCTGGCTAGGAGTGATCTAAGTGGCGGGTAATTCTGCTTCTAACAGATCATTTCTACGTATTATAGCTCTTGGAACAATATCTACTCTTTGCTTGCTCTCTCCTTTTTCCTTACCAGACTTTAAAAAAAATACAGCTACCACAGTGCAAAGACAACCACACCCTAAGAGACAGAAGGGGAAAATAAAAGCATAGCTACCAGGTTGGGTATGTACATGAAAGCCATTGTCTCAATTCTTTCACACCCAGCATTCCAGACCTAGCTGCCAAGACCATGACAAAATATTTTCTGTCAAATATATCACAGTTGTAAATCATTCCTACCCTCCACAAGGGAGATCAGAGGCAGGGAAAGGGAGAGAGGTACAGGCAGAGATCAGCCAGTTCATTCTTTAAACAAATTGGCCCAAGGGCAAAAATATTTCATTAGCTGGGTTTGATTTCTATTTGAGCTGCTGCGGCAGCGTCAATATCCACTGTGCTCCCAGATCATATTTATTGGGTCAAAGCCACTTTTGGCACTGGCCCTCCAGTTAACTAAAAGCACCAACACAGGACCTTTCACTTCTGGACTCCATCCAGAAATGTAGGTCTTCTGAAAGCTTGTGCCGAAAAATAAAATCACCATTTATAGCGACAAATGGCAGACTAATTATGGGTTATATCGGCTTTCATTTACTATAATAAGTGGGAGGATTAAAAATTACTGCTGAATATAGACTACTTGATGTTTATCTTAAGCTTAGAGTACTAGTGATACAGCATTGAAAGAGGCCCTATGGTCAATGTCGACCAAGTTGGCATTCTGGGCTCGTCCCATTTCCCCCGATTTGGCCCATACTTTACACAGTTTCTATCCATATATCCATCCAAATGTCTTTCACAAGTAAGAATTGCACCAGCTTGTTTTGTACTGTTAAGACTCCTGCTAGTGGTATTGGTTCATGAATTCCTAAAGCAAACTTACTGGTATTTATTCAGGTCATCGAGTTCACCAGGGGGTTTTGCTGCCCACATGGTCAACTGAGATTGTCATTTCAGAACCTCCAGCAATGAAAGGTGGCAATTCACAACCACCTACTTGAATGCGACGAGGGATGGGGATGAATACTAGGTTTGTTTGCAATCCCTATATTCCATAAATAAATAGGAATAAAAATATAGAACGAGGTAGTGAGTTCTCATGAGAGGGAAATGCCTTTAGAGAATGAATTTCAGATAATATTCAACAAAATATTGTAAAACTTCGTGAAAAGATTTAAGGATTGTATCCCCGATGTCAGTGCTTTCCCATTCGGTTTGGAAAACATTCAACTAAAATTTGCTTAGCCTGGTGTTAACAAAATCAAAGTAATGGGCCTGTCCCACTTACGCGACCTTTACAGGTGACTGCCGGCACCCGTGATAGAGCGCCGAAAATTTGCAACATGTTGAAAATTCAGCAGCGACCACAAAGACGCTACGACTCTTTGGAGACCTCTAACGACCATTCAGGAAACCCCTAACGACATGTCGCGGGTGACCTCTCACGACCATACAGCCTGTATGGCCGTGAGAGGTCTCCTATGGTCGTGAGAGGTCTCCAAAGAGTCGTAGCGTCTTTCTGGTCGCCGCTGAATTTCCAACATGTTGAAAATATCGGCGACCTATCACGGGTGCCGGCAGTCGCCTGTAAAGGTCGCATAAGTGGGACAGGCCCTTAAGGGATCCCATTCATAATCACCATTCACTAACCCCTGCCCGACCAGAAATCATGGAGCCTTTGAGCACTAGCTATTGGGGTTCAGATGTCAAGAAGAGCCCTTTGGGCAGCTCAAAAAATGGCTCAAATTGTGAGGCAAAGTATCACATGGCTCACAAAAGCCATTAACAAATTGTGAGCATCAGCCAGCACATTCATGCGGAAATTTAAAACCAAAGAATGCTTATTTTTGATCCCAGAATCTGTTGCTTTCCCGATCGCTTCTTCGTGGCAATGAGCTTGATTGGAAAGCTACTTCCAATATTTGTATTGAAATTGCAAAACACATTTTGAAAGAAGCTGGTCACATAATCGTGTAGAAAGTAAAGAGGGATGGCTTGCCAGGTTATCAAGTTCAGCGCCACTAGATAAGTTCATTCAATGCAGAAACTAATGTTTGTAATTGAAGTTGTGAATTCACCAATTCACAGAATAAGGTGTTTGGAAACAAATTGGTTACGTTTACTGGCAACCCTGCATAACTTGACTACCCTCTGATCTGTGTTCTTGCCAATATTTCTCTCTCAAATAACCTGGCCAATATCACATTGCTGGATGTGATGCTTGCCATGTGCTAATTAAATGCCGCATTTACCAAATTACAATCGCGACTACACATCAAAAGTAACATGCTAAGTTTTTAAAGAACTTGAAACATTTTGAGAGTGACATGATAAGTAAGCACTGTTGAATAACAAGGCTAACTTTTCTTTTGAAATAAAAAACTGACATTAGAGTGGAATCTGCTTTGTGATAAGCCTAGAATGTTGAGATCAAAAACTTTAAAAACTGCAGCTTTGTTAATTATGAGTTTCCACTGCTTAGGTGTACTAGAATCTTCATTTTTATTTTGAGAACCAGTCATTTTTAATTTAGTTCTAAACAAATGTTTAGGGCCCTCCCACCCCTAAAACAAAACTTGGAATGTGTTTTTGTTGTTGCTACTTTTAGTTGCTCATTTTCAACGTTAATCTCGCAATGCTTTGAGCTCTTCAAAAGCTGAATTGAATTGTAAACAGAAATCACTTAGCCTGATCAGTCAATTAGTGGCTACATAGGCGCTTGGCCAAAATTGCTGCAGCTAAATTTTAAATAGAACATCAACTGTAAAGTCAGCACACCAATTAAATGCTGAAGAACAAATACAATTATGGCATATTCTAACAAAACACTTCAAAAATTAAATAGCAGCCTGCATTTAGAAAATGTTTCTACAAAAACAAAATGTTCAAATTAGCAACCTATACCCGGCCACGGAGCTGGTCCTTACCCTCAATAACTTCTCATTTGACTCCTCCCATTTCCTCCAAATACAAGGCGTAGCTATGGGCACACGCATGGGCCCCAGCTACACCTGCCTCTTTGTCAGGTACGTAGAACAATCCTTGTTCAATACGTACCAGGGCCCCATCCCCGACCTCTACCTCCGCTACATCGATGACTGTTTTGGTGCCACATCCTGCACCCACACACAACTGACTGACTTCATCTGCTTCACCACCAACTTCCATCCGGCACTCAAATACACCTGGACCATTTCCGACACTTCCCTACCATTCCTTGACCTCACTATCTCCATCGCAGGTGATAGACTTCATACCGACATCCACTACAAACCTACCGACTCCCATGGCTATCTGGACTACACTTCTTCCCACCCTGCTTCCTGTAAGGACTCCATCCCCCACTCTCAATTCCTCCATCTACGCCGTCTTTGCTCCCAGGATGAGGCGTTCCACACCAGGGCATCCGAAATGTCCTCATTCTTCAGGGAACGGGGGTTCCCCTCCTCCACCATAGATGAGGCTCGCACCAGGGTCTCTGCCATACCCCGCAACACTGCTCTCTCTCCCCATCCCCCCACTCACAACAAGGGCAGAGTCCCCCTAGTCCTAACCTTTCATCCCACCAGCCGTCACATACAACAAGTGATCCTCCGTCAGTTTCGCCACCTCCAACGTGACCCCACCATTCGCCACATCTTCCCATCTCCCCCCATGTCTGCCTTCTGCAAAGACCGCTCCCTCCGTAACTCCCTTGTCAATTCTTCCCTTCCCTCCCGTACCACTCCCTCCCCGGGTACTTTCCCTTGCAACCGCAAAAGATGCAACACTTGTCCCTTCACCTCCCCCCTCGATTCCATTCATGGACCCAAGCGGTCGTTCCAGGTGCGACAGAGGTTCACCTGCATCTCCTCCAACCTCATCTATTACATCCGCTGCTCGAGATGTCAGCTGATCGGTGAGACCAAGCGGAGGCTTGGCGATCGTTTCGCCGAACACCTCCGGTCGGTCCGCGATAACCAACCTGACCTCCCGGTGGCTCAGCACTTCAACTCCCCCTCCCATTCCGTATCTGACCTCTCTGTCCTGGGTCTCCTCCATGGCCACAGCGAGCAACACCGGAAATTGGAGGAAATGCACCTTATATTCCGCTTGGGCAGTCCACATCCTGGGGGCATGAACATTGAATTCTCCCAACTCTGCTAGCCCTTGCTGTCCCCTCCCCTTCATCAGCCCTCTGGTTGTCTCCTCCCATCCCCCAGCCCTCGGGCTCCTCCTCCGCCTTTTTTCCTTTCTTCTCCCCACCCCCTATCAGTCTGAAGAAGGGTTTCGGCCCGAAACATTGCCTATTTCCTTCGCTCCATAGATGCGGCTGCACCCGCTGAGTTTCTCCAGCATTTTTGTGTACTTTCAAATTAGCATGCTTCTAGAAAAAGTAATACCAATTTCATGATTTAACTCCTGAAAGATTTCAACCAAGCGTTTACCCAATCTGTTAGATAGCTCAGTGAAGGCAAAATTCAGATCAAAAAAGGCCCCAGATGCTACAACGTGACTCTTTCGCAAAGCGGGAGAAAATCAGTCAGCTTTCGATTATTAATCAAAATGCATTTCAAAATATTGGAAAAGGGCAGAATCGAGCTCAGCTGTGGTAATTACGTGAAAAATTTGGCAAAACTCTCAAAAGCTGGCAAATGTAGAATCAATTGGGAAGCTCAAAGGGAAGAAAACTGACGTCAAAGGTTAACATTTTAAAGCTATTCAAAAAGCATTGTAATTTAATGCTTATAATTCAACGTCTTCCATACAGGTCCTCCCAGGTTTACAATCGTCTGACCTATGTGCCATGGATTTGTCAGCTGCTTCGAAGCTGCAGGCATCTTCTGTCATGTGGGAACTAAGTTCGTGGCCACATTTCCAACTTGTGAACAGTTCAGGTTACAAATAGTTCTCAGAAACAGAACCCTACTGTAATTTGGGGAGTATGTGTATCTATCTATTATATTATTAAAACTCTGTGTGTGTGTGTGTTTGTTGGTGTATGTCACGTTCCATTTTCAGATTTAATTTTCAGATTAGATTTTTTGGCCTTTGATTCTTTGGTCAGCCAAAAGCACACGCGATTTTTTCCATTTCGCTAGCGATTTCGCTTTTACATTCGCAAATCCACTCCTCATTACCGTTAGACATTTTTATGTACACATTTTTAAATAAAATCCTCCCCCCCCCCCCACTCATTTTAAAATCTAAACGGAATTCACCAGCTGCGACGTCACAATGCATACATGCCGACCAATCCAAGCGGCTTCTCTCTCTCTCTCTCTTCATTTGGCAGCCCGGCTCTCCCCCCCCTCCCTCCAACTACGCTCGCGCCGCGCCTCCCGCAGCTCCACTCGCCCGCCCGCTCCAACCCCCCTCCAACTACGCTCATGCCGCGCCTCCCGCAGCTCGACTCGCGCCCCCGCCCGTTCTCAAAATGCTCTGCCGATCGGGAGAGATAAGGCGTAAGTTCCGCTGAACTCACAGCTGACGCAGCTCGCGAAGCCCCGCCCGCCTGCGCGCCCCACAGTCAGAAGCCCATAGCTCCACTCCCAGCCCCCCCCCCCTCCCCGTTCTCAAAATGCTCTGCAGATCGGGAGAAGAGATAAGTCAGAAGCCCACAGCTCCACTCCCAGGCCCGCCCGCCGACTCCAAACCCCCCACCCCTCCCCCCGTTCTCAAAATGCTCTGCAGATCGGGAGAAGAGATAAGTCTTTGGCTCTCTTGACTCCTCCCTGTTCTGTGTTCCTCTTTCTGAACGAGCAAGATCCTGGGGAAGGGGAGTGGGGGGGATTGAGGGAGAGGAGGGAGATGGGGGAATGGGGGAGGTGAGGAGGGAGAGTGTGGGAATAGAGGGAGAGGAGTGGGGGTGATAGGGAGTGGGGAATAGATGGACTTCCCCCACCCCTCTCCCTCCCTCCCCACTCTACCCTACCCATTCTCCTCCTCCCTCCCCACTCTTCCCCCTCTCTCCCCGTACCCCTCCCCCTCCCTCCACACTCTTCCCCTCTCTCCCCTACCCCATCTCTCTCCTCCCCTCCACTCCCCACCTCACCCCCCTCCTTTCCCCCCTCCTCCTTCCCTATCCACCCCTCCCCCCTTCCCTATCGCCCCTCTCAGCCCCCTCTCTCTCCTCCCATCTCTCACCCCACCCTCCCCCTCTCTCCCTCACCCACCCTCCCTCTCCTCCTCCCCTCCACCCCCTCTCCCTCTGTCTTTTGCCCTTCTATCGCTGCCCCTTTCTCTTTGTCTCTCCCCATTCACTCTCTTCCCCCCTCTCTCTCTCCCCGCCTCTCTCTCCCTCTCCCTCCCCCTCTCCCCTACCCCCCCTAATTAATAATATTAATATAATATCAAGGGGGTAGTTAGTGTGGGGGTGGTTAGTGTGTGTGACGCCGCATGCCGCCCCGCACCCCACCCCCCCCCAACGGGTCTGCACTTGGTCTAGTCTATCTATCTTCTATCTATTATATAAAACTCTCTGGCTGTCGTCCGTCTGTACGTCTGTACGTCTGTACGTCTAACGTTCTGCTTGACCTGTGCCGCCTTTGATACCGACCCACGCCCGCGCGGCGCGCGGAAACGCCGATATTTTTTACCGTTTCTAAAGAGGTTACGTTTATCTTTACGAATAGACGACCCTGATTAAATTTGGTCGTGTTTATGTACGCTTTTTAAAATAAAATACCTCTCCCACCCCCCAAACCAAACATTTCAAAATGTTTAAAAAAACAGCTCAGCCGTAGAATGTTAGTAAAGATTCCGTTGTGTGATGTCACAATGCACAATGGTAACAGATGTCCAATCGGAATGGATCCATTTACATATGCCTTTGCGGTGGCCCCAGCCTCGGCCCCTCCCCCCCAACCCCCACAGCATTGGGCATTGTGACATCACAAAACGGAACCTTCATTTACATTCTATTGCTGAGAGCTGTTTGTTTAACATTTTGAAATGTCCCCATTCCCTATCACCCCCACACACGTGGCGACGCCCTGCGACACGTGTGACAAATCGGAATGAATCCGTTTACATATGCCTTTGCAGCAGCCCCAGCCCCTCCCCCCCAACCCCGCAGCCTGTGTCGAAGGGCGTCGCCACGTGTGTGGGGGGGATAGGGAATGGGGAAATTTCAAAATGTTTTAAAAAACAGCTCTCAGCAATAGAATGTAAATGAAGGTTCCGTTTTGTGATGTCACAATGCACAATGCTCACATGACAAATCGGAATGAATCCGTTTACATATGCCTTTGCAGCAGCAACAGCCCCAGCCCCTCCCCCGCAGCCTGTGTCGAAGGGCGTCCCCTTCCCCTCATCCCCTCCCCCCTTCCTGCCCTCCCCGCTCTCCTCCCACTCCAAACTCTCCTCCCCCTCCCTCTCACCCACCCTGATCTCCTCTCCCTCCACAATCTCTCCCCTTTCCTCTTCCCCCTCTCCCCTCCCTCCCCCTCTCCTCTTCTCTCCCCACCCTGTCTCCCTCTCCCCTCTTCTCTCCCCACCCCGTCTTCCTCTCCACCCCCTCCCCCCTCCCCCCCAAGTGTGTTTGGGGGTGGTTAGTGTGAGTTTGGGGGGTGGTTAGTGTGAGTGTGATGCCGCAGCCCCCCCCCCCCGCAAACGCGCGTTGGGAAAACAGCCCGCCAACAGTCACTCTGTCTTTAAGACGGAACTGCAGATGCTGGAAAATAGAAGGTACACAAAAAAAACCTGTATATCATCAGCGGGTTCAGCAGCATCTGTGGATCGATGAAAATATGCAACGTTTCGGTAGAAAACCATTCTGAGGATGGGCTTCGACCCAAAGCGTTGCCTATTTCCTTAGCTCCATAGATGCTGCTGCACCCGCTGTGTTTCTCCAGCTTTTTATTGTGTACCAGTCTCTCTGTCTCTCCCCTCTCTCTCTCTCTCTCTCTCTCTGCCCTTCTCTTCACAGCCCGCGGCTCGACTCATGCACGCACGCTCCAACCCCCCCCCTTCACCTCTCTCCCCCATCCTCTCTTTCCTCTCTCCACCCCTCTCCTCTCTCCCCCTTCCTCTCCACCCTCCCTCCCCCTCTCCTCTTCTCTCCCCACCCCGTCTTCCTCTCCCCTCTTCTCTCCCCACCCCGTCTTCCTCTCCCCCCCTCACCCCATCCCCCCGAGTGTGTTTGGGGGTGGTTAGTGTGAGTTTGGGGGGTGGTTAGTGTGAGTGTGATGCCGCAGCCCACCCCCCCCCTCCCGGAAACGCGCGTTGGGAAAACAGCCCGCCAACAGTCTCTCTGTCTTTAAGACGGAACTGCAGATGCTGGAAAATCGAAGGTACACAAAAAAAAACTGTATATCATCAGCGGGTGCAGCAGCATCTATGGATCGAAGGAAATAGGCAACGTTTCGGTAGAAAACCAGTCTGAGGATGGGCTTCGGCCCAAAGCGTTGCCTATTTCCTTCGCTCCATAGATGCTGCTGCACCCGCTGTGTTTCTCAAGCTTTTTTTTGTGTACCAGTCTCTCTGTCTCTCCTCTCTCTCTCTCTCTCTCTCTCTCTGCCCTTCTCTCTTCACAGCCCGCGACTCGACTCATGCACGCCCGCTCCAACCCCCCCCCCCCCTTCACCTCTCTCCACCATCCTCTCTTTCCTCTCTCCACCCCTCTCCTCTCTCCCCCTTCCTCTCCACCCTCCTCCTCCCGTCCTCAATGGGTTTTTTTTTCTAACATTACATTTTCCCTCTGCCCCAACATCTCTAGACGCATCTGAGAGGTGAGGGCTATTCGTCAGTGGATAGGGTGGAGATGGGATAAAAGAAGCAAATTAAAAAATTAAAATAATATCAAAGGGTGTGATGAGTGTGTGTGTTTGTGGGTGCCGGATTCCGTGCTTTGGAGGAAAGGGGGTGATGAGTGTGATGCCACAGCCTTCCCCCCCCCCCCCCCCCACAAACGCACGTTCAGTGTCCAGACCCAACGGGTCTGCACTTGGCCTAGTATACTATTAAAACTCTGTGTGTGTGTGGATGTGTGTGTGGATGTGTTTATTTATTTGTTGGTGTCACATTTGGCCTTTGATTCCTTGCTCCGCCAAAACCAAACTCCACGATTTTTTCCATTTCGCTAGACATTACACTTTTACATACCCTAACACACTCCTTATTAGATTTAGACATTTTTATGTACATATTTTAAAATAAAATCCATCTCCCCCCTCCCCCCCCTCCACTCACTAATTTTGTCTCCTCCTGCTGGCCAGCCACCATAACGGCTGCTGCCACCCGGCTCTGCTCCAAAAACGCCGCCATTTTTTTTCTTTCGCTGAAGCACGTTCGGGAACCAGACCCCGGGTCTGAAGCACGTTCGGGGTCCAGACCCAACGGGTCTGCACTTGGTCTAGTACACATTTAAAGATGGAGAACTCTACCGTTTGAAGTATCATTCTACAAGCCAAGCAACATGGGATCATTCTGTGGGTTGCTGTCCAGAAATCATCTTTGGTGATACCTTATAAAATGGTTCAAATTGTGTGACTGAGCATCACATAGCTCACAGTGGCCCAAGGCTTAGATCGCTAATGAGTGATTACATCTCTAATGAGCTGTCATCATGAAAGCTTAGCTGTACTGTTTGCAAATAATTTGTTGCCCTTCTCAGACATAATTTAAGGAAGAGAAAACTAATTAGGGCTCTCAAATGCATGAACAATGAACCGTGGTAGAAGGTATACATGACTACCACAGTCATGAACATAATCGGTTTCAGCAGTGCCATCTACCCCTTTGCTGTCAAACGGCATGCTTGTACTCATTGTTCAAGTCAGAGGAAAATCAATGACAATTGTTTGCTGCTGTAACCTATAAAGATATCCTCCATCATACTTTCAGGATGGGTAAGGAAAGAATACACTCACTGAGGAAGTGAGAGATAAAATGCTAAAACACACAGGTCCCATGTACATGGAAACAGCAGATGCTTTCAGCATATAATTAACTAATGGTAAGTTTTTAGCTATACTCACATTCAATTCAGTTACCAAGAGCAAAAGTACTAACCAGATAGATGAGTTTTTAAATCACACAAAGACACTGCCATGCAAATATTTTACTTGTCAATCTTTGTGCTTACTTAATGCTCTGGAATGGTCGGGGTTCCTTATTCCTTTTGCTCGTAGTCGTTGAAGCAACACAGCAGAAGTCAACTGTTTTACAAGGTAAACTGCCATGGAGTAGCTCTGGTGAAAGAAAATATGCATGTTCATCAACCACAACCTAGCTATAGAAATATTTTATTGATTTCAAAGCTTGCATCAGAATATATTTGTACTAATTTAAATTTGGATTTTGCACTTAATGTATAAAGTATACATTAACATTTCAGAATACCTTTCTAAAATGTGAAAACATTCTTGTGGGGGGGTAAATACATTGAAGATTTTTGGTCATTTAAAATGTCATTATGCCACAATACTTAGCTGAACTTTATTTTAGTCTCTGATTTTATATTAGCTGTCAGACTATAAAGTATCTTTATTATGCCTGATAGGTGGTGGGGGAAGATGGAAATAACAGAGTTGATCTCGACTTCAAGCTGTTATCGCACTCTCGTCAGACAGAAGGGAAACGGATTGGACTTGACTATAATAACCAACATTGAGATCACCTACCAGCATTCTAATTTTAAACAATGGTTAATTACAACTACGCAATAAACTCCAGATGTTTACGTCTTGAAAAAAGCGGAAATATCTCATTCTCATTCATCTTTTACGGAAAAAAATGTGTATTGATAAAACAAGGGCCCAATTGATCGTATAGGCTCCTATACCAAGATAGTAAACCCATAAGCCAAGACCACTTCAAATTAGCATCCCACTGCGATTTAATAATTGTTTAGTTAAGACCACTCAATTTGGAAACGTGGTTTGAAAGGCTTGTGTGGGCACCCCAACAAATAACGACACTATGCCTAGGATTCATTGTCTCAACTTATTGCCTGTTAAAAGTACATTAGCTGCTTGAACTGCCATTTGAAACATAAATATTAGCAGGTCAACTACTTGAGTCTACATTTGTAGCACACCTCGTTCATTGCTCCAGGCCAAACAGAATGCGATATCGCGACTACCCTTGAAATTTTAATCCATGCACGGTCTGCAGTTTACAAAAATCAAGATTTAGAATTACAAAGCAGGGGAGTTTATTTTTAAACTGTATCTGCGTGGATAAAATATATTTGCATTTAAAGAAAGTTTAAAGAAATCTGTAGGCGTAAACTATTTCATTGGACAGAGGGCTCAAAGGACTATTTCTTGGAAAAGGAAGCAGAAAATGTTGAACACTCAGCATAGACAACATCTTTGTTACAGTAAGATGCAGAAACTGCAACTTTGTCTGAAGTGGATATACATGACCTCCCATGGACAATAACAATATTCAGTGCCTCAATTGGTAGAGCCACACTCCAGGTTCGATCCCGATCTCTGTCGCCACCTGTGCGGAGTTTGCATGTTCCATTGTGACCACGTGGGTTTCCACCGGGTAGTCCCATTTAATGCCACGTAGCAAAGATGAGCTGGTTGGGAGATTAATTGGCCACAGTATATTGCTCGTAATGTGCAAGTGAGTGGCAGAATGCAAACAGGTGGGAGGGAGCGAAGGGATGAAGGGGAAACTAGAGTTGAGGGAAATGTGGAGAGAATATAACAGGATTAGTGACAGTAGGAACTTGATTGCTGGCACACTCTGGATCGATGACCTGTCAGTTTTCATAGGTAGACAAAAAATGCTGGAGAAACTCAGTGGGTGAGGCAGCATCTATGGAGAGAAGGAATTGGCGACGTTTCAGGTCGAGACCCTTCTTCAGACTGATGTCCGGGGGGGGGGGGCTTTCAGTTTTCATGTTGTGCGACTATGTCATAATTGTTAAATCTGTACGTGTTATTTACTTCAAATTTGAACTTATTCACAGATGCATCTTAAAAACATAGGAGTATTAGTTCACGTAGTAAAATGCTTAATCACAATTTACAGAGGAAAGGAAAAATCAGAGGTAGACAAAAAATGCTGGAGAAACTCAGCGGGTGAAGCAGCATCCATGGAGAGAAGGAATAAAGACTGAAGAAAGGTCTCAACCCGAAACATCGCCTATTCCTTCTCTCCATGGATGCTGCCTCACCCACTGAGTTTCTCCAGCATTTTTTGTCTACAGAGGAAAGGAATATCAGTTTCCCAAAGTTCGCAAATTAAATGCAACACAACATCAAGTAATTGATGTATAATAAATTAGAAAAACTTGTACTATAAGTTATCAGGCATTGATTTGCTTTTGACATGTAAGGTCATAAGGAATAAGAGTAGAATTAGGCCATTCAGCCCATCAACTATCTTTAGTATCAAAGTATATAAATAGACCTGGAAGCAGTGTGTTTGTTGGAATATATTATCATTAAAGTGAGGGATGTATAATATCTGAACTACTTTGTCTTACATTTCTCTCCGACCATTTCATCTCGCTAAAAATATTAAAGACCACTGCATTCTAACCCATCTGAATTAATATCTGCGGTAGGAGATCAAGCTAAAGACCATTGTGGGAATGGTTAAACATAACCTTTGATTTCCACTGAAATTGCCCTACGTGATACAATTAGAATTTACTATTAAAGCTCTACCCTATTATGCATTTGAATAGACAGAATTTGCCAAAAACTACTACAACATCTGTCAACAAAGATTCGATCTGAGAATTCTAACAGATGGTGCAGTTAGTTACAAAGTATGCTGTCCCCGTTTGGACTTGTTTTCTAACAGAAACAATTACAAGATTAAGTCAAAGCAATCCAGGTATGGCTTTCCGCTGCCCACAGTTAATGAAATTATCGTTGATCTTCCATCGTTGTGCTGGATTGCAATGGAAGTGCCACAAACATTACACATTTCAAAGTGGAAAGGTGGTTCCAAAAAAAGGACATTTAGCACACTGAACAATCCTCAAAGGTTTCACAAAAATAACCACAAAGTTCCGAGAGACCCTTCATCCCAAGAGGTGGATTCACACCATAAAACCACAGTTATCTGCAATTCCCTTAAGTATTCTAGGCTAACTCTCAACAGAAAATGTTTAACAAAATAAAGAAATACATATGACAAACATTAACTGTAAATAGATCTTGGGAGTCCCTGAAAGGTAATTAACAACTTGCAAGCTGCCTGCATCAAAAAAGCTCAGTTGATTTTGTAACACTATTACCCAACAGTTTATATCCCAGCCCATGTGGATGTGAAGGTTGCACTGGATGAACAGCACATTGCTACTAATAGATAGACACAAAATGCTGGAGTAACTCAGCGGACAGGCAGCATCTCTAGAGAGAAGGAATGGGTGACATTTCGGGTCGAGACCCTTCTTCAGACTGTTTAGGGATAAGGGAAACGGGAGATATAGACGGTGATGTGGAGAGGTAAGGAACAATGAATGAAAGATTTGCAAAAAGTAACGATGATAAAGAAAACAGGCCATTCATTGTAAGCTGTTTGTGGGGTGAAAATGAGAAGCTAGTGCGACGTGGGGGAGGGAATAGAGAGAGATAGGGAATGCCGGGGCTACCTGAAGTGAGAGAAAGCAATATTCATACCACTGGGCTGTAAGTTGCCCAAGCGAAATATGAAATGCTGTTCCTCCAATTTGCATTTAGCCTCACTTTGACAATGGAGGAGACCGAGGACAGAAAGGTCTGTGTAGGAATGGGAAGGAGAATTAAACTGTCCAGCAACCGGGAAATCAGGTTGGTTCACGCGGCTGAGCGAAGGTGTCCGCAAAACGATCGCCCAGTCTGCTTTTGGTCTCGCCGATGTATAAGAGTCCACATCTTGGATGACGTTTCGGATCGAGACTCTTCTTCAGACCGGCTCCTGTGAGCTCCTATGTGACTGCTTTGAGTTGGTGGACTGGTCCACATTGAAGGACTCAATGTCCAATTCCACTTCCATCACAGGCTTTATCCGTAAGTGTATAGAGGACTTTGTGTCAAAGTCAATTTAAGTGCACCCCAACTGGAAACTGGAAGAGCCATGTGATTCACTTGATGCACATTTCAAGTCGGGTGACCCCTGGCCGGTACAGGAAATCTAGATACTACTTTTGCAAAGCCATCAGGGTCACCAAGAGACAATACCAGATCATGCAAGTCCCTGACTAACCACGCAGCCATCTGTTTATTACGGCAAGGCTGACATATAACGGAATTCAAAGCAAAGTCAGGCAGAATTGCTGGCAACAAGGCATCACTGCCACAAGCTCAAACGCATTCTATACTCGTTTTGGACAGAGGATCAGGGAAATGACATCACCTGCCCCAAAAGCCTCGCATGCAACAGTACCGTTGCAGATGTCAGATAAGCCATCCTGAGAGTGAACCTGCACGTACCTTGTTGAAGTCCTCTGCCATGTCCTCAAAAGCTGCACAGACCTGCTGGCGAGAGCACTCATGGACATCTTTAACCAGCCCTCTATGCTGTTCTGAGGATCCCACCTACTCTACAAGGATCACCATAATCCCGGTGCCAAAGAAAAACAAGATAATGTGCCTTAATGATGACCGTCCAGTAGCTGTGAAGTGCTTTCAGAGGCTGACCATGGCACACATCAGCTCCAGCTCTTGATCCACAGCAATTTGCCTACTGCTACAATAGGTCAATGGCAGGCTCCATTCCCCTGTCCTTACATTCATCCTTGGAATACCTGGATAACAAGGTCACCTACACCAGACTACTATTTATTGACTATAGCTCTGCCTTATAACACCATAATTCTAACCACTTATCTCCAAATTCCTGGGACCGAGAACTCATTCTTCTTGACCCACAGACTGCAATCTAAACGAGAGTAAGTCTGAGGTCATCCTTCTTGGCCCCTCGTACTCAATCAAAATGATAGCAGGCAGCCTTGGAAGCCTTACCCCACTACTCAAACCTCACGTCAAAAACCTTGGCGTGATATTTGACTCAGCACTGATATTTGACAAACAAGTCAATGCCGTGGTAAAAGCTAGCTTCTTTCAGCTTCGGACAATAGCTAAAATAATACAATTCCTCCAGTTTGACATCGAAAAGATCACCCACACATTCATCTCCTCCCGCCTAGATTACTGCAACTCCCTTTACACTGGCATCAGCCAATCTTCCCTGTCCCGCCTGCAACCGGTCCAAAACGCCGCAGCAAGACTCCTGACGGGCACCCGAAAAAGGGACCACATCACCCCAATCCTGGCCTCTCTCCACTGGCTCCCTGTGCGATTCCGTATAAACTTCAAGATCCTCCTCCATGTCTACAAAGCCCTCAATGGGCTTGCCCCCACCTGCATAAAAAGTCTTCTCACCCACCACTCCACCTCCAGGCCCCTCAGATCGGCCGACTTGGGGTTGCTGAATATCCCACGGTCTAGGCATAAGCTCAGGGGCGACCGCGCCTTTGTGGTTGCAGCCCCATGACTGTGGAACAGCATCCCCTTTCCCATCAGAACTGCCCCCTCCATCGACTCTTTTAAGTCAAGACTAAAGACTTATCTATACTCCCAAGCCTTTCCTGACGTCCTCTGAGTGAGGGCTACATGTATATATGTATGTAGTTTGTTTTGTTTTGTGCTATTCTTATAACAAATGTAAAGCACTTTGGCCAACGAGAGTTGTTTTTTAAATGTGCTATATAAATACATGTGACTTGACTTGACTTGAATCATAAAGGTGAAAGGATGGCTGTGATTGGAAACATAATATTCCAGGATTTCGTTGCTTCAGGTATGATAGAATTGGAGGGGCAAGAGGTGGAGGTGTTGCATTGCTTGTCAGGGAAGATATTACAGCAGTGCTTTGGCAGGATAGATTAGAGTGCTCGTCTAGGGAGGCTATTTGGGTGGAACTGAGAAATGGGAAAGGTGTAGCAACACTTATAGGGGTGTATTATAGACCGCCTAATGGGGAGTGAGAATTGGAAGAGCAAATATGTAAGGAGATTGCAGATATTAGTAGTAAGCACAAGGTAGTGATTGTGGGAGATTTCAATTTTCCACACATGGACTGGGAAACACATTCTGTAAAAGGGCTGGATGGTTTGGAGTTTGTAAAATGTGTGCAGGATAGTTTTTTAAAATATAAAAGTGGATAGGTCTCCAGGTCCTGACAGGATATTCCCTAGGACATTGAGGGAAGTTAGTGTAGAAATAGCAGGGGCTATGACAGAAATATTTCAAATGTCATTAGAAACGGGAATGGTGCCGGAGGATTGGCGTACTGCGCATGTTGTTCCATTGTTTAAAAAGGGTTCTAAGAGTAAACCTAGCAATTATAGACCTTTTGGTTTGACGTCAGTGGTGGGCAAATTAATGGAAAGGATAGTTAGAGATAATATATATAATCATCTGGATAAACAGGGTCTGATTAGGAACAGTCAACATGGATTTGTGCCTGGAAGGTCATGTTTGACATCTTCTTGAATTTTTTGAAGAGGTTACTAGGGAAATTGATGAGGGTAAAGCAGTGGATGTTGTCTATATAGACTTCAGTAAGGCCTTTGACAAGGTTCCACATGGAAGGTTGGTTAAGAAGGTTCAACTGTTGGGTATTAATAGTGGAGTAGCAAGATGGATTCAACAGTGGCTGAATGGGAGATACCAGAGAGTAATGGTGGATAACTGTTTGTCATGTTGGAGGCCGGTGATTAGTGGGGTGCCTCAGGGATCTGTGTTGGGTCCACTGTTGTTTGTCATATACATCAATGATCTGGATGATGGTGTGGTAAATTGGATTAGTAAGTATGCAGATGATACTAAGATAGGTAGTGTTGTGGATAATGAAGTAGATTTTCAAAGTCTACAGTGAGATTTAGGCCATTTGGAAGAGTGGGCTGAAAGATGGCAGATGGAGTTTAATGCATGTCCAGACAATAATCTCTCACTCAGTGTCTGCAAAATGAAGGAGCACGGTAAAGCACATGCCTATATGTATCAATGGTATCAAAGTAGAGATGGTTGAGCGCTTATAGTTCCCAGGTGTAACAATTTGTCCTGCTCCAACCACATTGATACTCCAGCCAAGATAGCACACCAACACCTCTACCTCCTCACTTGGCTAATCACTTGTTCATTAAGTGTCTAATGATTCTTACCAATTTCTACAGATGCACCATGGAAAGCACTTATCTGGATGCATCACAGCATGGTATGGAAACTACTCAGCCCATGACCAAGAAATTAGAGTTGTGGCTGAAGCCTAGTCCATCAGGTAAATCAGCTTTCTACAACCCCTACAAAATACAGCAGCGTGAAATAACAATGATTTTTTATTGCTTGCATTTTGAGGCACTTCATTCCTTCAGTTACTTCAGTTTTTTAAAATATTTCTGTAAGGATATTTGGTGCAGGAAATTTAGCTGGAATGTTTTAGAGTGTCTCTCATTACTGAAAGGAAGAGAAAAAAGAAAACTCGCTTTCTGGGGCAAGTTGAGAGTTCATTGAACTCTCAAATTGCCCCAGAAAGCGAGACAACTGAGGAGCCATTAGTACTTCACTGTTTTTCAGATTAAAGCAATCTTCAGTCACAACTCTGAGAAGTCAAGCCATATAAATAGCATTACTAGATGATTAATACAATCATGGTATACTTTAATACATACATGGTATGACACTTTTTCACTTAATTGATTTGTTAAATTGTAGAATGATACTGATGAAAGTTTTAATTGGGATCAGCATTCGATGCCAAAGAACATGCCCGAAATGTACTCGGGCCAGATTAATTATAGTTGAACAAAGCTTCTTAAACTTGCCTTTGACTGATATTAAATCCAGAATTTGGGCCATATGCATTATACCGCTTTAATTAACTGCTTTGTAAAGATGAATTATGCAAAGCTTACTCTGCCGATTTCTGCTGACCACGAAACCACAATTGTGTTCGGCACCGTCGTGGACAATCTGACTAGTGAGGTAATGTTGATTGGTCGGCTGGGTCGCTTTGGTTCAACACCATTTTTGGTTGGTGGTAGATAGCCCTAGGGTGAAAACAAAATTGCTAAGTTTTCCCAAAACAGCAAACCAAGAAAAGCTCCATTAGACCAACCGCATCAATACTTACTGGAAGATTACAAGTTTTTCCATTAACTTTCGCACATAGATTTGGGGGGAAATGATCTTCCTGTGGACAACTGGTTTCTGATAAACAAAACCTTGAAAATTAAAACAAAGTTATAAATATCAAATTATCTCCATTAATCCATAATTTTGAAAATCCATTCTTTAACCAACAATGGATACAGTTTGCATTATTAATGCATTCTGAACCAAAGCATTCTCCACATGGATAATGATAGGTAAGATTAAATAATATTTAAGTACAAACTTGTACAATGACACCATTAATATATTCTCCAATTTCAGTTGTCATAAGCAAGCCAGGTAAAGATTGTAGATTTCCTTCCTGAAGTGATCAAGGAACCAGATGGATTGTTACAAGAATCCAGTAATTCCATGCCACTACGACAGAAACCAAGGGCAAAAAACACACTGCTAATTTCTTCAAAGTATGCCCACTTGGAAGAAGTTCTCCTTCTCTCCAACAGAGGTTTTGTGAGACCCTTTCACGGCACTCCCCTTCAGCGTTTCCAAATCTCCTGTCTGCCCACTTTGAAAAAGTTCTCGTCACTCCAATGGGAGTTCTGTGACTCTTTTACTACTACTCCTCTGTGATTCCTACTCCTCCAGCAGTTTATTGTTTGTTTTGGGCTCAAGATTCCAGCATCTGCAAATTCTTGTACCAACCAAGTTGTATACAGATTTAACTAAATGAATATAACTTCCCCAGTTGCAGACCTGGACTTGAACTCTTGGTTTATTCAAGGCCTACCATTTCCTCCATCCAGTAATTTTACAATGCCACCAAGCCCATGTACTAATGATATGCTTTGAACCAAAACTGTTGCGTTGAGTATTTTAAATAAACAGCTTACAGAAAACAACCAAATAGTATTTTTCTAACATGGCTGTTTTTTCCCCCCAATTTCATTTAACAAATTGATTAAACATTTTATGCAAGTCACATAAAAAAGAGGGAAAGCCAAAACAGGGAAGGAGAGAGAGCAAACAGAATAGCAAGTGAAATTTAGCTAAACTAATAATATGCATTACCTTAACTGAACCTGAACTGTGAAGTCACACTTGGTCCCCGATATGTCCCTGAATAAGAATGAAACATATTTCACTTACAAATTTACATTATAACTTAAATTGATAGTAACAATTTACATAACTTAGTTCCTAAAAGCCCAGACTTTGCAAGCCAAACTATTTTTAAACTGAGCAATTAAACAGATGACAATCACAGGTCTATTTGTTCACAGAATGTGGCTGTTGCTGGCAATGCTAGTATTTATTATTCATCATTGTTTACTCCTGAGTGAAGGCATTTAAGTCAACCCCATTGGTGACACTGCAGTCATGTGGAGGCCACACATGGGTGGCAAGGATGGCCAATTTCTTTCTTTGAAGGACTTTAATCAGAAGAATAAAAAAAAAAAAATCACTACTTTCTTGATTATAGTGTGTTTTAAATTCCAGATTCAATTACTTAAATTTAAAATCCTCATGTGCTGCGGAGAATTTGAACTCCTGACCCTGGATGAATAGTCCAGACCTTTAGACGCTAGTCTAAGTAATTTAACCACTATCCCACCATAATCTGTATTAATCTATAAGTTTCAAAATTGGGATTAAATCAAATAGTTTTCAACAAATTAAAAAACTGCACTCACTTTTAATTCTGTGTTGGAAAACTTCTCAACTTTTCTTGCATTACAGAAACTATAATTAGCAGAGATGGTTGGAGTGTGATACAAGTATGTCGTAACTTCTTGGTTAGTGCACAAAACTTAACATAGCTAGCCGTCCGAGTGTGTTATGGGAGAAACGCAAACATTTAGGACTCAAAGCTAGTAACTGAATCCAAGGCTATACACCACTTGACTATTGTTTGACTCCAGAAGTGAGATCAGATCCATGAAATCAAAAACATCAGTATTTTTGCAACATAAAGATTGTTTGGGCTTTCACTTAGAAATCAAAAGCAGACAAAGTACTACTACTGTTATGTACCGAGGGCCAGTCAAGCCTCATTTGCTACAATGGCTCAGGACTCCATGGCAGATGTTTATATGTAGCCCTTTGCTGAATTCCAGCATTAATTCACCCCAAAAAATATTTGGACAAAGGGACTGAAATTGCATATGGGTAAACTGTGGCTAAATAACCTGCAGACCAAGATGCTGACAAACTGGAGAATTAAAAATGAAGTAATGAATGGTTTTTTTTCTTGTAAGATGAGGGTGGATGAGTTGATATTCAAAGTTATTACACACAGAAATTACACACATAAAAATCAAAGCCAGCAATTAAAAGTGAGAGGGGGATTGATAATAATGAGAACACAAGGAGGAGAATGATATAGCAGTGATATGATGAATACGTTTCAAAGTTTGCCAATGATATCACAATAGGGGTGGTTACAAGCAACATGGATTGAAATATTAAATTCTGAGATATTAGTTTATGAATGACCAAAAGGGCAGTGAATGCATTTCAAGTTTTTTTATTAGAGTGGTCATATTTTTGGACTTTGAAAGTGTAATAAATTGTGAAAATCTGGAAGCAATGTAGTTTCAAGGAGACTTTGGGTTCTATGCACATGGATCATTAAAATGTCAAATGGGTGTAGAATTTTGTTAAACTTTTTAATGGAAATCAAGCCTTTTTAATTGAAAGCTGGTGGACTCCAAGAAATGATATGCCACATCCATACAAAGCTTTTGTTAGACTACAGTTGAAGAGAAAAATAATTCTGAGCATGGGAA
Source organism: Malacoraja senta (assembly GCA_038087875.1). NCBI lineage: Eukaryota > Metazoa > Chordata > Chondrichthyes > Rajiformes > Rajidae > Malacoraja > Malacoraja senta. The sequence goes on along the minus strand of CM075989.1, from coordinate 9,401,139 downwards.
TCGATGTAGTATAATGTTTCCAAAATGATAACATTTCCAGGGTTTAAATCAAGAGAAGTGATCACACAAACTATGGTTGTGTAACCTAAAATTTAGAAAGTTTAGAGCGAGTTAATTAGAGCTTTCAAGCTACAAGAGACTCATGAAGGGCTAATGAAAAGAAACTATTCTTGCTGCAACTATTCTCAGTCTACAATGCATCTAATAACTGCAGCCAAGCCACTCAGGGGTTGGGAAGTCATTATGTGCAGAGGACGGTAGAAATTTGGGAACTCTTGCAAGCAACAGTTGATGTTAGGTAGATGGCGCATTTTAAATATAAGATAGAAATTATCCTCACTGATTAGAGCAACAGGCAGGAGGAGCTAACTGGGTCCTCCTATTCCTACAATGAGAGGATCGTAACTTAACTAAGTGCATAAAAACTTTTGTCGTCTCTGTGACTATTTTAACATTGCAAATCATTCAGAAACTGACAATTTAAAACTTAAATAGTTGAATTAAAACAGTCTAAAATAACTTGCCACTTAAATTTATTCTTAGGCAAAATTATATTCATTTTGAACGAAAATGTATTTCTCCACCCCCCCCCCCCTCCCCCTCCCATTCTAAGGAGACCATGGCCAAATGTAGTCCTAGAATAATAGCAGTCAAGATATTAAAACTGATATTTTGATAACTGATATCTATAACCTTAGTTCGCAATATAATTACTTCAGTCACTGAAGCTTTTCCATTCCAACAATCAAAACTATGTAAGAATAATAATGATTACTTACATTGAATTACTAATCTGTTGAACTTGTTGTGGTGTCAGTGCGAACGCAAAACAAGTCTCCTGAAATCGCTGGCCATTATCCGAAGCTTAAATAGATAAAGAAAAGGTCAAGTTTACAGTCAGTGTGTTTTTTTTTTTAAACCTGGGCATTTTATGGGTTTTGAATGATATAAATACAGCATATGGTGATTTTAGGTTTTTTAACTCAATTGTTCCCACTCAATGTTGGATTGTGAAATAAATCTGCAAAACATGAATTTGTAGTTGAATGGGATTGACAATCCCAGGAACGTTCCACTTAAGAAAAAACAGTTGTATTTCTATATTTGCAAAGTTCATGCTCCTCTGCACCTACTGAGTGGTAAATGGGTTTTAGAATTTGTGAACCAGAGCAATGCAGTTCTGCACAATTCACCCTATCCTTATATAGTTTAGGAGATAATTATCTCCTAAACTAGGTTCTAAATCTATATAGGTTATCTATATATTTCTATACTTATAAAACTCATCTGGTACGTATGTGTGCATCATGTATGCGTGTGTGTATATGTATTTTTTTGTATCTTTGTCAAAACTCTATGCGGTAGCGCTGAAAAAATTTCCATTCTTACTCACATTTTTCCCGTCCACACCATAATCAAGTTCCCTTCAGATTTCATGCTATATTTCAAAAGTTATTGATGATTAAAGTTAAAAAAAGCCAAAAACGGCTTCTAAGCGAGCTTCCAGTGATGTCACATTGCCATCTTACAGTCCACCAATCACAATGGGCTCTCATTTACACTAGCTGCCGAGTGCGACAATGACATCACAATGGGACGTTGCCAACAGTAACAACAGCTTGAAGGAGAGGTTGCCAATGGTAACGGCAGCAGAAGCTTGGAGGAGAATGCTGCGCGCCGCCATCAAGAGGGAGAGGGAGAGGGATGCGTTGGGGAAACTGGCGAGTGGTGGAAACGGGTTGCGTTGGGGGAAACAGGTGAGTGGTGGAATATTGCGTTGGGGTTGTCAACGGTAACAAAAGCTTGAAAGAGAATGCTGCACGCCACCATCATCAGTCCGACTGGGCCGCACAAGGGGGGGGGGGTGGTGGGTGATGGCGGGGAGTGTGTGATGGTGGGAGAGGGAGTGTGTGACGGGGGGGGGGGTTGTGTGACGGGGGGGGATGTGACGGGGGAAAGTGTGTGACGGGGCGGGGTTGAATCAAAAGTCGAGTTTATTCATTGACTCAAAGATTGATTGGCGTTTTACAAAAATTCCAGAACTTTCCTCCTACGCTGACCCCACGCCCCCCCCCCTACAAGTCGAGTCCACGTTGCCCCCCCCCCCCCCATGCCGCGCCCCCCCCTCAGCCCACCCCACCCCACCTAAGCAACCACAGGGAGAACATACAAACTCCATACAGACAGCACCTGTAGTGAGGATCGAACCCAGTTCTCTGACTTTGTAAGGCAGCAACGCTACTGCTGCGCCATTGAGCTGACCAAGGCTTCTTTGCCAGCATCACTCAAACTAATGATACTTAATAATACCCAGAGAGTTGTGCAGTAAGCACATGACAGATGAAAGTAACCAGTGAGAAAAAGTGCCCGATCAATACAAAGGAGACAAATTGGCAAATTATACATTGGCAAAGCAGCAAGGAATTTAAGTTGTTTTTACCCCAGCACTAAGAACAACTCATTTAAGTTTTCATGCTATCGCCATTTAGGACAGCACAGTGGCAGAGTTACTGCCTCACAGCGCTAGTGACCCGGGTGCTATCCTGATCATTGTGCTGTCCATGCAGAGTTTGTACGTTCACCCTGTGTTTTGTTTAGCTTAGAGATAGAGTGCGGAAACAGGCCCTTCGGCCCATCGAGTCCGCACCGACCAGCACATTAACACAAGCCTACACACACTGGGAACAATTTACACTTACACCAAGTACACAAACACAAGCCAATTAACTTACAAACCTGTCCGTCTTTGAGTGTGGGAGGAAACCAAAGATCACAGAGAAAACCCACAAGGTCACAGGGAAAACATACAAACTCTGTACAGACAACGCCCGTATCCGGGATCAAGTGCTGTAAGGCAGCAACTACCACCAGCTGTGCCACCATGCTGCCCTGATCACCATGTGATCAGATGGATTTTCTCCTGGTGCTCTAGTTTCCTCCTACATGAAGTGTAGATTTGCAGGTTAATTGGTTTCTGTAAATTGCCACTTGCGTGTATGATGTGAAAGTGGGATAACAGAAATAGTCTATCGGTGATCTTTGTTCATTGTGGACTTGGTGGGCTGAACGGCCTATTTCATTCTGTGTCTCTACACTAAACTGTCTTACATATGTTACCTTTCCTTCATGATTGCTGGGTCAAAACCTTGGACCTCTTACTACACTTGGACTATTCCAACGACACAAGTGAAGAGGTAATTATTACAGATAATAACTACTGGCCCTACCAACTACATCTACATCACTTAAATGAATTACAGTACTCAGTGTCAGTTCACTTTAAGACGTCTGTTTCCACTGCCAGTCCTCCTCAGGTGAGGAAGGCCTAACTTGTATACACCCTGGATGTACGTGCAAGCATTTGGGAGACAGATTGGTTAGATTCGCTGGCTGCTGCGAGGCTGCAGTATCTTCTGCTGCCTGGGAACTCTTTTTTTTTTTTTACTCGCAATTGCGACCTGTAAACTGTCCAGCTTACGAACAGCTCATAGGAACAGAATTTTGTCATAACCTGGGGAAGACCTGTAAAGGGGATGTTATTATATACATTAATTAGCAATGAATTTTCCAATCATCCACAGATGGTCAGAAATAATACCCAAGTCAAATGAAGACATGGAATTTATTGTTGAATATCAAAGTACAATAAATTCACTTTTGCATCGCTGCAATAGCTGCAGGATATTTGCAGCCCTTAGAGAGTTCTTCAATTAGGTGTCCTGCTATTTTAAGCTGTGTCTTGGCTGGGTGGAAGATAGAACAGATGAGTGTGTATGTGTGACAGTGCCGATTAACAAGATACGTTACAAGTTTTCCAGTCAATGTCAAGTACTCTTCAGATGGACTTGGCACAGGTCAAAGTCAGATCATTTTATTTTGTTACTGAAAATAGCAAGTATCAGATTCTTTGAATTTAGTCATATGTCACCAGTGAAGCTAATAAAAATTTAGATCCAGGACTCGTGTCATCTAAGACTGAACAAAATCAAAGAACTGCAGGTGCTGGAAATCTGAAAAAATTGAAAAGAAAACACTAACTAGGTCAGGCAGCAAAGAGAAACGGTTACAATTTTGAATTTCAGAAACATCTTAAAAATTCATTGTGCATATTATTCACTGCCCCAATTTCACTTTTGGGACAGTTTATTGAAACAATTAATACAGATCTTAGCCAATTTATTTCACACAGGTATTCAAAAGAGAAACCATACTTAATTTAATCCATTTACTTAAATTTGCTCGATCTCACAATATGATCCAGAGAATCCTTCTGGAGCTTGCTTAGACATTAGGTAGGTGTGGAGCAAAAAATAACCAAAATTAGGAATTAGGATTGCAAATTGTTTGCCTCGTGTTACGGATTCAAACATTAAAGTAATATTGCTATAATTATACAGGGCCAGGGCGAGAGCCTACACCCGAAGAGCATATACTTGACTTTCAGGGAGTACTATGAAAGCTCAAGAACTGATTGAAGAACATATTTCCCTTTGCAAGAATAAGATGAACGTTCATTAGTGGTTCAGATACTGTGCGATTGTCCAATTGGGCGGCACAGTGGCGCAGCGGTAGAGTTTCTGCCTTACAGAGCCAGAGACCGGAGTTCGTACATTCTCCCCATGACCTGTGTGGGTTTTCTCCAGGATCTCCGGTTTGCTCCCACTCTCCAAAGACATACAGATTTGTAGTTAATCAGCCTGGTGCAATTGTAAATTGTCCTCAGTGTGTGTAGGATAGTGTGAGCGGGGATCGCTGGTCAGTGCACACTCGGTAGGCCAAAGGGCCTGTTTTCGCACTGTACCTCTAAACTAAACTAAAGAAACTAAAAGATCATTTAGTCAATGCCAAAAAGCACAAGACGTTTCTGATGAATGACCATTAACCTTATACATCAACTGTTTCACTCCACAGATGCTGCCTAAACTGAAAAACTCCACTTAATTTCCAGCAACTACAATGTTTTATTTTCAAATTACATTTCAAAGGAGTTTAAAGAATGAGGCAATTTCATTGAAACAAAATTAAAAAGGAAATTTTGAGGATAATTGCTGAATATTTTCACAGCCAAGTCTAGAACGAACAATTGACCATTAAAGACTCATGAGAGATTTGTTCATTCAAACAAGGACAAATGTCTGGAATTCTTCATCCCAGAAGGATGTGGTTGCTCACTCAGTCAAATCAACACCAAACGATGGATTTTCAAATACAAAAATATTCAAATGGATTGGGTATTGGAGCAGAAGGGTATAGCTGTGATACTGAATGGGAGAACTGACTTGCAAAACCAAGTGCCCTACTCTTACACCCAACTCTTAAAAAATAAAAAAAAATTACATTACTATTTAGTGCACACTTGATTTTTAAAAAATGTATACATTTCAAATTCTCAAGCAGCCAAACTAAATATTCTGCTATCACTTAGGTCTTTTTTCTTCTCAATAAATTTATTTGCACGTTCATAGCTATAAAAAACATTAGAACTGTATTATTCTGGTCAAGGCTGATCACAAGAGAGCAACAAGTACAACTAGCAACTGGGAACTTCTCAAACCTGGTGGCCAAAAAATGCATTATTAAAACAACAAAAGTGACTCCAATGAATAGACCTGACAAAAGTACAAAGTCTTCCCCCTTGTCATCACCATACACCACTTTAATCAAAGCTTCTCCTTTAGAACTGCTCAAATACTGTGGTGGGAAAGTGTAACATTTGACAAAACTCTGAGCCACAAGGGACAAAAATAGCACCGGTTCTATTCTTGATCTACCAGGTCTCATTAAAGCTTGTTAAAAAATATTAATATGGGGAAGGTCAGACCAGGGTTATGTTTAGATCCCCATTCTCTCCCATGATGATAAAAAATTTATGGCACCCAGTACCAATTTCAGATAGACAGGTCACTGCAAAAGATGAGGGGTATAAAGCAACTGGAATTGCTTGCAAACATGAATGATTCCCCCACTTAAATCGCCAGTATGAGCACTGACCTGCAAAAACTGTAGAGTAGTAAAACACTTCCTCCCATGGGAAAGAAATAGGAAGTTTCTCACTGATTTTTGCTCAGATTGCCAGGAGTATACTGGCAAACACCTTATGCACAACATCAATTTCTTCAGCTGGAAAATTGTAATTATAAAAGTAATCATTTTGTAACTGAATAATTGTTAGCATAGATAGAATTTTAATCTTTTTTGAAAACAATTAAATAAATATTTTTCAAGATATAGATGTTGCTGGGAAGGTGAGTATTTTATTAATCCATCCCTGTGGCGTTGTCTTCAGGTTACCACAATCCTTCTTATGAATGTACTCATAATTGTTGTTGGGAGATGGAGATCTAGGATTTAGATGAAACAATGAATGAAAGAGCGATATCCTTCTAAGCTAATACGTGTAGGAAGGAACTGCAGATGCTGGTTTATACCAAAGATAGCCACAAAATGCTGGAGTAACACAGGCAGCATCTCTAGAGGAAAGGAATATGTGACATCTTCTGGAGGGACTTGGCTCTGAGTATTTCCTTCCATCGTGGCTCTGGGCAAGTTAATAGGGCTGCACCACAGTGCAGCTGGTAGACACACCACCCTACAATGCCAGAAACCAGGTTTCAACCCCAACCTGTTCAACACAAATGTTTCAACTCTGGAGATCGACACAAAATGTTGGATTAACTCAGCACGTCAACACCCAAAACGTCATCTATTCCTTTTCTCCAGAGATGCTGCCAGACTGGCTGAGTTACTCCAGCATTTTGTGTCTCTTTGCCTTCTAAGCCAACATGATGTGCAACCTCCAGGTGGTGGTGTTCATACAAGCCTGCTGCCCTTGTCCTTCTTGGGACTAGAGTTGTCAGACTACCTTGGGCAGAGCATTTTACAAATGCTGTTGCTGCAGCCACTGGGATATAGGGAATGAATAGAGTGCCAGATAGGGTAGCAATCAATCAGGATGATTTGTCCTGAATTGTGTTGAATATGAATGTTGCTGGAGCTACACCTCATCCAGGCTATCAAAGTACATTACATCATACTCCTGATTTGTGCCCTTAAACTGTGGAAGTGTTTGAGTGTCATTAGGCGACTCACCCGCCTCTAGATATACAATTTCTGATCTGTTCTTGTAACCACAGCGTTTGTTGCTGGTCCAGCTAAGTTGCTGGTGACTTTTAAGATGTTGATGGTGGTGGACTCAGTGATGGTAATGTCAATCGATGTCAAAACTTGTGAATTAGACTTTAAGACAATAGACAATAGGTGCAGGAGGAGGCCATTCGGCCCTTCGAGTACCCCAATCAGTACCCGGTTCCTGCCTTCTCCCCATATCCCCTGACTCCGTTATCTTTAAGAGCCCTATCTAGCTCTCTTGAAAGTATCCAGAGAACCGGCCTCCACCGCCCTCTGAGGCAGAGAATTCCAGACTCACTTTTTGTGAAAGGTGTACATTTTTTTGTCACGTTTTGGTGTGAATGCTATTTGCCAATTGTCAGCCCATGCCCAAATGTTGTCGAGGTCTTGTTGTACGCAAGCATGGATTGTTTCACTTGCTCGAGTGGTGCAGATGCCATTAAACATTTTTCAGTGAACCTTCCCACCACTTCTATCTTAATGGGTCGTTATGGAAAGAAGGTCACTAATCAAACTAGGATATACCCAAGACTATCAATATATGGTTCCAGACACACTAGACGAATGTATGAATAGAAACTCGGATTCAAATAAGTTAATATCATACCTTTATAATACCCTTTTAAATATACAAACCCCATCGTCTGAAGTAATTAGACGAGCTTGGGAAGATGAACTCGGCCTAACAATTTTAAAAGACAGATGGGAGGAAAATCTTCTAGACATACACAACTGTTCTCTTAACGTTAGGTATTCGCTAATACAATTTAAAAAACTGCACAGACTCTATTATTCAAAGTCTAAACTGAATAAGATCTTCCCAAATGTTTCTCCTATTTGTGATAAATGTCTCCTTCGGGAAGCAACTATAACCCATTCTTTTGCCTCTTGTATAAAGTTACATAATTTCTGGAGAGGAATTTTTGAAATTTTTTCTAAAATACTTAAAATAAAATTGGACCGCGACACTGAACTGATCACTCTAGGTACGTCAGAAGCCTGTTCTGAGTTAACAGTATTTCAAAGACGTTTCCTTAATTATGGCCTGATAACGGCAAAAAAACTAATACTTAAATTTTGGAAACACACATCAGTCCCTACTGTTAAGATGTGGATTACAAACATGTCCGAGACACTACATCTTGAAAATATTAGACTTGTCTTGGCAGAAAAACCAGATCATTTTTTCAAGACATGGTCACCCTTTACCGAATTCTTACAAGGATAGTATGGCGCAACACAACTTTGGATTTAAATCCAACTATGGGTTGGGTGAGGCGGGGAGACGGTATATCACCACTTTTTTCTCTCTTTTTCTTTTTATTCTTTTAAAAAATATATATTTTCTTTCTTTCTTTTATCCACTCTTTGGCTACACTACTTTGGTAGTCTAGGGGTCCTATCTTTGCACCTCTCACTTTTTCTCTCTCTTGTTCTTTCTCTTTTCTTTTCCTCTATTTTAAAGTTAAAAAGTTAAAATTGAAGCTGTACATTAACTGTATAATTTTATATGCAGATTGTTTTATTCTTGTACATTTGCTTCTAATAAATTTTTTAAAAAAGAAGAAAAAAGAAAACTAGGATATTTCTGAGGTACTTCAGTAGTGATGTTCTTGGGTTGCTATGTTTGGCTTTCGACGACTACATCAATTTCTTTAGTGCGAGGTAAGATTCCAACCATTGAAGTGTTTGGCCCCCAAGTCTACAGAAGGTAGTGTCAGAATCCTTACTGCCAGTCATCCAAATTCGGCCTCCACAGCAAGGAGCTACTCTTATTTTTTCACTGAAATAATTTCTATGGACCACGTTTGAGCAGGTTGTGCGACGGCCTGGAGCAAAGTGACCAATCGTTGAAAGATGTTTACTGTGGAATGAACACTGAACAAGACTCATGTTTTTCTGACACAGAACAAGAACCTGCTCTTCAAATAGTGTCATGGAATCCTGAACATCCATCTATCTCTTGGGGCCTCAAAAATCTTTCAAACAAACAGACAGAATGAATGAAAAAGAATGAGGTCCTGAAACTAGAGGTTTGACTGTTTGAGATTTTATACATTTGCGAGATTGCAATGGAGTGGAAAGCATCATTCTGGCTCAACCTCCACACAAAGGAAGTAAAATATTTAACGGCCGGTGTCAAAATCTATTCAAATACTTTCAAGTTAAACTAAACTGCAGTCACAACCCATCGCAGAAGCTGAAGACAGGTGCAACAACACGCAGGCGACCTCTCACTCACATGTGCAAGAATATCACTGTTCACAAATGGCATGTTTAGGGCAGCAAAAGGTCACCGTTAGACTTTGATTATTTTGGATAGTTTCCCACTCAATAACCCACAGTTGGAGCATTGTGTGTAGTTTTGGCATCATGCAACAGGAAGGAAGTTAGAGCCATGGAAGGATTCAGTTAAACAATGCCAAGAATTTAAGTTTACAGTTATAAAGGCATGAAGAATTGATGCCTTTGTTTAACCATATGGAAGATGCTATAGGAAAAGTGTCCAAATTCTTGAATATTTAATAGAGCTAGTGATAGCCTGACTCCAATACTAGACAGATTTGGAAATCAAAGTGACCAGTGGAAGAATGAAGTCGTAACCTAGAAGTAAATCCATTTAGAACTTTATTTGAATATCTCGTGGCTTTCTTGAAGGGAAACAAAGTGGAAAAATATTTGCGAGAATGCACGGTAAAAGAAAATAAATCTAGAATTACTGAAGACATCTCCTGCTAAACTTGCATTATTCAAAGTAACACAATATAATACCTAAATATTCTTATGAGATATTCACAATTATTTGGATTGCTTTTAAACCTTTGAAGTCTGACAAAGCTACATTACTTCACACTCAAGTAGTAAGTTGAGTTGAGCATTCAAGACTTAAATTGTAAGTCATGTACTTGAATAAAATATACATGGTAGAGCTGTGCATAAAATTAAGACTTTAAAATGTGTAATATGGAGCACAGGAAAGGAGGGCAGGTGCAGTGCTCGGATCTGCTGTCTCAGAGCTCCAGGGTCCAGCTTCAATCCTGATCTCCAAAGTTGCTTGTGAGCAGTCTGCACATTCTCCCCATGCTCTGTGGATTTCTGCCAGGAAGTCTGGTTTCTGTCCACATACAAAAGAAGCACTGGCAGGTTATTTAAACCTTAGGATTGTCAATGGCAAAAGAACTGGAGGTTGATATGCACGTGAGAGAATACATTGCTGGGCTACAGAAGAAGGGAGGGGTAAGGGACAGAAGGAGAGAAACAAATCTGAGAGAACCTGTTGGGAAGTTCGCTAGTGCTGTTGGCAAGGATTTAAATTTGTTTTCCCAGAGAGGTGGAAATTTGAAAGTCAAACTTCCGTACAATAGGCAGAGCAAAGGGAAAGATACACAGCGCAGAGTATCGTTCAAAAGGATATTTTGATTGTATCTGGATAAAAAGGCTGGAGTAATGGACAACATTTAAAGCAGAGAAATTTGAAATATGCATGAGGCAATAGAGTACTGAATATAATGGAACGTAATACGAATACACAAATAAATGAAAGAGCAGGTTGAGAAAATAGTTTAAGGCATGCACAATTCAGGACTTTGCAGCTGTTCGTTTTGGAGCGGTCAAAGGACAGGTGCCAGTAGGAAGTAAAGGGTAAAATAGAATTATGAGGAACTGGAGGAGAAACATCTGGAACGCACTGACCGTAGATGTGATGGATGTAAATTGAGTTGTGGTCTCCAAGAAGTTGAATAGATATCATGGAGAAAATCCTGCAGGCTAAAGTGATGGCATGGTGGATGGAATTAGAGTTGGATTGGGAAAGACAAAATGCTTTGGTAACTCAGTTGGTAAGGCAGCATCGCTGGAGAACATGGATTGGTGACGTTTTGGTTCCTGGAACTTTTTCAGTCTGAGGAAGGGTCCCGACCTGAAAGGTCAACTAGTGCATGTTCTCTGGTGAAGCTGCCTGACCCACTGATTTACATCCAGCATTCTGTGCCTTTCCTTGGTAAACCAGCATCTGCAGTTCCTTGTTTCTACATAGAGATCTTGCAGAGAACTGATATGGAAAAGGATGACAGGGCACAGGAATTCACCCACACTTGCATCGAACAGCAGGAGGCCACCGATAGTTATGTTTTGGAAAGGTTTTCAAAATTCTGAAACACTTGGAATAGACAAAAAGTGATAGCCCAATTGAACAAATCTAGGAATCGAAAGTTAATCTGTTCAGAATATTAGAACTATTACTCTAAGTGGGCACATGGCAGAAGAGGGAATTAACATTTTGGATGGGAACTGGAAAAGTTAGAAGACCCAGCATGGTACAGCAGGGTTCAGTGATCGAAAACAGAGAAGATTAAATGATAAAAGGGATGATGCAGAAAGCCAAACAGCAGGGAGGAGGGGATGGTGATGATGGGACATGGTAAAAAAAGGTGGATTTGGGGGATGTAATTAGGAATGGCAGAACAATTATAAGCAGCTGCTGCCGGGAGAGAAAATAGGAAGACTGCTTTTGAAATTATTAAACACAATGTTTAAAAGATGCAGAGTTTTTCATTAAAATGAAAACAGAAAAACTGGCAATACTTAGGTTGGTTGCTAAGTGAGTCCTACCACAATTTCTCAACCGATTCAGCAATTTATCATGTGGAATCTCTCAAACAACTAACATCACTTGTCAACCTTATCCCATTTTAGTATTTTGATATGCTTAGGTTAAAACTGATAGTGAACTTGCAGGGATTTAAAAAGGCCCAATAACTGACCAATTTTATTTTTTCAAATGCTGACAGGCTGTGTCATTCCAGCAAATTACAGAAAATACAAAAAAATGGCATTAATTTCACGCTGATGTTAATATGTTTGCTGCATTATCCATTCATCTGGTCTATTGCCAAAGAAAATAAGCACCCGGTGAAGAAATTTAATGTTGTGCCAATATTGCAAGACTTCAACAATACCTCTGTTGGGTCCCAGAGGAACACTCACTGTGCAACCCACGAGGGAAAGATCAAAAGAACAGATTTGGAGGGAAAGGCAACACGCAGTGTGCAAATTGACACAATTCCCTTCACATTGGAAGCATCCATTATTGTCCAAAGTAAAATGATAATGGATTCTGACAGACAATTCCAAAGTAAAAACAGTTAATCTAAAAAGGGTCCTTTACAATGGGATGTGAAATGATCTGTCATGGGTAGAGTCAAATTGTCAGACATAACTGAACAATGGAAGGTTTTGAAGCTGGAAATACTTCAGCTACAGTTTTGGTACATACCCATAAAGGAGTAGGATATGGAAATTAAAGCCACAGTTCAATGGACGATGAAAACAAGAGAGCAATTTACAATAGGATAGGGCAGGAAGAAAAGGCATATGAAATGCATCAGGTTACTAACCTTAGTGAGAACGAAGCTGATTGCAGGAAGTTCTGATAGGAATTAAAACAAGATGACTGACAGGACGAGACACCAAGTATGAAAAAAAGACTGTCAGTAAACAAAAAGGGAATCTAAAGAGAGGTATGATGGAGTGAAAGATTGTTCTTGAACTGAGGACAGAGGACAGTGGAGTAACCCGACAGGATTTTTGTGCTAATAATTTAAACATGAGGCCTCCAATTTTTGGAATATATAGAGACAATCCCTATTTTACAGCGGGGTGGCATTCCTATAAATCAGGACACATTGCAACTTCTCTGTAAAGTGATCACATTACTTCCTCGTGTATCAACAAAAGTTGAAAAACAAATTGTACTGATCCGTTTACTTCTTCCTACATAAATTCCATGAGAATGTTATTCCGCATCTCAAATTTTTGGGTACTGATATGTGAGTTCTGTGGGGACAAATTTCCAGATGTATTGCAGGAGCCACCTGTATAAATAATTTGTATTTAGTTGCACAGGATATGTTTTTCATATTTGCAGACAGAATTTGGAGGCATGGTGAACTATGAAGAGAACAGAAGGTCTTTGGTTAACTGGATAGGTTTGTTCTCCCCAAACAAGGAAGTTGCGAAGGCATTTGATACAGTAACTGTTTCCACTTATAAACAGATCAAGATTGGGGACCTTGATCTAGAACGAAGGCGAATGGTGAAATAACCGAAGTGAGACAATTACATTTTCTTTTAAAACGAAGTTGTTAGCATTTGGAATGCACTGTCAGGTGACTATCAAATCACTTTGATAAAGAGAGCTATAGAAGAACTTGAAAGGGAAAAATTGCAAGGCCACGGGGTGTGAGGTGGGGATGATTACAGCAGTGTGCACTGGTCTTAGAATTAGTATGGAATCTATAAGCTAATCATCCTCCTACTGTGTTACAATTGAGAGCTTGGAAGCAATTATTTTAGATTTCCAAGGAATCACAAGGTGGACAACACAAAGCAATTTTATTCCACCCGTAACTGGTAACTTCAGGCAAACCTGCGGATAACTGGAATCATAAAAGAAAATGGAAACTGGTAAGGAGCTCATGGCCGGAGAATTATAGGGTAATCAGAAACAACAATTGTAAAACTAAATGCTCGGTGGGTCAAAAATTGGAAAGCAGTCCACCACACAGCACAATTATCCATTAACTCAATAATAATTTCAAAATGCTCTACTTTTGATATGCACACTTTTTGTCCAAATTTAGGTTTACCCAGCATTTCATAGTAAAATATTATGTGAAAGAAAGGCATGTGAATTTCCCTCCCACATCTCACATTTCTTGTTGCATTACAAACAAAGATAAAATAAATTTACCAGGTTCTGGAACAATGCAATTACTTTAAACAAATTTAATATTGGACTGATTTCATAGTAGCAATGAAGTCCTTACCATTATTTACGTGCAGTTTGGATAATGGCATCAAAATGCATCCAAAAATTCCCTGCTCTTCCATAACATGTAAATACCACCCAACATACCACACAAATGGGTAGGTGGAAGTTTGGAAATAGATTTGCCAAGCCACTTAGGTTTATTCATTCTAGTGTAAAAAGCCCTCTAATGGCAGAGTAAAAATAATACTTGCAATTGTGATTGCCCAATTCCTTCCAAATTTATTGTTGAACCTTTAGAAGTAACAAATTAAAACATTATGCCCCTTGGTTCCTTTTTTTTTTTAAACCAATCATTCTATCCTTCTATTTTGTTTTCTGAGCCACATTTGTACAATTTTATGACTGAACATTCTTGTTGCAACTTCTGCCTCACACTATACTCTTAAAGATTCTTCAGTATGGTTAGTGAAGGCCCTGTCCCACGATGCGAGTTTACCCAAGAGCTCTCCCGAGTTTAAAAAAAAATCAAACTCGTGGTAAGTATGTAGAATGTACGTAGCGGGTACGTCGGAGCTCATGGATGTCTCGTAGCGGCTCGTAATGCTAACGGCAGGTACTCGGGAAACGCGGAAACTTGTGGAGTTTTTTTCAACAGTGTGAAAAATTTCCAAGAGTAAAGAAATACTCGTGATGAAGTACCACAAGTGTGATTTTTTTTTTTTACTCGGGAGAGCTCTTGGGTAAACTCGCATCGTGGGACAGGCCCTTTCGGATGCACAAGATTGTTTATCCTATTAAAACTGATCCTATTTAACAGATCCAAACATAGTCAGACAATGTTGCAATTTTTAAGATTTTTTCAGGAAACTGCACTGCAAATTTCCATCAAGCTTGGAAGACTGCAGGTTTCATGCCCAGCTGGAATCATTTGACTGCAGTTGAGCACAAAATTGAGCAGCTAGGCTCATTTTACCCTTCTCGTCTAGAAACTGGAATCCAAGACTGAAAGCATACTAATATACAAGTAATTAATGCATGCAATGTTCTAACTTCCACTATGTAAAAATAATTAGAAAAAGGTTACTATTTTTCTAAATTCTTCCATATCACATGCTCTCAGCAGTCCACTCTTTTTGCGAAGCTCCAACACAAGGTTGGATAAAAGTTCTCCAGTCAATCTGTTGTGCCTTATGGACACTCATTCTTTGTCTAGGATCCAAGACAACTTGACAGGGTGCCGCCCTTCCCCCAAGTCCTTGTACATATGCATTTTCTTTTTGCCAATGCTGGATAGGATTCAGAATGTTTTGACTTTCCCCAAAAGATAAATGTTCAAAACTGTACTGCAAGATAGTAAAACTCCAATCATTCAATATCCAATTGTCTGGAAAGCCAGATGGATCGGCATCTGGCTCTGTTGTTTCATGTGCTCCCTTTAAAATAACAGGGGCCAGGTTTCTATTTTTATGAGCACTATCTGGTAGCTCCCCTAATGCCTTATGGAAAAATCTGGCAGATGTGACTTTGTGCAACTTTGAAATATAGTTACACTTTGACAATTCAGCAACCTCAGATCTAACAGACTGCTGTTGAACTAACAGACTTTTCCAGACAATTAGACTTTATTTAAATCAATACACTTTTAATTATTTTTAAAGCTTGTAATCTGCAGCATAATAAGGTCAGTCTAGAGGGCCCCGACCCAAAGTGGTGTCTGTCCATGATCTCCAGAGATGCTGCCTGACCCACTGAGTTACTCCAGCATTGGCAGTATCTTCCTTGTGTTTAAAACAAAGTGCTGGAAACAGAGCCCTAATGCTTAAATAGATACAAAAGCAACACGACAAGTAGATTCTTTCTACACCCTCAAAAGCTATCTATCAACAGCATCATCCAGTACAAATAGGATTATACAGACTCTTCTCTACCTACCCACATTGTGCAGCTTTGATCAAAAGAACTGCACTCCTTGTAAGGTCTTGCACTTTGATAGAGAAATAAAGGCAGAGACTATTTTTTAAATGGGAAGAGGATTCCGAAATCGAAGATGTAATGGGATTTGCGAATGCTGGTGCAGGATTCCCAAAAGGTTAATTTGCAGGTTGAGTTGGCAACAAGGAATTCAAATGCAATATTACCATTCATTTTGTGAGGATTAGTTAGAATATAAAAGCAATGATACAATGTTGGGGTTTTCTACGGTGCTGGTCAGGCTACATTTGGAATCGTGAGAGCAGTTTTGGGTCTCATATCTGAGGAAGAATGTGCTGGCATTGGAGAGGGTCCAGAGGATGTTTACAAGAATGATCCTGGGGATGACTGGGTTAACATACGAGGAGATCTAAGCCTGTACTTTCTGGAGTATAGAGGAGGGAGCCTTGTTGAAACCTACCAAATAATGAAAGGCATAGATAGAATTGATATGGAGAGGACATTTCCAGTAGTCTAGGACCAGACAGCACAGCCTCAGAATGAAAGGGCGTACCTTCATAATGGCGATGAGGAGGAATTTCTTTAGCCAGAGAGTGGTGAATCTTTTTAATTTGTTACCACATATGGCTGTGAAGGCCAAACTATTGGGTATTTTTAAAGCAGAGATTAATAGGTACTTGATTGGTAAGGATGTCAAAGGTTATGGGGTGAAGGCAGGAGAAAGGGGTTGAAAGGGAAAAATAGATCGAATGGCAGAGCAGACTTGATGGGCCAAATGGCCTATTTCTGCTCCTATGCCTTATGAACTTAAGGGATGTGCTGGAGTCCAGCTGCCTGTGGCAAACATATACCACCTTTTTCCTGGCCAGAGCTTCAATATCCCTTGTCAGCAATGGTTCCCTAATCTTGCTCTTCACTACCAAAAAAAAATGCTGAACACTTCCCACCTCATTTTTAAAAACCTCCCACTAGCCAGATGCCCCATTACCTGATAACAGCCTCTCTTAATGAACTTTTGCAAGCATCTGTCAATGCCATCAAAATGTGGCCTAGTCCTATCCTTTTCCATAATTAATTTAATAGATTTATGGTCGCTGGTCCCAAAGTGCTCCCCATTGACATTTCAGCCACTTGCCTAGCCTTTTCTCTCTACCATTTAGCTAAAGGACCAACATTGAATATGCTGCAATCTGTTTCAAAAGAAAATTAGGGCAAAGTGCTTTTTCTTTACAAGGTGAAATGTGCTGCAATCAACCCCCAATTTGGAAACTAAAGTTTTAAACAACAGTGAGGCCAACCTATTACACACAAATCTGAACAAATGGCACGCTTCAGGAATTATTTATGTTGAGAACGCATCTGCAGCTCATAATCTGCATTAAATAACAGCTTGAGAGGAAACATCAGCAATTGAGAATTTAAAAAAATCATCTTTCTCACTAAGTTCTTAAATATTTTTCCACCATTTTGGCCAAGTTTAAGACAAAAGCCCCAGAGTTACCAACACTCCTTCAGGTTCCTCATTCAAATGATCATTCCTCTTGTGTAAGTGGTGAGCCAATAGGCTATTCTACTGTCAGCCACAGTATCCTCAACCAAATTTTACATGTATCTTCCAACAGGAATTTACCAACCAACAAGCTAGTACAATTAAAAGCATGGTTTTAATTGTCAAACTATACGTAGATTCATAGTTACACAGTACAGAAATAGGCCAATCCTTCAGTCAACCCCTCTCCAGAGGTAACAGTCCCAGCATACCCACTCTGTCACCTACGACCAAGCAAATGTTCTCAAGCAGGATCCCATGTAGTCTAACATTCTGGACTAGTCTACCATGCAGGATGTTGTCAAAGGTCTATTTAAATTCCATGAACACAATGTCCACTGCTCAGTCCTCAATCTTCTTGGTCAGAAATCAAATTTTAGACAATCTGCCACAAACAAATCCTCAGAAACCTCACCAGTAACAATCATTCTTGATGTTAAATTCACTGGTCTATCGTTTACTGGATTTTTCTAGCTGCTCTACTTAAAGGTATAATATTAGTCACACTCCAATATTCTGGTACTTCACCCATGAAAAAGGAAGAAACTAAAATCTTTGCCAGGGCCCCAACAATTTCTTCCCTTGCTTCCCAATATCCTAGGATACTGTTGGTCACGCTGGAGATTCATCAACCTTTATGTGCCTCCTTCTAAATTCTAGTGTATATAAGACCAGTTGATCCATTCTTTCATCATATGTCAACCCCTCCATCCCGGGAATTAACCTGGTGAACCTATGCCGCACTCCCTCAATAGCAAGAATGTCCTTCCTCAAATTAGGAGACCAAAACTGCACACAATTTCTTCCTTATTCCTACCAGAAACTCAATATCCTTGGTCAGTCAGGATTTCCCGATCCTGCCACCCTAACTCTTCACTCTAAGAGAAAGCTCTTTTGTGTTCTCGTGTACACATGTTAACGGAAAACTACTTCTCAAAAAGGGCATATGTGGAGATTGGGAATCTGCTCCCAAAACAGGGGAACTGTCAGGTTGCATGCACCATCGGGCCGGGAGGGTATGAAGGTAAGAGCACGCTGCGTCGGGCCTTGCTGGAATGGGTGGGGGGGGTGGGGGGCCGAGAGAGACGGTCAGGCCACATAACAGATGCCTTCAGGCCACAGCCATACCCCAGTAGCAGGGCCTGGCTAGCTCATCGCAGAACTGAGAAACCCGCCTGAAGAGGGAAGCCACCGAGCTCAGCCCCTGCTTGACCCTGAGGACTGGAGAACTGGATATGTCAGCAAACACAATAACTAATGCCCAGTAAGATGAACTGGGACTGTACTTGGGTATGGTAATAATTTACTGACCTGTATGCAGAAAAAGAATTTCACTGAACCTCAGTTCATGTGATAATAAAGGACCAATGAACCATTGAAAATGAAAGAAATTCAAAAGGATCCACACAAAACCTGAGACAAATTCTACAAGATAAATGAATTAATGGCACAAATAGAGACAAACTATATTCCAATTGTCAAGTTTGCAAGGTGTCATAGCTTCATGGATTCACAAAGCACAGAAACAGGCACTTCAGCCTAACTTGCCCACGTCGACCGGGATGCCCTGTCTACACTCGGCCCACCTGCCCGCATTTCACCCATACCATTTGGCAAGGGTACACAGACAAAAAGAGAGATGCAGAACTATTATGGAGGGAGAGATTATTACAGCGAAGTAGTGAAAATAATTTTGGTTTGAGAGATTATATAAAACTAGAATTAATTTGAGTTGAACTAAGAAAACAGCAAACATTGATAAGACATATTTACAGACTATCAATGTGTGTTTCAAATATTGCAATGATTAAGAAACTTACATTTAACAGGTGTCTACAGTAATCATTGAAAACTTTAACCTATGATTGATTGAACCAAATTTGCTTTAATAAAGATAGAATTTATGAAATTTGTACAAGATGATTTTCTAGATATGTTGTGGAACCAATGAGGGAAAGGTTGCAAATAAGAATGGAAGCGTGACTGCAATTAATAGAATTTAACACTGTGTAGAAGTATAATGGAAGGAAAGAGGTTTACCTTAAGTTTTAGATGTTTAAATTTACCCAAAGGAAACCATCGGAAACAAAGGAAGCATATGTAAGGTTCAGAAACTTGAAATAGGACAGGGCATATGAGTATGTAGGAAGCAGGAGAGAACCACAGGTAATCAGGAGGGCTAAATGGGGCCTTGAAACATCCTTGACAACTGGGGTTGAAGCAAATTCCAAGGCACGTTACACACACGTTAGAAACAAGAGGGCAACTAGCGAGTGTAGGATCACTCAAGGACAAAGAAGGAATTAATGCCTAGAGCTGGAGAAAATCCATACCTGCCAATTTTTGTGTCATCTGCAAATTTACTAAAGAGTGGACTAATATTTTTTCTGAAATAATTTTGCAGGGTGGAAATATCAAATACTGGGAGGTATAGCTTTAACGTCAGAGAAGGAAAATTTAAAGGAAATATACCAGCAGGGTTTTTTAAAACAATGGTAGCGACCTGGACTGTGCTGCCAGTGTAAGTGGTGGATGCAGATATGGTAGCAACGTTTTAAATAATTTAGATAGGCATGAAATTGAGGTGTATAAATCACATGCAGGCAGATGCTGGAGAAACTCAGCAGGTGAGGCAGCATCTATGGAGCGAAGGAATAGGTGACGTTTCGGGTCGAGACCCTTCTTCAGACTGATGTGGGGGTGGGGGGGGGGAGAAGAAAGGAAGAGGCGGAGACAGTGGGCTGTGGGAGAGCTGGGAAGGGGGGGGGGGGGAGGGAGAAAGCAGGGACTACCTGAAATTAGAGAAGCCAATGTTCATACCGCTGGGGTGTAAACTGCTCAAATATGAGGTGCTGCTCCTCCAATTTGCAGTGGGACTCACTCTGGCCATGACAGAAAGGTCGGATTCGGAATGGGAGGGGGAGTTGAAGTGCTGAGCCACCGGGAGATCAGGTTGGTTAATGCGAAATGAGCGGAGGTGTTGGGCGAAGCGATCGCCAAGCCTACGCTTGGTCTCACCAATGTAGAGCAGTTGACACCTAGAGCAGCGGATGCCATAGATGAGGTTGGAGGAGGTGCAGGTGAACCTCTGCCTCATCTGGACAGACTGCTTAGGTCCTTGGATGGAGTCAAGGGGGGGAAGTAAAGCGACAAGTGTAGCATTTCCTGCGGTTGCAAGGGAAAGTACCAGGGGAGGGGGTGGTTTGGGTGGGAAGGGATGAATTGAGCGGGGAGTTACGGAGGGAGCGGTCTCTGCGGAAAGCTGAAAGGGGAGGAGATGAGATGTGGCCAGTGGTGGGAACCTGTTGGAGGTGGCAAAAATATCGGAGGATTATCTGTTGCATGTGTTGCATGCAGGCAGATGGTCAGTTCAAAATGGCATCACAGGTGGGCTGAAGGGACTGATCCCACTCTATGAAATCACGAAGACATACCAGAACAGTTGGTTGGCTTAAAGAGAGGCTGAAGATTTCAACT
Source organism: Malacoraja senta (assembly GCA_038087875.1). Classification (NCBI taxonomy): domain Eukaryota; kingdom Metazoa; phylum Chordata; class Chondrichthyes; order Rajiformes; family Rajidae; genus Malacoraja; species Malacoraja senta. Next base: position 9,380,281 of record CM075989.1, on the reverse strand, counting down.
GTGCACTATAAAGCTTTTGGACAAAAATTCAGTTTAATTTCCAATTGAAATCATGTGAGATCTGGGAATAAATGTCAAGCTAATATATTAGTTCCAACAACTACTAAATCCAGGCCAAATCCCAGAAGGGGAAAATTGTCCTGTTTTATTTGACAGGGTACAGGTAAAATAATTCAATATGGTCATAGCAAGATCATTGCAACTATAAATCCTATACCTTCTGTCCCACACCCCACCACTCCTCCACGAAGAGAATTCCCTGCTTCAATTATCAAAACACCATGGAAGGCAGCCATTCAGCCCATTGGATCCATGCTAACTCCTCGCAGAACAATGCCATTAGCACCATTACCTTTGCCCCGATGCCCTGCACCTATTCTTAGTTGCAACTTACCTTTTGGTTGTCACAAAGGAACATTTGAAGTCAACCTATCAACTTCTGGGCATATCTTTGACATGCAGGTTGAAACCGGAATACCTGGAGAAACCGGAACATGCAAATTCCACAGATCCAAGGTCAGGATCGAGCCTGGATCTTTGGAATACTGTTTCCTTACTACGCAACCATGTCACTCAGTTTCTGTTCCGTAAAATATTGCTAACCCCCCCCCCACAACAAGAATCCATGTAAACTTCAAAACATAACTCATAACTCGTTGTGAACATAGCTCAGGTTGCACATTGCTTTTTTTGCCAAAAAACGGGCAAATTTCAATTCTGGAATAATAAGATCAGAATTAAAACAGCATACAAATCTGATGTGTTTTGGCGTAAATATAGAACTATAGCACTGAATTAAATTCATTATTTTGAACCACAGCTGAATTTAGGAGAACTGCTATGCAAAAGTTACAATCTGTACTCATTTATCTTAAAATTCACAAAATAAGTTTAACATACCTAATTTCTATCTTTCATAAATGTCAGAGACTTAAATTTAGGATACAATATTCCCATTTCTGTATTTACTAAATTATGCCTTTTATTTCTACAGTGATTGCTACAATAATGGGAGTAGAATAATTTTTTGACTTGTTTCTTACCTAGACTAGTCGGTTTGATCAGCTCATCGAGAATGTCATAAAAGGGCAATTTCTGCAGTTTTACATCAGGATGGACAGGATGGAGTGATGATGTCAGGTGTGGCAGATCTAGCTCATGTTTAGGTCCCAGCAGTGAAACTGCAAGCAGCGGAGATGTTGTTGCATGCCCATCATAGGAGAGCTGTGGGATAGCAGATGGCGACAGTGGCGTGGTCATGGAAGCTGAAGTTGCATGGACAGAAGAAAGGCTCAAATCGGTGGGAGACACAATCTTCTGTGGAAATCTCCGTCTATATAGTTCCTTAATTTTCATCTGAACAGCTGGGCTGCAGCCAGCTTTCAATAAATGCAGTGCCTTTGTCAGGAGTTCGTGCTTACGACCGTGTTTGTTCCGTCCAGCATAGCCTAATAACACTTGGAGCTCTGACACTCTAAGGCTCATAACCATTTGCTTTAGGAAGAATAAAAGGGATGGGGGAAAAAGGAGAAAAAGAAAACCATTAATAGGGAAATGATGATGCGATGAATTTAAGCAATGCTTATATTGCGAATTTTGTACCATAGCACAAATAAATTCAAGGTTTCAAATTAAAACGAACCATTCAAAATGGATAAAATACTGCCGATGCTGGGAATCTGTAAAAAGCGCGAAAATCTCAGCAGGCCATGCAGCATCCGTGGAAAGAGAGTCAACGCTTCAGGTTAAAGAATCTATATCAAAGCTTCATAAAGGATGCCATAACCCGGAGTTAACGTATTAAATCAACTCCGAAAAAACAATACTAATTTGGAAGGAGTAAATGACCTTAGCATTAGCATTTTTTTTTTAAACTGGTGTAAATATAAACTGATAAATTGATTCAATGGTCCAAAATATTATATCCTTATTTAGCTTGCATCACATTGGACCTCTTCTAGTCCAACTCTAGTAGGAATCCTGCTTAGTATCTGATATCAATAGAATTCCTGCTTACCATTCTATATCAATAAATAACTTCTGTATATCCAAATTATTAATTTCTTCTGGATAATATTTGGGATTCAACTCTGATTTTAAAAATCCTTAGTGCCCCATAAAGTGTATATATATAGTCTACCTTCTGCTGCACGCAACCCAAACTATTCTTGTTAAGATTTGACTAAAATCTTCAACTGCAACTTGATTTAGCAGAACCGTGCATTTGCTGATTTCCAGCTGTACAATGACATCAAGCTCCTTCAGTTTAACTTCAGCATTGAACATGAAAGCAGATTAACCAAACAGAAGAAACATAGCATGTAACTAACTGTCAGTGCTGTGACAATAATTACGGTTACTTCAGACAAAATTACCGACAAAAGGAAATAGTTCACCATTGTATTATCTTTAAACAGGAAATGCAATAATGTACTCGCATTTAGCACATTTAATAGATCTAACAACTAGCTTTTTCAATTATGCATGTTACATTACCAGTGGTCTGAGTAAAAAAACTGCAGATGCTAGAAATTTAAAACAAAGATATAAAGTCGGTTATGCTCAGGTCAGGTCATTTAAAATTTTTGTTGCCACTTTTTTATTTAAACAAGATTTAATTGCAATCTAATTGTCAATTGTACATGACTGCTCAATGTCAGTGAGAGTTATCTGCTATGAAGCACAAGGTGCATTTCCGATGAAGCAGTCATTTTGAGCTCAAGTGTGCAGCACATTGCACAAAACTTCATTAAAACAAAGCAAGCCATCCCTACAACCCAGACCACAATGAACTTTGAGTATGCCCTGTCAGAAAGCCCTACTTGCAGCCACCATAACCATGTTACTAGGAAACTGCTGTTACTGCAAGGTGACAGGCTGTGCTGTGACATTACGGACCTAATGGTAATAATGTATAGCAAAATAATTATTAAACACTTGAACCTTTAAGGAGAGCAGAAAGAATAAATGTTACAATAGCAGACCTGGAGAGCGTGAAAGCCTTAAGAAAAGGCAGATTGTGAGCGAGTCTTCTGGGACGTCCCGAGGCTGAGAGTGATACTATTCAAATGTAAACCTCTTTCATGGACTTATGAAGTGCCTCAGGAGAAATAAAAGTTCCAATTTCAATAAGATAAAAATGACGCATTTGCTTTTTCAGTTAATATTTCAGTTAGCACATACATTGTCCAATTATATCATGAACTTAGCTTCATTTGCTTTTACTGCCAAGATTTGGTGAGACAAAGGAGGGACACCAGAATCTTCAAGTCTGGCTCACATTCAAACTTTCAGTTTTCATTAGACACAGAGGACAAGACAACTGGTATTTTGTTCATTTGTATCAAAATGAGAGCAACGGTAAGTTTATCCTCACAAGCCAATTATTTAAACTATTAGAAACATATTTCCAAACTCAAATTCTAGTTGCCAATTCAGTCCACAGCTTGTCAAAAAAAGGTTCTCACATTAAGCAGTTATTTTAAAAGTACAGAATTTACAGCATTGAAATAGGCTATTCATACACCATAGTTTCTATTCTACATTAACTGTCCCAACACACCCCACTACACCCCCCCCCCCAACTAAACCCAACCAGTTTATTCCATTCTGTCTTGTAAAGGCCTGACTTCCTCCATAATTTATTTTAATTTTATGATCACTAAGAAACAGACACTTCAATTTTTACTTGCATTTTCAAAGTTGATCTTTTGACATAACATTAAAATAATTTCCATAATATTAAATTACCTTCTTACACTAAAGAGCTGGGAAGTGGAACAATGTGATAGCATTGGTATAAGTCCATTGTTATGCATCAACATTAGGGAGTGGAAAATATATCAGCTTCAAAGTGATAAAACAACCTCCTTAAAATATAAGGTGCACAAAAATACTGGAGAAACTCAGCGGTTGCAGCAGCATCTATGGAGCAAAGGAAATAGGCAACGTTTCAGGCCGAAACCCTTCTTCAGACTGATAGGGGGTGGGGAGAAGAAAGAAAAAAGGCGGAGGAGGAGCCCGAGGGCTGGGGGAGGGGAGGAGACAACCAGAGGGCTGATTAAGGGGAGGGGACAGCAAGGGCTAGCAGAATTGGGAGAATTCAATGTTCAAGCCCCCAGGATGTAGACTGCCCAAGCGGAATATGAGGTGCATTTCCTCCAATTTCCGGTGTTGCTCGCTGTGGCCATGGAGGAGACCCAGGACAGAGAGGTCAGATACGGAATGGGAGGGGGAGTTGCAGTGCTGAGCCACCGGGAGGTCAGGTTGGTTATTGCGGACCGACCGGAGGTGTTCGGCGAAACGATCACCAAGCCTCCGCTTGGTCTCACCAATGTAGATCAGCTGGCATCTAGAGCAGCGGATGCAATAGATGAGGTTGGAGGAGATGCAGGTGAACCTCTGTCGCACCTGGAACGACTGCTTAGGTCCTTGAATGGAGTCGAGGGGGGAGGTGAAGGGACAAGTGTTGCATCTCTTGTGGTTGCAAGGGAAAGTACCCGGGGAGGGGGTGGTACGGGAGGGAAGGGAAGAATTGACAAGGGAGTTACGGAGGGAGCGGTCTTTGCGGAAGGCAGACATGGGGGGAGATGGGAAGATGTGGCGAGTGGTGGGGTCACGTTGGAGGTGGCGAAACTGACGGAGGATCACTTGTTGTATGTGATGGCTGGTGGGGTGAAAGGTGAGGACTAGGGGGACTCTGCCCTTGTTGTGAGTGGGGGGGATGGGGCTACGCCTTGCACATGCATGGGCCCCAGCTACGCCTGCCTCTTTGTCGGGTATGTAGAACAATCCTTGTTCAATGCGTACCAGGGCCCCATCCCCGACCTCTACCTCTGCTACATCGATGACTGTTTTGGTGCCACATCCTGCACCCACACACAACTGACTGACTTCATCCGCTTCACCACCAACTTCCATCCGGCACTCAAATACACCTGGACCATTTCCGACACTTCCCTAACATTCCTTGACCTCACTATCTCCATCGCAGGTGATAGACTTCTTACCGACATCCACTACAAACCTACCGACTCCCATGGCTATCTGGACTACACTTCTTCCCACCCTGCTTCCTGTAAGGACTCCATCCCCCACTCCCATTTCCTCCGTCTACGCCGCATCTGCTCCCAGGATGAGGCGTTCCACACCAGGGCATCCGAAATGTCCTCATTCTTCAGGGAACGGGGGTTCCCCTCCTCCACCATAGATGAGGCTCGCACCAGGGTCTCTGCCATACCCCGCAACACTGCTCTCTCTCCCCATCCCCCCACTCACAACAAGGGCAGAGTCCCCCTAGTCTTCACCTTTCACCCCACCAGCCGTCACATACAACAAGTGATCCTCCGTCAGTTTCGCCACCTCCAACGTGACCCCACCACTCGCCACATCTTCCCATCTCCCCCCATCTCTGCCTTCCGCAAAGACCGCTCCCTCTGTAACTCCCTTGTCAATTCTTCCCTTCCCTTCCGTACCACCCCCTCCCCGGGTACTTTCCCTTGCAACCGCAAGAGATGCAACACTTGTCCCTTCACCTCCCCCCTCGACTCCATTCAAGGACCTAAGCAGTCGTTCCAGGTTCGACAGAGGTTCACCTGCATCTCCTCCAACCTCATCTATTGCATCCGCTGCTCTAGATGCCAGCTGATCTACATTGGTGAGACCAAGCGGAGGCTTGGCGATCGTTTCGCCGAACACCTCCGGTCGGTCCGCAATAACCAACCTGACCTCCCGGTGGCTCAGCACTTCAACTCCCCCTCCCATTCCGTATCTGACCTCTCTGTCCTGGGTCTCCTCCATGGCCACAGCGAGCAACACCGGAAATTGGAGGAAATGCACCTGGACCATTTCGCTTGGGCAGTCTACATCCTGGGGGCTTGAACATTGAATTCTCCCAATTCTGCTAGCCCTTGCTGTCCCCTCCCCTTCATCAGCCCTCTGGTTGTCTCCTCCCCTCCCCCAGCCCTCGGGCTCCTCCTCTGCCTTTTTTTCTTTCTTCTCCCCACCCCCTATCAGTCTGAAGAAGGGTTTCGGCCCGAAACGTTGCCTATTTCCTTTGCACCATAGATGCTGCTGCACCCGCTGAGTTTCTCCAGTATTTTTGTGTACCTTCGATTTTCCAGCATCTGCAGTTCCTTCTTTAACACTCCTTAAAATATAGTTGGTTTAAGAAGGAACTGCAGATGCTGGAAAATCGAAGGTAGACAAAAATGCTGGAGAAACTCAGCGGGTGAGGCAGCATCTATGGAGCGAAGGAAATAGGCAACGTTTCGGGTCTGAAGAAGGGTTTCGGCCCAAAACGTTGCCTAGTTCCTTCGCTCCATAGTTGCTGCCTCACCCGTTGAATTTCTCCAGCATTTTTGTCTTCCTTCTCAATATATAGCTCTGCATTACATTCTGAAACCATTCTGAAGGGATAAACATTTTTCAAAAGTGCATTTACTGTCCTTCAAATGAAGTGCGTCACACTTTCAACTTCACAACATGGAGAAGTTTGAAATTTTGAACTTGTAATCATTTCAAATGATCACCAGAGCGGGACATTGGGGCTGGCAGCTGGAATACACCAGTACAGGCTTATTTCAATGACTATACTTGTAACATTCAAAACAAAACTTGTTTTTCGTTCTTTTCCTTCAGGTCCAAAACTGTATAAAAAGATAATTAATCAGCATTCTCCAGCATCAGAAATATTTATCAACTTCATAAAATGTTCTATAATGTTCAATACAGCACCTTTTCCTCAACATTTGAACTCAACATAAAAACAATATTCCAGGAAATTAACTGAAATAATGATTTTGTAAAATACAACATAATTGATACCAAATTGCCATGACAAGAATATCATGAGATTCCATAAAGAAACTAAAACTGAAAGCATTAACACAATACACAGACGCAGGAGATGTAATACCTGTTCCTATACCTCCCCCCTCCAAGGACCCCAAGAGTCTTTTCAGGTGAGACAGAGGGTCACATGTACCTCCTCCAACCTTATCTACTGTATCCGCTGTTCCACATATCGGCGACCGTTTCGCTGAATAGGCTCAGTCCACCTAAACCTACCTGATCTCCCGGTTGCTAAACACTTTAACTCCCCCTTCCCATACTGACCTTTCTGTCCTGGACCATCCATTGCCAGAGTGAAGCCCAGTGCAAATTGGAGGAACAACACCTCATATTTAGCTTGGGAAGCTTACACCCCAGCGGTATGAATATTGACTTCTCTAACTTAAATTAACCCTTACTTTCCCTATCTCTCCATACCTCCCCCCTTCCCAGTTCTCCAAATAGTCTAAATGTCCTTGTTTACATTTTATCTCTGTTTGCATTGTTGTTACCTTCTCCAAACTAATAATGATCTATTCTATTTTCCTTGATCTCCATCCCCTTTGTCTCGTTTTCACACCAACACATCCTTATCTCTGTATCTCCCTCTCCCCTGACTCAGTCTGAAGAAGGGTCTTGACCGGAAACGTCACCCATTCCTTCTATCCAGAGATGCTGCCTGTCCCGCTGAGTTACTCCAGCATTTTGTGTCTATCTTTTGTTAAAACCATCATCTGCAGTTCCTTCCTACAGGATACTGGAAGTTACTATCCTTCGATTGACAGTGGACTATTCAGAAGATTTAATCAATTTGAACTTGATGTGAACTGTGACCCTTTCACCAATTGTTCACCTCTTTCACACCAACACTACCTCTAAGCTGTGTGAAATCAAACAAATTCTGTTCTTCCCATTTCCAGTCTTTCCACTTCTCTCCCTCATGTTTTATTTACAGCTAAACACTGTCAAGCTTAATGCGGAAATATAGTGAAGCATCCATTGGAGCAAACAAAGGTTCACAAAAGAAGCTCAATTAACTCAGAGCCCATATCTTGTGCATTGCTTTAAAAAGCAGACTTTGTGCCAAAGTTACTTAGGAAGTATGCATTTCTCACTTTTAGCACTTGGTTGACAAAGTACTCGAAAATCAGGTATAATGTGATTTAATACAATTTTTTTTTTTAAACTATCCACAAAAGCCTCAATTTCACGAGAGAACAGCTACATGACTGAAAAAGGGCTTAATTTCCCACTGACTACTTTGGCCCCAACTAAATCGCCAATCACGACAGTTTAGAGCAGTAAGTGCATGCTGACTGGGACCTTCAAAATTCCCCAATTCTACTCTTACAATCAAAACATGGTAGAGACTGCCAACCTGTCAGTGAGAGTTGAAAATGAACAATTTGCACTTATAAAAGCTTTAAAATAGCAAAATGTCTCAAAATATTTCATAAGATTCATTAATCAAAAATGAGCACTGTGCCACATAAAAACAATCTAGGACAGATGATAGCAAGCCTGGCCAAAGAGCCCTAAAATACTCCAACTCCCTAAAAAAGAGGGGCTGGGATCTAATTAGCTTCTAATTGTTCTTTTAACAGCTCGCACAATAAATTAACATGACGGATGGGTTAGAAAACAAACTTGCATATGTAGTAGGCCCCCCTCGGTCATGACTGACCATGGGTGATGCATCCTAGTTTGTAGGATGCAAGCCTGGGCGATGTCATATGGAGGACAGGCTGTTGCCCATGCAGCACGACCCCCCTCTCCACGTCGCTGATCGATCCAAAGGAACAGCAGGGCCGTTACAGTTTGGCACCAGCGCCGTCGCAGGAGCTGCCCGAGCGAGGTTGTAGACATCGACGAACTGCCTTAGGGGCTCCGACTCCGGATTTTCTTGAGGTTTACTCCTGGAGCCTTTTCCATGACTGGATATGGCCACAAGGCAGTTTCAAGTCAAGTCAAGTCAACTTTATTTGTCGCATACACATACAAGATGAGCAGTGAAATGAAAGTGGCAATGCCAGCGCATTGTGCAAAAACTACAGAACAGAATAGAACAGAATCAGTATTTACATGTTAGAAAAAAACATCAATTTTAAAAAGACACAACACAACAGTAAATTAGTACAGTAAATTAGTCCCTGGTGAGATAAGAGTTTACAGTCCTAATGGACTGTGGGAAGAAACTCCGTCTCATCCTCTCTGTTTTCACAGCATGACAGCGGAGGTGTTTGCCTGACTGTAGCAGCTGGAACAGTCCGTTGCTGGGGTGGTAGGGGTCCCCCAAAATGTTGCTGGCTCTGGATCTGGTTTTAAATCAGAGTTTTCCCTCTCCTAGATGGACTGCCTTCCCAGGCTGACGAGCCCCATCTGCCCGAGACTCGTGGGGGCGGGAGCGTCTACCTTCCCGTGCAGGTCTATAGCACCTGCCCACTGCTCATACGTAGCATACCTTACAACATTAACAAAATATTACAAATTTTATGTAGATTGCTTCAACTCTTAACCATACTGTTCCCTCACAATAGCCATCAATTAAAATAAGGTGCTGCAAATGTATTCTTGGCATGTGCAAATTAAATTCATCTTAGTTTTATAAAGTGTGCAACAGATCAAATTTTAATTTTATTGAGTTTAGTTTTATTTCTAAATATTGCTGCATTGTTTTTTTGATGTGTATGGAGAATAGATCGTCAAATCACAAATGTTAGGACTTGGATGTAATAAAAATGAACTGCAGATGCTGGTTTAAACCTAAAATAGACACAAAATGCTGGAGTAACTCAGCAGGTCAGGCAGCATCTCTGGAGAGAAGGAATGGGTTACGTTTCGGGTCGAGACCCTTCTTCAGACTGATGTCAGGGGAGTGGGAGGTTCATAGATAAGAAAGTGTATAATAAGGAAGTGTAAGGTGTGCAAACAGGACAAAGGGAATGGAGATCAAGGAAAATGTAGAAAAGATCACTGTTATTTGGGAGAAGGTAACAACAAAACAAACAGATAAAATGTAGTCGGAGACAGCAAGACTGGAGAACTGGAAGGGGGATGGGACTGAGAGAGAGAAAGCAAAGGTTACTTGAAATTAGAGAAGTCAATGTTCATATCGCTGGGGTGTAAGCTGCCCAAGCGAAATATGGGGTGCTGTTCCTCCAATTTGCGCTGGGCATCACTCTGACAATCGAGGAGGCCCAGGACAGAAAGGTCAGTGTGGGAATGGGAGGGGGAGTTAGCGTTTAGCGACCGGGAGATCAGGTAGGTTTAGGCGGACTGAGTGAAGGTGTTCAGTGAAACAATTGCCGAGCCTGCGCTTGGACTCGTCGATATACAGGAGTCCACAACTGAACAGCGGATACAGTAGATGAGGTTGGAGGAGGTGCCTCACCTGAAAAGACTGTCATAGAATCATAGAATCATAGAAAGTAGGTGCGAGAGCAGACCACCAGGTCCATCGAGCCCGCACCGCCATTCGCTCATGGCTGAACACCAAACAAACACCCCTACCCACAAACAGTAGACACAAGACACAGAACACAAGACACTACCCTCCCCTTTATACCGCTATCACCCCTCTCCACCCCAAGAACCGCGTGATCTCCTGGGGGAGGCAAAAAACCGGATAAAAACCCAGGTCCAATTCGGGAAAAAAAATCCGGGAAATTCCTCTCCGACCCCAATCCAGGCGATCGACACTTGTCCAGGAGATCACTCAGGTCTTACTATACTAACCCTACCTAGGTCCATATCCCTGCCCTCTCCCCGTAGCCCCTTATCCCCTTGGCAGCTAAAAAAACATCTATTTTAGACTTAAATATATTTAATGTTTCTGCTTCCACTGCTCCCTGGGGCAGTGAATTCCATAAATTAACCACCCTCTGGGTGAAGAAGTTCTTCCTCATCTCAGTTTTAAAAGAGCCCCCCCTTATTCTGCAACTATGTCCCCTAGTTCTAGTTTCCCCGATCATTGGGAACATCCTCGGTGCATCCACCCGATCAAGGCCCCTCACGATCTTATATGTTTCAATGAGATCGCCTCTCATTCTTCTAAACTCCAAAGAGTAGAGTTCCAGCCTACTTAACCTTTCCTCATATGTCAATCCCCTCATTGCAGGAATTAATCTTGTAAACCTTCGCTGTACTGCCTCCAGGGCCAGTACATCCTTTCTTAAGTATGGACCCCAGAACTGTACACAGTATTCCAAATGTGGTCTCACTAATACTGTGTACAGCTGCAGCAAGACCTCCGTGTTTTTATACTCAATCCCCCTAGCAATAAAGGCCAAAACTCCATTGGCCTTCCTGATAGCTTGCTGCACCTGCATACTAACTTTTAGTGATTCATGTACTATTACCCCTAGATCCCTTTGCGTTGCATTACAGCGCAGCTCCTCCTCATTTAGAAAATAACTTGCCCTATCATTTTTTTTCCCCAAAGTGAATGACTTCACATTTATTAGTATTAAATTTCATCTGCCAAGTTGTTGCCCACTCACCTAGCTTATCTATATCCTTTTGCAGACTCTTCCTATCCTCCTCATCCCCTACTTTTCTTCCCATTTTTGTATCGTCCGCAAATTTTGATATATTACACTTGGTTCCCTCCTCCAAATCATTTATATAAATTGTGAACAACTGGGGTCCCAGCACCGACCCTTGCGGAACCCCGCTAGTTACCGGTTGCCATCCCGAATATGAACCATTTATCCCCACTCTCTGCTTCCTATTTGTTAGCCAATCCTCTACCCATGCTAATATATTACCCCCAATCCCATAATTTTTTATTTTTAGCAATAGTCTCTTATGTGGCACCTTGTCAAAAGCCTTTTGGAAGTCCAAGTATACCACATCCACCGGTTCCCCTTTATCCACCCGGGTTGTTACTTCCTCAAAGAATTCGAGCAGATTTGTTAAACAGGACTTCCCCTTCACAAAACCATGCTGGTTCTGTCCGATGAAGTCATGTCCATCCAAGTGCCCCGTTAGTGTTTCTTTAATAATTGTCTCTAACATTTTACCCACCACCGATGTTAGACTAACCGGTCTATAGTTACCCGCCTTCTGTTTACTTCCTTTTTTAAATATAGGTGTTACATTGGCCATTTTCCAATCCACTGGGACCGTTCCTGCCTCCAGGGAGTTTTGGAAAATTATCACCAATGCATCCACAATCCCCACCGCTATCTCCCTCAAGACCCTTGGATGTAATCCATCAGGCCCAGGGGATTTATCCTCCTTCAGTCTCATTAATTTCCCTAATACCACCTCCTTGGTGATCTTAATAGTATTTAGCTCCTCCATTCCTACCGCCCCCTGTTTATCCAGCGTTGGAATATTTTTTGTGTCTTCTATGGTGAAGACTGATACAAAATACTCGTTTAATGCCTTTGCCATTTCCATGTTCCCCACCAACAACTCTCCAGTCTCACCCTCCAATGGACCAACGTTCACCTTAGCCACCCTTTTTCTTTTTATATAGCTATAAAAACTCTTACTATTAGTTTTTATGTTGTTCGCTAAATTCCTTTCATAGTCTATTTTCCCCGTCTTAATTAATCTCTTAGTTATTTTTGCTGACCTTTAAATGCTTCCCAATCCTCTACCCTCCCACTATCTCTGGCTACCTTATATGCCCTTGCCTTCAGCCGAATACTATCCTTTATAGTTTTACTGAGCCATGGCTGACTGTTCTTACCCTTACCCCTTTTATTCTTCATAGGAATAAATTTTTCTTGAAGGTTATATAGTAGATCCTTAAACGTACACCACTGCTCATGTACCGTCTTATTCTTGAGTCTGCTATCCCAGTCAACTTTGATCAGCTCAGTCCTCATACCTTCATAATCCCCCTTATTTAGACTAAGTACCCTAGCCTGAGTTTCAACCTGCTCCCCTTCTATTTGAATATGGAATTCGACCATATTGTGGTCACTTGTTCCCAACGAGTCCCTAACTATGACATTTTTAATTAATCCTGCTTCATTACACAGGACCAGATCCAAGATTGCCTCCCCCCTTGTCGGTTCTGTGACATACTGTTCTAGGAACCCGTCTCTAATACATTCTATAAACTCTTCCTCTAGTTTACCCTGCCCAGTTTGGTTTGCCCAATTAATATGAAAATTGAAGTCCCCCATGATTACAGCAGTTCCCTTTTTACATGCGTCAACTATTTGCAGATTTATGTTCTGACTAACAGCGTCACAGCTATTTGGAGGTCTATAAATTACACCCACTAGTGTTTTTTTCCCCTTGTTATTCTCTATCTGTACCCAAGCTGTTTCACTATCCTGATCCTTCAACGCAATATCCTTCCTCTCTATTGCCGTTATTCCCTCCCTTATTAAAAGGGCCACCCCTCCTCCCTTTCTTTCCTGTCTATTTTTTCTAATTGTCGAGTACCCCTCTATATTTAACTCCCAGTCCTGATCCCCTTGCAGCCATGTCTCCGTAATGGCCACGATATCATAACTATATATACTTAATTGCACCGTTAATTCATTTATCTTATTTCGAATACTCCGTGCATTTAGATACAGCACTTTCAGATGATTTTTACTACCCTTCCTTTCTGTTTTTGCCTCTTTTACATCTAGAGCTTTATCTTCACACATTCTGGATCCTCCTGTCACATTTTGATTTTCCGTTTCCCCACTGATACCCTGCTCTATTTCCTCTACCCCTGCCGTTATTACCACCCTTGATACCTCCCCCCCGCTACTTAGTTTAAAGACCTCTCTACTGCCCTAGTTATATGATTTGCCAGGACCCCAGTCCCAGCACCGTTCAGGTGAAGTCCGTCCTTACAGAACAGATCCCCCCTGTCCCAGTACTGGTGCCAGTGGCCCAAGAAACCAAACCCATTTTTCCCACACCAGTCTTTGAGCCACGCATTCAGCTTTTTAATTTTACGTACTCTCGCCGATTTGGCCCGTGGCTCAGGTAGCAATCCGGAGATCAGTACCCTCGAGGTTCTGCTTTTTAATTTATTCCCTAACTGCTCAAACTCCTTCAGCAGATCCTCCTTCCTCATCCTTCCTATGTCATTGGTCCCCACATGGACCACGACCACTGGATCCTCCCCCTCCCTCTGCAAATTTCTCTCCAGCATCGCAGAGATATCCTTAACCCTAGCACCGGGTAGGCAACACAGCCTTCGGGACATGTTCTGCTGGCCGCAGAGAACCTTATCTACCCCCCGAATAATACTATCCCCTATCACAACGGCATTTCTTCTAACTCCCCCCTCTTGAATGTCCCCCTGATCCACGGTGCTGCAGCCAGGTTGCTCATCCCTCCCACAGCCCCTGATCCCGTCCTCACATTGAGTAAGAGCCTCGGTCATGCTCGTCAGGAACAAGGGCTGTGGCTCCTGCCGCATCTCCTCCTGGTTCCCCCTACCTGCCTCGCTTATGGCCACACCTTCCTTTCCTTGCTCACTCACTACTGAATTAGTTAAACTAGTCGGTGTGACCATCCCCTGGTACAAAACATCCAGGTAATACTCCCCCTCCCTGATGTACCGCAGCGTATGAAGTTGGGTCTCCAGCTCCTCAATGCGGAGCTCGAGTTCCGCTAGCCTCAAACACTTACTGCAGCTGTAGGGATCATCCACACCATCTACATCAATGGTGTCGACAAATTCCCACATCTCACAGTATTGGCACATCTCCTGGCCGCCCATCTTATATAAGTAAATAACTGGTCCCATTTAAGAATCCCCTTATATAATCCTACCTCCTATTGATACACCCCTTATTTATATAATCCTACCTCCTATAAATGGGAAAGTACTCACCCCAGCCGTAAATTACCTACTGGTTTGGCTGTCAAGTAGTAATTCCGTCCGCTCTTCCTGTCTGGTCCACTGCTCCCTTGCAGTGCGTGGCAGACCTCTTGGCCTCTGTTAGCCTCTCGAGCCGCGGCTCCGTCCTTCCTCCCTCGGCGACAGCCCGGGCCGCACTCACTGGAAATGACGCAATCAGCGCCACCTCTGAACTCACCGGAAATGAAGCAATCAGCCCGTCAACGCCCTTGTTCCAATTACCTCTCCCTGCACAATATAGATGGTGTGGTCGACAGTATCAAATGCTGCGCTGAGGTCGAGAAGGAGCAGGGTCCTTAGACGGAGACGAGGGGGAAGATATAGGGATAGGTGTTGCATCTCCTGCGGTTGCAGGGGAAAGTACCTGGGGAGGGGGTGGTTTGGGTGGGAAGGGACAAGTTGACCAGGGAGTTGTGGAGGGAACGGTCTCTGCGGAAAGCGGAAAGGGGTGGAGATGGGAAGATGTGGCCAGTAGTGGGATCCCGTTGGAGGCTTATGTGCTGTATGCGACGACTGATGGGATGGGAGGTGAGGACAGAGGAGAGTGGGGACGGAACGGGGGGGACTCTGTCCCTGTTACGAATGGGGGGGGGGAGATGGTGGAGCAAGAGCTGTGCTGCGGGATATTGAGGAGGCAATAGTGAGTGCCTCATCTATAATGGAAGAGGGGAACCCCCGTTCCCTAAAGAATGAGGACATCTCCGATGACCTGATATGGAACACCTCATCTTGGGCACAGATGAGGCGTAGATGGAGGAATTGGGAGTAGGGGATAGAGCCTTTACAGGAAACAGGGTGGGAAGAAGTATAGTCTAGATAACTATGGGAGTCAGCGGGTTTATAATATATGTCAGTTGATAGTTTGTCTCCTATGATGGAGATGGTGAGTTCA
The DNA here is from genome assembly GCA_038087875.1 of Malacoraja senta. Taxonomy (NCBI): domain Eukaryota; kingdom Metazoa; phylum Chordata; class Chondrichthyes; order Rajiformes; family Rajidae; genus Malacoraja; species Malacoraja senta. Next base: position 9,364,730 of record CM075989.1, on the reverse strand, counting down.
AGAAACGGTAGGGAGATAGCAGAGATGGTCCAAGTGAATTAGGAAAAGAATGGTAATCTAATGAGTCGTTATGAAAACATATCCATGCTGTTAATGAGCACAATCGGGATCAGAGTAACCATCCAATGCTGCCCTGTCTTGTATGTAGTGTCTATTTTAGTCTGTGTCCAAGATGGCGGTCGGAAGGGAGAGTGGACGCTGGCACGGTTTAGCTGCCGCTGCTCTCTCTTCACATTGTGTTTCTGATTTTTTTTTTTTTTTGTGTCTTTGGATCGAATTCTGTCTTTAATTTGTGTATTGGTGATGTCTTTATAATTTATTTTACTCCGATTATGTTTCTTACTTGTTAAACTCTGTAAGGTGTCCTTGAGACTTTGGTATAAGGCGCCCATAAATAAAATGTATTATTATTATTATTATTATTACATAATAGGACAGTATTTTAGGAAAAAATGATAGGTACTCAAAAAAGTCTGAAAATAGAGATATTACAATAAACTACTCAAAAGACTAATATTATTCATGTAGTACCTACTTTTTCTAAAAGATAAATATGCATCAACCTCATCTGGGTGATTTTTTTAATTAATAGCAGTGTAATTATAGAATGTTTAAAATGGCAGCCTGCCCACATCTTAAACACCAAAAGTGTTGGCACAATGGCTTAGAAAAAAGTGCGGTAACAACCTACAGATTCAAACCAAACGTTACCCAATCTCTACAAGAGTGTTAGACACAAAAATTGTTCTAACACTATCAAGCCTATTTTGTTTGCATGGAAGTCGATCCTGAATCACATGGAAAAAAATTCAAAGAAATACCAAATAATCAAGCAAGTGCATATTGCCATTACCAATTTTTAGACAGCTAGTTCTTTGCATTAATCTTTACAAAATCTCTTGAAAACATCTTATAAACCTTTAACTTTTCTGTAACAAATATAGCATTATAAATTATAGCAACTGAAGGGTCTCAACCCAAAACATTGCCTAATCCTTCTCTCCAGTGATGCTGCCTGTCCGCTGAGTTACTCCAGCATTTTGTGTCTACCTTCGATTTAAGCCAGCATCTGCAGTTCTTTCCTACACATAGCATTAAGTTCCATAGTGCTGTTGTTCCTGTACTCTGCAACTCAATTAGATTGACTGAAATGAGAAAAAGAATAGGTACTATCTTTGTAAAATGGAAAAGCTCTCGTCTTTGTCAGACAATATTTTCAAATCAACGTACGCATTGCACTTAACAAGATACTTACAACTATTGATAATGGATAATTAAGAGAATAATACATCTGGTGAACATTTCCTGTCTAGCCTACAAGTTGTCTTTCCAGTCACACCCGTTATAAAAACACAATTCCGCCAAATGCTGAATTTTTTGGATTTAATTAACAATAGATAGATTCTGTAGCATTAAGGAGACTTGAGGTCAGGTTAATGCTGAATTACCTGGTTTGTGCCATTGCAATTATAAATCATTATAACCCAACCTCGTATTTATGCTGCCAGAAATCAAGCAACCTAAAATTCAGAAGAATACTTGCGAGAGCAAGCTTGCTCAAAGTAGTTCAAAGAACATATGAAATCAAGAAAAGGGACACAAAGTCCTGGAGTAACTCAGCAGGTCAGGCAGCACCTCTGGAGAACATGGATAGATGACGATTCGGGTCAAGACATCTTCAGACAAGTTGATTTATTATGAAATCAAGCACATTTTCTGAAAGTCAAGCTGAATCATCATTCAGTGATAAACAATATAATAGTTTAATTATCTTTCGAAAGAACAATTATCAGAATTTGAAGAAATTATCAGAATAGTTCAACTGAGATTCAGAGTGGCCCTACACAGCTGCAATCACTAATGTTTGATGAAGAGGCACTATTGAGATATAAAGCATAGTTAGTTATTAGTTGTATTCCATCTTAGATTTTAGTTCAGAGAGTGATGGTGGAATTACTTGGGGCATTTACTACAGATGTAATGCTTGTATTTGTAGTATACATTATACAAAGGACAAAATTTACCTCAGGCACCATAACGACCACTGTTGTTCATTAATCCAAAATTACCTGCCAAAGTTCATAAAGAATATCTACTTCAAAACAAGAGATAATGCCAAGAGGAAGTAATCTATACTATACAAGTCAATAAATCAAATTTAAATAATAGAAATGTACAAGTTTATAGTGGTTAAGTTTAGATTGGGCAATAACAATTAGTTGCCATTATGATAGTGAACAAAGATTTTAAAAAAATTCAAGCAATGTAGATCGACTGCTTCTTCTGCAAATGTACATAGTTTATTCTTCCTCTTGTATAGTCTGGCTAAATTTAATTTTCTCTGGAAGGAGAGCAACAAATATAACAACCACCCTACTTCTGTCTTTCATTTCCTAAAAAAACAACTGCAAGGTAACCATGAAGGTAATTATTTGATGCCAGTATAAACAAATAGGCAGTCTTTTAAAATCCAAACTACATTGCATTCAGAATGTATTCAGACCCCTTCACTTTTTCCACATTTTGTTACGTTACCGCCTTATTCTAATTCTAAAATGGATTAAATTCATTTTCTCATCATCAATCTACACACAATACCCGATCATAAAAAAGCAAAAACAGGCATTTTTAGAAATGTTTGCAAAGTAATTAAAAAGAAATAACTGAAATATCACATTTACATAAGTATTCAGACCCTTTACTCAGTACTTTGTTGAGGCACCTTTGGCAGCGATTACAGCCTCAAGTCTTCTTGGGTATGACGCTACAAGCTTGGCACACCTGTATTTGGGTAATTTCTGCCGTTCTTCATTCTGATACTTTAGTACCCTTTTAATAAAATTCAAATAAAATTTTACAGGGATTACTCGTTTTTTGGAATGACATTCTAGATAAAGGAAATTAAGCTTTGTTCATGTCCTTGATGTCCCTTGAGCTCATTGTATTGTAAACTAGAAAGGTTTTGGCCAACAATCATAGTAGGTATTACCAACAATATCAGCTTATCTTTCACAGCTTTAAAGCATGAAATTGACCTTTCTTCCTCAGCAATGTACATTGTTAGGACTTGGATTTAGAACATTTTCCCCTGAAATAATGCACTCAATACTAAATATTTGTTTAACTATGTTATTCTCTCCTCCTCCCTGCACGATCAACTAAAACACTAGGAAATTCATTATCTTACCAATTACATTTATATTAAGTAACATGAACTATCCACAGCTAGCCACGTCTTCACATCTTTCTTTCACCTGCCTTTAAGTCATCAAAAAGGCTTTTAACCTATTGCTGTATCAACATTAGTCTAAAAATGCCTGACGTTGCTTTTGGCTTTGATCCAAATCATTAAGAGTTTTCCAATTTTGCAATACCAGTCCTCTGTTTAATTAACAATGATTTCTTTACATGTTCCAGAATCCATTTATTTTATGAATGTCCCCAATTGTGGAATGGTGTAGCCTTAAAGCATGCCCAATAACTGATGTTTGATCTTGGTCAAGGTACTTTATGATGAGATGAAGTACAGGAAAGAGACTGAACTTCGTATCATGGTGTCAGAACATTTCCTTCCTACACAAGTACAAACAAGGAACTGCAGATGCTGATTTACAAAAAAAAGGACAAAGTACTCCCCTCTGTGGACCAAATATTCCACCGTCATTATTTTCAATAACTGATGTGACAATCCATTTTCCACATATTGATTTTTATTTCATGAAATCTATTGAAAAATATAATTGCCCCAAAATACTAATCAAATGTAAGTAGAAATCATACATATATCTACAGCATAGCGAGATGGCCTATCAGCTAAATCATGTCATTGTCATTCAGAAAAAAGCTTCTGACCCACTTCCCAGTCCAAGTTGATCCAAGTTTTTTTCATATTTAAAAAAATCTGGTTTGGTATCCACAACATCCAATCAGGCAATATATTCCAAATTTGGGGAGAAACAGTTTCAACCCTTCCTCTAACCTTATGATTTATTAGCTTAACTCTGCCCAAATACTGACCTGCCTGCTGAGCAAAAAGAGTATTTAGTGAATAGAACAATCACTTTGACATTTTAAATCTCTCGCAGCTAGCCTTTCTCAAACTTTTTAGACCTGCTTGTAGCCTTATTTCTTCTGCACTTTCTCTAATCCCATCTCATCTTTCCTGTACTACTTGACCAAAACTTTAGCTTTGGCACAATCAGCATTTCATTCGGTTTAGCATCATTTTCCTGTACTTGTACTATATGCCTCGGCCAAAAAGCATCTCAAATGCTGCGTAACTACCTTATTTACCTGTCATGTATCATCAGGGATCTAGGAACATGTGCTCTCCATTTGCTTCTATACTAATGAAGTATTCCTTAGTTCTGTTTGTCCACCTCGTGAATTGAATTCCATTCATCACTTTCATTTGTTGATACCTTCTGGTAACTTACAATTTTCTTCATCACAGCGAATCAGAACACTAACTTTGGTATCATCACAACTGTAACCCAATAATTAAATCCAAATTACTAAAATCTCCTCCTATATATATATTGAAGCTTTTTGGTCAGTGAATATTTATAACAATACTTAAATAGCAAGGACTGAAGGACAGATTACTGTTGATAGGTAAAGCTTGGATTGAATAGCTGCTCAAGTAGCCCAGAAGCAATGATATAAGCACATAGGACATTTCATCGTAATAGACAACTGATACACATAGAATATCAAAATTGCTACATTCAGAACAGGAGATTGGAACACTGATTGGAACACAGTACAGACTGATGACAAGCAAAGCTCGGTGATCACCCCGGTACTTTTCAATCTTTCTCCATGCATTGATGCACATCACCTCCTATCAGGCTTCCCACTGGTGTGAAGCTGGACTCAGACATTTGGGCACGTTCACCTCCATACCAAAACTAAGTACACCCTGGGGTACAGGAGCTGCAATACACTACACGCGTACCTGAGGATTAAAGTTGAAACCAAAACTATCTTCAACATTTGTAAATGAAATCATAATAAAAACACTTTCTGTAATCACAGTCACCATTCCATTAATTTTTCTGTTGCTATTTCACCAAGTGCTCAAAATAAAAATGTGAGGTTAATGATTCTATACATTTCCGGGAAGTCTTAGATCCAGACCACATTTTATGAGAAGTCTACTGGTCCTTGAATATCCTTGCCTTCGTTGCACACGGGCAAGTCATAACATCTCAAACATCTGAATTAGTGCATGGAAAAGAATAAGCTGAATGTTGTCTCTTTACGAGGGCAGAAGAGAAAAAAAAATCAGGATGACCAGAAGCCATTAAATCTATGAAAGCGTTTTATAGCATAGACAATATTTCCACCTTGAGGGAGTCCATAGCTTGTCTTCATATTTACAAAGTTGTCACTTTAAGAGTCCAATAAGAAATTCAGGAAAAAACATTTACAGGTTCAATTCCTCTCTACGCTAATCATTCCTGCTGCAGATCTATTGAATAATTCCAAATTTCAGCCCTTTGCAAGAGTCAGCATTTGCAAGATATCCAGAAAAAAACTGATTATTCTTTCCTTCAGGAATGGTAGACCTTACTCACTGCTGCCTTCACCACGCAGCAAATTTGTCTAAAACCCACCACACAGGAGACTTGTGGGCATTTTTTTTTCAAAGATCAGCTTCACACAAAATTTTGTTTTGCTGCACATTTAGATTCACAAACTATTTTAATAAATACAATTCCATTTCTTAGAGTAAGAAAACAAAAAAATCGCACATGTCCTTGGGCTAAAATCGGACTTTTCAAAGACTTGGGATTTGCAAGATGGCACCAGAATGTAGTGACTCTCTTAACACTGTTCAAGAAGAGGATCTATTGTACTCATATATAGTATGATTTGACTGGATAGCATGCAAAACAAGCATTTCACTGTAACCCTGTACATGTGACAATAAAACAAACTAAAAATGGACAGCAGCAACTTTCATCTTCCACACAGTAAAGTACTTTGAATGGATGAAATCAAATGTCTTTCAAACATATTACATCATCTGTTGTGACTGGATGTCAACTGGAATTTGTTGCAAGTAGTAATTTCAGTCAACCCAGTTTCATTTTTACTGCTTATTGAATTACAAGTAGATTTCTATCTTTAAACAAAAACTTTCCTCTCATGTATTACTTCAAAATGGAACATAATTTGTGTTTACTCAAGTAAGAAATGTACTGTTCCTTTTTATATATAAACAGATATATATATAAACTGTCAAAACATTTTATCCAACATGAGATAACCTACTGGACATGGTGTATTTTCTTTTAGCTTCAGAGATCTGAACACTGATATATAATGTGAGTTGAATCTCACCTCTTCATCTTACCACATTCACAACAAAATAAATTGCCATTAAGAAAGAAACACAAAACAATTTTCTTGAACTTATCTGCCACCTACCTTCCAAGTATTATGGTAATTGTACCCCATGTATATTTGAATTATTTGTTTAAAAACTGAATGAAAAGGGTAAAAACAATTATCATCGGCCTACATGGGAAAGATAAAACAGCAGCAACACAGTTGGACTTTGAGAGAATTATGAGGTACTGTTGCTGGCACTATTGTACCTGACAAAGTACACGTGGTTGGACAGTGAAAACCAGGTTCATGTTGAGCTGTCAAAAATGTGTAACCTCAATCTGGCAACAACACCCTCGAAGCATTTCTGGATAAATGGCTGAAATAAGCATAGACACGGCGACCATTTCGCTGAACACTTGCGCCCAGTCCGTCAAGGCCTACTGGATCTCCAGGTTGCCAACTATTCAAACTCCTCTTCCCAGTCCCATACTGAGCTTTGTCCTGGGTCACCTCCATTGCCAGAATGAGGTCACAGGAAAACTGGAGGACCTGCACCTCCTATCACATGTGGTAGCTCATATTTCGCTTGGGTAGTTTACATCCCAGTGATTTGAACATTAACTTCTCTAACTTCAGATAGCCCTTGCTTTCTCTCTTTATCCCCTTCCCAGTTCTCCACGAGTCTTACTGTCTCCGACTACATTCTATATACGTGTCCCTCTCCCTCCCCTGACATCAGTCTGAAGAAGGTTTCGACCCGAAACGTCGCCCATTCCTTCTCTCCAGAGATGCTGCCTCACCCGCCGAGTTACTCCAGCATTTTGTGTGTAGCTTACAACACGATGGTATGGACATTGAATTCTCCCCTTTTCCGACTTTTTGGGTCAGGAGTCTTCCTCAGATTGAAGTAGGATCCCGACCCAAAACGTCACTATCCATGTCCTCCAGAGATACTGCCTGAAGTGCTGAGTCACTCCAGCGCTGTTTTTTTTCCTAGGTAGGTATCATTGCTGGGATAAGTTTTCCTCAAATCCCCAGGCAAGCTAGCAAGAATTTTCCAGTGATATATACAATCAATTCACAATATTACTTTAGAGCCTTGGAAACATGTTAACCAAGAGGATGACACTTAAAATATAAGCAGGTATGATCTTTATATTTCATGGTTCTCTTTTTAAAATCTCATCCTATGTTTTTAGTTTAAAAAAAACTTGGATTAATTGTTAGAAATCCAACAAAAAGTCACTTTTTTTGTTTAAAACATTATTTTTCTAAAATTACACATTTGGTGAGCAGTATCTGAAATTCTCAAATTGCAGGTCAATATTTACATTAGTGTTAGGCAACTGAATTAGCCAGAATACATAACCACTATATATCTTTAAATTTTTGAGTGACTCCTGCACTATGCATTAGAATTGTTAGTTAAGTAATGTTGGAAGAAACTCATTTTGACATGCATTCCAAGGGAAACTCATTTTGACATGCATTGAGGGAAACTACCCTCAATAACTTCTCATTTGACTCCTCCCATTTCCTCCAAATACAAGGCGTAGCTATGGGCACACGCATGGGCCCCAGCTACGCCTGCCTTTTTGTCGGGTACGTAGAACAATCCTTGTTCAATGCGTACCAGGGCCCCATCCCCGACCTCTACCTCCGCTACATCGATGACTGTTTTGGTGCCACATCCTGCACCCACACACAACTGACTTACTTCATCCGCTTCACCACCAACTTCCATCCGGCACTCAAATATACCTGGACCATTTCCGACACTTCCCTACCATTCCTTGACCTCACTATCTCCATCGCAGGTGATAGACTTCTTACCGACATCCACTACAAACCTACCGACTCCCATGGCTATCTGGACTACACTTCTTCCCACCCTGCTTCCTGTAAGGACTCCATCCCCCACTCCCAATTCCTCCGTCTACGCCGCATCTGCTCCCAGGATGAGGCGTTCCACACCAGGGCATCTGAAATGTCCTCATTTTTCAGGGAACGGGGGTTCCCCTCCTCCACCATAGATGAGGCTCGCACCAGGGTCTCTGCCATACCCCGCAACACTGCTCTCTCTCCCCATCCCCCCACTCACAACAAGGGCAGAGTCCCCCTAGTCCTCACCTTTCACCCCACCAGCCGTCACATACAAGTGATCCTCCGTCAGTTTCGCCACCTCCAACGTGACCCCACCACTCGCCACATCTTCCCATCTCCCCCCATGTCTGCCTTCCGCAAAGACCGCTCCCTCCGTAACTCCCTTGTCAATTCTTCCCTTCCCTCCCGTACCACCCCCACCCCGGGTACTTTCCCTTGCAACCGCAAGAGATGCAACACTTGACCCTTCACCTCCCCCCTCGACTCCATTCAAGGACCTAAGCAGTCGTTCCAGGTGCGACAGAGGTTCACCTTCATCTCCTCCAACCTCATCTATTGCATCCACTGCTCTAGATGCCAGCTGATCTACATCGGTAAGACCAAGCGGAGGCTTGGCGATCGTTTCGCCGAACACCTCCGGTCCGTCTGCAATAACCAACCTGACCTCCCGGTGGCTCAGCACTTCAACTCCCCCTCCCATTCCGTATCTGACCTCTCTGTCCTGGGTCTCCTCCATGGCCACAGCGAGCAACACCGGAAATTGGAGGAAATGCACCTCATATTCCGCTTGGGCAGTCTACATCCTGGGGGCTTGAACATTGAATTCTCCCAATTCTGCTAGCCCTTGCTGTCCCCTCCCCTTCATCAGCCCTCTGGTTGTCTCCTCCCCTCCCCCAGCCCTCGGGCTCCTCCTCCGCCTTTTTTCCTTTCTTCTCCCCACCCCCTATCAGTCTGAAGAAGGGTTTCGGCCCGAAACGTTGCCTATTTCCTTCGCTCCATAGATGCTGCTGCACCCGCTGAGTTTCTCCAGCACTTTTGTGTACCTTCGATTTTCCAGCATCTGCAGTTCCTTCTTTAACACAAGTGAAGTCATCAACTTGGAAGCAATAAACTGCCAATATTTATATGCATACAATTTCTGCATTCCATTTCAGCCATGTACTGGACATATCGCAAACATCTGAAGAGATCATGGTTTATCATTTGTGTAAGAAGGAACTGCAGATGCTGGAAAATCAAAGGTAGACAAAAGTCCTGGAGAAAGTCAGCGGGTGCAGCAGCATCTATGGAGCGAAGGAAATAGGCAACGTTTCGGGCCGAAACCCTTCTTTTCGGCCCGAAACATTGCCTATTTCCTTCGCTCCATAGATGCTTTTGTACCCGCTGAGTTTCTCCAGCACTTTTGTCTACCTATGGTTTACCATTTATTTTGCCGAAACCATTATGGTAAGCACTTAGCTATTAAACGTATCAGCAATCTAAGAGTTTTTGGGGGGCAAAAATCCAGAGGGAACAATTGCATCGCAAGAGGAGGAGAAAGAAAAATAAGTCAATACCCAGAGACATTGACATGCTCCAGTTATCTGGTGACATTGTGGAGGCCAAAGAACATTGCTCACAGACTAGGGATCTGTGCTGGATGCAAGGGATGGTAACAACACTTTTTTATAAATTACCTACATAGTTTTAGTCTTTGCTGTGACGGTAAATTACAAATTATTTTGCTATAGTTTATTGAAAAATAAACAACTGCTAATAAATATCTAACAATTCAGTCAGTATCGCTTACCCACTGCAGGTTGATTATTTACAACAAAAGGGTTACTTTAATAGTTAACACTCAAGAGTCAGTCATGTAGAGTTTACCATATACACAGGTACGACGAGGAATCAGTCATTGCGATGTTAGATGTCTGGCAGTAATTTAGCCCCATATTGAGAAATAGCTGGGACCTTGAATGTTGAATGCTGGGAACACAAAAGGAGAGTGGCAATCCTTGCAAATACTATCGCAAACCTCTTAACAGCCAATATGGAATGGCTGGCATTGTTGTGGGGCATGACAGAAATCTCCTTTCTGCACATTTGATTTTGATGGGGCTGGAGAAAGGAGAAACTGGTTTGTATTAGTTTCCACTAAGTCATTTTAACAACTTAGTGTTATTGTTTGAACAGAATGAAGTAACATGCTCCAATTCCCAACAAAATGCCTACAAAGATAATTACTGCTCATTTAATGAAACTGAACAAATTCAATTAATCTCTTAAATTACTCAAAAACTGAGAAAGATCTTACAATGAATGACAATGCAGACTGCACATTGTACTGAAAAGGAATCAACTTAATCTTACCCTTTTATTAATAGACATTCAATACTACTGGACTTTTAATACTACAAGCCTTATGCTATGGAGAAGATCACTAATAAGGGATTGCAGCTCACTAAAAAGGTCACCTTTGATTTGGGTCATGAAAAGAATGAAATCATTTGGAGGCCAACTTACTCCAACAGAATCTGCCATACAAATATTTACACAACATATTTCGCAGCTGAATCTATTAGTACCAGAATTGCTACCACACGAGAAATTGCCACAAAAAACCATGCCTGCACCTCATTTCAGTCCTGTTTTCCTGTAGCCCTTTAGGTGTTTTCCCTCGTGCCTTCCAAGACAGTTTTGAAATCCTCAACCGACTCCATATCAATGTAAAGAGTGTTTTCCTCACATTCCGCTGTATCTTTGTCCTTCACTTTTAAACTGTATTTCCTGGTTCTTGAATCATTTGTCAATGGAAACAACTTTTCACTAAACAAGTATATCTATTTCCTCTCAACAAGAGAAACAACCTCACAACTTCTTTTGGAAAGAAGGGGAGGGCTGAACCAAAAATCTGTGCAATAAAAACAAGTATTTTTTAATCTATTTAGTTATTAGGTAATAAAACTCTCAAGTCTTGGAACTGCACCAGTCTGCCATTCTACATCAATCCACAAGTACAGCAGAGAGCAAACATTTAAATACAGTTTTTAAAAAAAGACAAAGTGCTGGAGTAACTCAGTGGGTCAACAATATTCTCATCCCCATTCTTGATATTGTTCCGTTATCAGGATTTAACACATTTGCAGCACCATAAGGAAATGGCCAATCTTCCCTACATTAACAGGCCCCAACACTCAGGATTAAGCATATATCCAGAAGGCTTTTACATACCTTATCTACACAGGCCTTATCTATATAAGACAAAAGCAGCACGGTAGAATTGCTGAATACCCACACACTACTGTTGGCAAAGTATTGCATGCGACTGCTTCTATCCATGAAGTCCTTAAATTCTCAAGTTATCATCTTTTCAAATGTATTAGAATCCAGGATGTACCCTTACAGGCGCTCCAGCACAAATTTTCTTCCACAAACACAATGGTTAAAAGAAGGTGGAGGTGGGTGGGGGGGGGGGCAGAGGGGGAGAGAGGAGGTGAGAGGGGGGGGAAGAGGGGAAGGGGGGAGAGAGAGGTGGGGGGGGAGAGAGAAGAGGGGGGAGAGAGAGGAGGGGGAGAGAGAGAAGGAGGGGGGGAGAGAGGAGGGGGGAGAGAGGAGGGGGAGAGAGGAGGGGAGAGAGGAGGGGGAGAGAGGAGGGGGAGAGGAGGGGGAGAGAGGAGGGGGGGAGAGAGAGGAGGGGGGGAGAGAGAGGGGGGGGGTGGAGGAGGGGGGGGGGGAGGGGGGGGGAGGGGGGGGGGGGAGGGGGGGGGGGGGGGGGAGGAGGGGGGGGGGGGGGGGGGGGGGGAGGGAGGGGGGGGAGAGAGAGGAGGGGGGGAGAGAGAGAGGAGGGGGGAGAGAGAGAGGAGGGGGGAGAGAGAGGAGGGGGAGAGAGGAGGGGGGAGAGAGAGAGGAGGGGGGAGAGAGAGGAAGGGGGGAGAGAGAGAGGAGGGGGGGGGAGAGAGAGAGGAGGGGAGAGGAGAGGGGGGGGAAGAGAGAGAGGGGGGGGGGAGAGAGAGAGAGAGAGGGGGGGGAGAGAGAGAGGGGGGAAGAAGAAGAGGGGGGAAGAAGAAGAGGGGGGAAGAAGAAGAGGGGGGGAAGAAGAAGAGGGGGGGAAGAAGAAGAGGGGGGAAGAAGAAGAGGGGGGGAAGAAGAAGAGGGGGGGAAGAAGAAGAGGGGGGGAAGAAGAAGAGGGGGGGGAAGAAGAAGAGGGGGGGAAGAGAAGAGGGGGGGGAAGAAGAAGAGGGGGGGAAGAAGAAGAGGGGGGGAAGAAGAAGAGGGGGGGGAAGAAGAAGAGGGGGGGAAGAAGAAGAGGGGGGGAAGAAGAAGAGGGGGGGAAGAAGAAGGGGGGGAAGAAGAAGAGCGGGGGGAAGAAGAAGAGGGGGGGAAGAAGAAGAGGGGGGGAAGAAGAAGAGGGGGGGAAGAGGAAGAGGGGGGGAGAGGAAGAGGGGGGGAGAGGAAGAGGGGGGGAGAGGAAGAGGGGGGGGAGAGGAAGAGGGGGGAGAGAGGAAGAGGGGGGGAGAGGAAGAGGGGGGGAGAGGAAGAGGGGGGGAGAGGAAGAGGGGGGGAGAGGAAGAGGGGGGAGAGGAAGAGGGGGGGAGAGGAAGAGGGGGGGAGAGGAAGAGGGGGGGAGAGGAAGAGGGGGGGAGAGGAAGAGGGGGGAGAGGAAGAGGGGGGAGAGGAAGAGGGGGGGAGAGGAAGAGGGGGGGAGAGGAAGAGGGGGGGAGAGGAAGGGGGGGGAGAGGAAGAGGGGGGGAGAGGAAGAGGGGGGGAGAGGAAGAGGGGGGAGAGGAAGAGGGGGGGAGAGGAAGAGGGGGGGAGAGGAAGAGGGGGGAGAGGAAGAGGGGGGAGAGGAAGAGGGGGGAGAGGAGAGGGGGAGAGAAGAGGGGGGAGAGGAAGAGGGGGGAGAGAAGAGGGGGAGAGGAAGAGGGGGGAGAGGAAGAGGGGGGAGAGGAAGAGGGGGGAGAGAGGAGAGAAGAGGGGGGAGAGAGGAAGAGGGGGGGGAGAGGAAGAGGGGGGGAGAGGAAGAGGGGGGGGCGAGGCAGAGGGGGGGGCGACGAGAGGGGGGAGAGGAAGAGGGGGGGGAGAGGAAGAGGGGGGGGAGAGGAAGAGGGGGGGGAGAGGAAGAGGGGGGAGAGGAAGAGGGGGGGAGAGGAAGAGGGGGGAGAGGAAGAGGGGGGGGGAGAGGAAGAGGGGGCGTTGAGAACTCTGCGCAACTGGCCACGAGGAGCAGAGGCATTGTGACGTCATCAGCTTGAAAGCTTCAGCTCATTAACTTCAAAATAGATCTCAGGTTTGTGAACAATTTTAATTAAAAAAATCAAGAAATAATGAATCAAATTTTCAGATGAGGCGATTTCAAGATCATGAGGTAAATCACTTCCGGAATATGTAAAAATTTCACCGTTCGCACGTCAGGCTTTCGAGGAGATGTGAATGACACACAAGTAAACAAACAAGTAAACATCCAAGATCAGAGTTTTATGACAATATAGATTGTCACTTGCCTCCACTAATCCCACAGCCATGATTCCCCCAATATCCAAATATTCTATCACTATCTGCCTTGCACACGCTCAGCAACAGAGTACAAAGCCCTCTTGGGCAGAGAATTTTAAAGATTCATCATCTCTCAGCAAGTAATCTAATAGCATTTATCATATTTGGAAAGTAAAATACAAAATGTATCAATTGCTTAAGTGTCTTTCAGTTCTCCAAGTTGTCAGGACATGATGAACTGCATCCTAATGTTTTATAGTTAGCAGCCAGGGAGATGGATGTGCTCGTTGTCTTTTTCCAAAATACCAAAAATATCAAAGGGTTCCCACATACAAGGATGTATAAGTACAATTTCACCACTGAAGAAATGAGGAAGAGAGCAAACAGGGAAACAGTTAGCATGTCATTGTGATAGAGAAATTGCTGAAATTATAAGTGGTAATAAGCCAAGAAATATTAATAGGATTCGGCACGGTCAATATATTTGCAAGGGAAATGATGTTTAGCTAAACTGTTGGGATATTTTAAGGTTGTAATGAGCTGAAGATGTGATGGCAATGTGATGGCAATGGTGTATGTGAACTTCAGGGCAACAGTGATTATTAAAATGAAATTAGAACATAGTATTGGGAGTAATAGATTGGCACGAACTGAGTGTTGGTTAACGAACTAAACAATAAGAATAAACAGGTAATTTTTGGTTTGGTAGTTTCCATCTAGTGGTATCCTGCACACTAGGGACAATTTACAGAAGCCAATTAACCTAGAAAACTGCACGTCTTTGGAACATGGCAAGAAAACCGAGCACCCAAAAACCCACGTGGTCACAGGGAGAAAGCACAAACTCAGTAGTCAGCACCCATAGTCAGGATCGAACCCGGATCTCTGGCGCTGTAAGTCAGCAACTCTACTGCTGCAACATTGGCTAAAGATGTTGCAAATAAGCGAGTTCGGTATTCCTAAAAATGCAAGGAATCATGGGATTTGTCAAAGGTCAAACGCTAGAAAGAGAAATCGAACGAAGCGCTGTAGATACAGTGAGTATATCTTTTTTCAAGTTTGTATTTGTCAGGGGGCAGATAGAGGGGGCAGACCGGGGGGGGGGGGGGTGACTGCACCGGCTCTTGGCAGCTGCACGCACACAAAACCGCGCCTCATCCGCAGCCAGGATGGAACCCGTGTCCCCGGCACGGCAAGCGCTGCCGAACCGCCACTGGACTGTCCCGTCCCGTCCCCCGCCCCCCACTCGAGTGGCTGGAGACATCCGGACCGATGGGACACCATCCCCCAGGCAGCGCGGAGAAGTGCCAACCCCAGCTCACCGCTGCCTCTCGCGCCGGGCCAACCGACAGCCCCGGACCAACGACACCAGCGGCCCCTGACCCACAGCCAGCGCAGAGAAGAAGTGCCAACTCCAGCCCAACCACTCTCCAACCCGCTGACACTTCATCCACAACCCTGAGGAGGAGCAAGGGTCCCGGTCTAGCCTGCACCAGAGCGCCAGCCTGGGCTCAGCCTCCTCCAGCCCGGCGCTCGACTGGGCCGCGCAGCGGGCAGCCTTCAGCCCTGACCTGGAGTTGGAGCTGGCCCGGACTCTGGGCTTAGGGGTGGGCAAGGGAGGCTGCCGCCAGCACCACCATCACCAACAACACCAGCAGCTCCAGCGGGTGGCCGGCCTGCCCATGGCCGGCAGGAGCCTGTCTGCAGACTCTCTCTCTGACCAGGACGATTCCAGCAGCAGAGGCTCCGAGTCGCCCGTCTTCGAGCAGGGCCGGCGGCTGCCCATCTTCAGCAGGATCTTGGTGTCGGACTGAGGGGAGGGGGTGGCGGTGGAGGTCTGATGGCCAACCCGACGGAACAGGCAGAGCTGAGCTAGAGCCAGCGGCTGCAACGCCGGCTGCAAATCCGTGGCCGCTCCACCAGCCCAGGACATCCGGACAGGGGACGGCCCAGCACCAACTCAACGGCAGCGACTGAGCTGGGCCCGACCCCGAACACGGACGAAACGCAAGCCTGCACACAATGCAGCACCACCGTTGCCGAGACTGTTTATTGCGAATGACCTATGACCTGGGCATGCGCATGAGCAGTCGGAATACCGAACTCACTTATTGCTGCAAGGGCCCTCAATTTCCTCCTAGCTTCCCAGAGGTTAGAGGGTGTACTTGGTCAGGCCTGGGCGATATATCCATGTTAAAGCACTTTAAAACCACCAATACCTCCTCTTTCATAATAGCCATATGGTACCTGGCTTTTTATCTGTTCTTAGAATCACGATATTTATGTATCAACGTTTTTTGTTGATGCTGAAGTGTCTGGTTAATGGTGACATCCAAAATTACGAGGGATTCACTAATAGTAATGCTGTTTAAAAGTACTTGGTTACATTTTCTTGCTGATGATCACTACTACTTAAAAGCATATCTGAATGTTAGTCAGGTGTTGCTACACAACAATAACAGGCTTTGTCTTTCTTCAAAGAATTGCAAATGGAATTGAACATTAGTTCAATTACCTCTGACCTCAGAAGAGAAATGGCCATTATATAAATAGCTTAAGATGTTTGTTTCCAGCAGACTATTAGGTCCGTGGACCTTCAGTAAAGGATTAAAAATCAGTAGGTCAAACCCAATAAACAGTTTCTTTATAAACAAGTGAAAAATTGTTCATTTATTAAACATTTTAACAACAGCAAAAACAGAAACAATGAGCTGTGACTCAAGGGAAAGCGCATTAAACAAAAAAGGGGCCCATAATGTTTCCAAAAGGGGTCATTATCTGGGTATTATGGCGATTCAATTCAGTAAAATTAGAACAGTCAAATGCATTCCAGCCCCTTGGCCAAGATGGCTGGGGACCGAGTAGTGATGGGAACTTATCCACAAGAATCAATCCATATTTTCAGAAAAGAAAATTGGAAAGACAGCTAAAAGAGTGAAAATACAGAATGTTTTTAGATTGCTTGATAACATTCTCCCACAACTGTACTTTGACCACCTAAAGAGATATTTGAACAGATTTTAAACATAGTCAACCAAATAAACACATTTTCTTTCCATAATTCTAATTAAATTAAAATTACTACACCAAACAATTCAGTAAATAATGGTGATCCACGGCTGTAAAAATTAACTAGTCAGGACTATTTAAAGCTTCACGGTATATATTATCAACATAATAATAGGCTTAATACAGCATTAACCTTTTAAAAAAAATATAAAAGATAGGCTTAAATGAAGCTGACAGTTAAATAAGGAAAATAAGCTTTTTTCAAAATGTAATAATGCAGTATTCATTTCTGGAAGCAAACAACTATATTAATGATGTTAGATTAATCTCTTGGGCCTCATTTACATTCGCAAAGTTAATCCCCGATGTAATTCACCAGCACTGTCAAATTGCAGTGTTATAGATTTTGGTTCAATTCCAAAACAGTAGTTAACCAACATGAAAACAGATTGCACTGTATATATTCACACATTTCCTATCTGCAGGACACAACTGATTTTAAATTTAGCAGCATCATGCCTCGTATTAAAAATGTAAAGATTTATTTTGGTCTGAAACTTTTGTGAACCATATTTACTATGCTTAAAAAACAAAAAAAACAAAATATCAACAAAAAAAACTAAAATTGATTTGAAATAACAGCCATTCTTTCTACTGACAAAAATAGACCCAAAACAAATCACCTTTCAACACCTCATCCCAGAATCTGAACATGTAATAGCAGCAATACTTATTTCCCAGTAGAAATATTCAATGAATTAAGAGGAAAACGTTCTGGAATTTTCAAATGTTACAGAAACAAACGCACAAATACAGGTATGTGCATGCATTCTGCTTTTAAGATTATGAGGGGACAGATTCTCTTTCAAACAAAAATATTTGAAGCTTGTTAGAGCAAGAAAACATTTCCACATGAAAGACACACTAGATACGATTCGAATATGCTGATGGCATTGTTTTGTTTTTTAAAACTATCTTCCCCTCCGATTGCTAACAAATGAACGCAAGTTACGGCATACAGATTCAAGTGGAATTTACATAGATTCTAACTAGGGCAAATGATGGGACTTTTTAATTTTGGGGAGTGGGGGAGGGGAAGGTCCAGAAAAAGGGTCTCGTCCCAAAACGTCACCCATTCTTTTTCTCCAGAGATGCTGCATGTCCCGCTGAGTTACTCCAGCATTTTGTGTCTATCACCGAGAACTATGTCAGACAAACTTTCTCACTTCAGCACTGCATCTCATTTCCAACAATCTTCCCACTGGAGCAGAATTAATCTGCAGGACAATCTATGTCACCGACTCCAGAACCAAGATCACCCTAACTTTACCAATGCAGCTGCTCTATCTACATGACACGTGTGCATATAGGTTACAAGGCCTAGCTCCCCAACCATCACATGGATTCATTAAAATATATCATAAAATATCAGCATGACAAAGAATCTAAAAATATATTTTACAATTCCCAAAATCCCAGATAGAGAGCCAGCACCAGGCACGTGCCATCAGGGTAGGCAAGGTAGGCAGTGCCTACCCTGACTAAAATTATAAAACGGTAATTATTAAATATAAATAGTAAAGATTTCCAATTCATTTAGTAAATTCAGTATTTATTATTAAATGGTTATTATTTTAATAATCGATCTTAGGTAGGCATAATTCTCCCGTGCCTTTCATCCGCAGTACATATAATATGCATAACTATGTGCAACTCACGTGCAGTGGACGCTGCTTCAAGCCTTCACTTACAACGGGCAATAAAGGCAGCTGAAATTCTGCCTTTGCACCGTGGACTGCGCGCATGTGTGCTACAGGAGAGGAGACCAATCTGCGCAAGCACGGTTTTAAAGATTGTTAAAAGTCGACGGTGCCTACAGGACCGATCTGCGCATGCGCGGTTTTCACGATTTTCTGCGCATGCGTGGCTTTTACGATTTTCTGCACATGCGCGGATTTTACGATTTTTAAAAGTCAGCTGACTGCCTAGTGCCTCCCCTGAGTAATTACTCACGGCACGTGCCTGGCCAGCACCCTCTCTCGGGCCAACATTCAAGCCCCAATTATACATAGTCAGCTCCATTGGGATAATGTCCTATATATGCCTGATACCAGATTCCCAAAACAGCTATTTTACACTACAAAGTGGGGTGGGAGATTGCAACCTTCACATTGTCCGTTCTGTTTCGACGAATGCAATCAACCTGGCATGTACAATCAAATAGAACAAGTTGTCCAACTTTAGGCTGTGCACGCCATAACGCAAGAAGACACTACAAAATGGACACAGGAAAGATTTAACAAAGGTTGCTTCGAAAATGTTTAGCATGCCCAACAACCTTTGGGAATGCTTGGTCCATAATTGCTTAAAATAGATCAGCGCCATTTAGGATGACATTGAGAATTGTAGGTTAATTCATCAGGAGTCCAACTAAAGAGGAGGCACAAACCACCTCCTAACCCACTGCAGAACCATTTTTGTAAATCTCCAAGATATTTTCTAAAAGTAAAACTAAAATCACAAGACCTTATGAACAAACTACTTCATTTGAATAACAATTTTTGATTCACAAGAGTTCAATAGTTCACACCAAATCTTTTACAAAAGTGTTTTGAGGCAGGAGGGGGTGGATGTCAGCAATAAGGGTGGAGGATAAGAAAAGAAAGGTGATCCTTTTATTATAAAGTGCCTTTAAAAACAAACACAAAAGATGTAATCCTGACAAGAATGTGACTACCTTAGCCAAGTTATTCTGCTCCCCCAATGCCCTTTACAATGTTCCCTGAGGGGGTGGGGGGGAAAGGAAGAGATTATGTTTGCCTGTGCCCAATGCTGCAGAATAATGGTGATAAGGAGGAACTCAATCTGGTAGAAGGGGGGAAAAAAGCAAATTTATTTTAGCTGAACAGCATTCCAAATGTTTATTTTTCTATTGCAACTAGGGATGGAAATTTGTTTGCTGGCTAACAGAAATAAAAATGAAGGGTTGAAACAATGTTTGCCTGAATTATAATTGCATGTGTAACTTCAAAATAACAGTATAAAAGTATTAGTAAAAGATATTCAGGCTATACAAATGAAATCTACATCTATGGGTATACTGGATGCAGGCACTAACAGCTTCATCTGAGAAGCAGATGGCACCTTACATTGTTACATTTCTAGTTCTGATAAAATTGCAGATCACCGAAATACCAATGGAAATGCAATTGCATTACCAATGAGTCTTGTAATTAAAATTTCAGTTCTGACCATAAACCTGAAACATTAATCATTTCTCACACCACAGATGCTTTGACCTGTTGAATATTTCCACCATTTTCTGCTTAAGATCAAATTTCCAGTATCAGCAGTTCCTCCTCTCCACTGAGTTTCAATGTTTGCCTTTCAACTTGTAGCTCTCGCAGGGAAGTAGCACAGGGAAACTTTTTACTGCCATTTTGCAAAAGTAAAGATGTCCAGGATGAGCATAGTTCAAATTAATCTTATGATTGGACTTTAATACAAACTCTGTCCTCTGCACAAGACCATCTGATCTTGAATGCACCGACTTCTAAAATCACTTCTGATTTTTCAATCCTTACCCAACAAATCCTTACCTGTGCGCATGCCAGGATTTAGGCAGTACAAATCTCGTACTGTTCCAATCCAAAATATACATGCATGCACTTCTCATAGGGCTGCAATCATTTTGCCTTTCTTAAATGCAAGCATGATTAACAATACTAAATCTTTATTCAGGATCTTATCAATATTTACAACTCAAGAGTACATACAGTATTTTCTCAAATCTTCAAGATCTTTATGCTATTAATCTTTACTTTTAGCAGGACAAAGCTTAAACGTTCAGAGGAAAACAGGTACCTTTTAAAAATTATACCTTGAAATACCAATATTTGTCCAAAGGCATACAAATATTATATGGAGTGGTTTCAACCTCAATTGTACTAAACAAATACAGGGTTGTAAAGATATGGGGACAAATGGAAAAATCTTACTTGGGTTAGTTGAAAAAATTTGAGCTACTGATGACAAAAGATAGCCATGCATAAAATGTAACAGTTCAGATAATCATGAGATGCTGGGAACCAGCAATTTCCCAGTCTACTGTGCTGTTATTGGATATTCAAACATTTATTTTAAGCTACCATAAAACCTGGAGTATACGTTATTTTACAATTTCCATGACAACAGGGAATAGAGCTCATTTTACAAGATTAAGGATTAAATCTTTTCTCGACTCAAGAAAAATGTAGATTGGTTGGAAGACAGTAATTTTCCTGTGTAGATTTTCGTCCAGATATGCAATCACCAAAGCCACTTTTTCAAGAACTAAAATCACCTCATCCACTGGACCAAGTGCTGTCTTGAAAGCAAATTTCTAATGATCAGATGTATCAACAGGAGCTGTGCAGAACATGGGCACTGCAAATAACATTGCTGTTGTTTGTCTGTAGCAACCCCAATTTTTGTCCTGACTTTGGGTGCTGCGTGGAGTTCGCATGCTCCCCCTGTAACTGTGTTGATTTTGTCTAGGTTTCCCTCCCACATATCTGAGATATGCAGGTAAATTAAATGACTACGATAAATTGCCCTGGGTGGCTGGAGAATTTGAGTTTATGATCACAAAGGGGAAAGGTTATGGGGAAAATATATGTGGGATGGGGGGGGTGGGGGGGCAGGGGAGTATTCGACAGTGTGAATGCTCTGAAAGCTGACAAGGCCTTCAAAGTCACAAATATGAAATAATAAAGTACAACAGAAACAATGCAAAACAAAGATTAATCAACCGTTAACGCTAATAAGTGGATGTTTATACAATAAATGGCAGATTTTCTGCTGGTAGGATGAAAAACCATCAGTTGAACAACTGAAGATAAAAGTAAATACAGATGAACCCCACGTTGAGAGGAGTTACATTCCTAGAAAAACATCCATAACGATTTTCTGTAGCACATGATGTTTTTCTCTTGTATGAAGCCACTTTTAAAAGTCGATGACGACAATGTGATCCACCACTTATTTAACAGCAAAAGCCAACATTAAACTCAGGAGATGGACAAGGCTTGTGCAAAAGAAACACATTTTGTTCAGTTACTGTCATCCTCAACCATGCCAAAATCCAGCTATGAGCACAAAGGGCAAGACTGATAGTTTACAAACTTCTTCAGCTAAATGGTAAATGGAAAACCCTATTTAGCCATCTGCAAAATGTTCTAGAGGCATCAGAATTAGGCCTGTTCAACTTACAAAGATTAAACAATTGACTACTCTGCACACAAAATGAATGCTAACACAGGCCACAGCACTGAAGGCTTGTGCACTAGAGGGAGAGCATGCCGTTCCCTTTGTCAATCTTTTCCAGCACAACTGCAGTGCTACCATCTAATCTAACAGCCTGGATTTATAGTATTCAGCAAAACAGAGCAAATATCTAAGCTGATTGCCAAGTGATAGAAGGCTTCATTAATAGTGCCATTATGCAACAGCTGTTCACTAATAACCTGCTTTCCATTTCTCGGTTTCAGTAAAATGATTCTGCTGCAGATGTTATCCCTGTTACCATTCAATGAGCCCTGGAAAAATGAAGGTCACTGCAGTATCAAAGGAAAGATCTTTCAATTAAAAAGACAACTTGAGATTAACAGTAACTTTCATGTTCCTTTCAGAATGTCCGAAAGTACTGAAATTGTATATTTAATCCTTTGTTTAAGCGGCATCCAAGATTGGGCATCAGTAAAGTTGAGGTAGGGTTATAGAACATAGACCATAGTTGGGCAGCAGTAGAGTTACTGCCTTCCTGCGCCGGAGACCCAGGTTCGAACCCGACTACGGGTGCTGTCGGTACGGAGTTTGTACGTTCTCCCTGTGACTGCATGGGTTTTCTCCGAAGGTCTTCGGTTTCCTCCCACACTCCAAAGACATACAGGTATGTAGGTTAATTGGCTTGATGTATGTGTAAATTGTCCCTAGTGTGTGTAGGATAGTGGTAATGTGCAGGGATCGCTGGTCGGTGCGGACTTGGTGGGCCAAAGGGCCCCGTTTCCTCTCTGTATCTCTAAACTAGAATTACAAAATGGTCCTAAAATCACTTCATTTATGCTTAAAATTTGTGAACAGACATGCTTTTATTGTAACAGAAATTTATGACGAACTTTCAAACAGAAAATCATCTGCAAAACTACCATACACAAACCTCAGCCACATAGTTATATCTGGCAAGTGCAAAATTTCCAATGTACACAATTTACAACAGACTTAGCAGCATAGATAATTTTCACTAATATTGTGTTATAAATACTGCAAAAGGGCACACATCATATATTCCATAAGTTTAGCATAAAACACTGAAGTTACTGCATAGTTAATGTTCAAATGTTGAACAAGTGTTACATAGAGCAACAGTGCAGCTTATTGTTTATACCGTGAGGATGCCTCACAATGGTCATTATCAATCCATTCAATCCTGTTACTAGGTCTTGACCCAAAACATCGACTAGTCCTTTGCCTCCCCAGGTGCTGTCGGACCCAGAGTTCCTCCGGCAGCTTGTCTTTTGCTTCATATTCCAGCATCTGCATTCTCTTGTCATCATTTTTGTGATGAGAGGATGATATACAGACCTCAGCCTGCATCTTGACATGCCAACATATTCAATTCTGACAGGAACCATGAAACCTAGAATCTTTACTTTCAAAGCTAATGACCAATTACATTAAACCTCGTCACATCTTTCCAAACCAAATGCTCTTGTGTAAGTAAGTATGCCGCCTTATTTCTTTATTCTTGCCAGGGTGCGGATGACTTCAGGAGCAATGCATTTTCAGATCATCATTGAAAGGAAAGTATGAACTTTTAGGGAATTGGGTTGATTGGATTCCTTTTACAAAGAGCCAATGAGGAGCTGATGTGCCAAATGGCCACCACTCATGCTGGTAATGATTAAGAATTCTTCTCTTAGCTTAAGATGAAAACAGGAGAACCCGAGGTGGGTTTGAAAATGGAAACAGATGTTACAAAGATCTGGAATTTAAGAGATTGTAATAGAAAACTAGAGTCTTATTGCACAGAATGACTGCCCCGATGGTGCAAAGCAGTAGGAATCGGCAAATTCAATCGTACTTCAATAAAAATTCAGTTTATTGTCAAAACCTGGATTTTAGTTATTAACAATGAAACAAATCAGGAAACCAGACCTGGTAATGTGCTAACACTGCACATGTCATTGTGCATGAAAGATGCAGTCATTGACTAAGAATAATTTCCAACTATTTCCTGTGAAGTCCAGCTCTTTGGGGAACTGCTCCAACTCTCGCTGAACTGCTGACTTACTGCTAGTGAAGAATAATTTCTCAAATCAACGTTCCTTCATTTGTATAGTGGGGGTTTCCATCAGAAATGTACAGCCTTCAAGTTCAATAATTCATCCAATCAATGATTGGAATTTTCCTGACATTCATATTTACATCATCTCTGGACTGATTTTATTTTCTTTATTTGCTCTATTACTAACTTCCAAGCACCATAATCTCCTCAGTCATTTAATCTATTCCATCGTCTGACCTGTAATAAAATGTAGCCATTTGACATCCCCATCTTCCCCATTATCCGCAATGCCTGCTGCATTGTTCTGATTAATCATAGACTTGAAAAGTTGCCCCCTCCCAAATGCTGCCCTACCTGCTGCACATTTTCCAGTTTTATTTAAGATTAGGAATTCCTATTACTTGCAATAGTTTACAATGGGAAGAATGTATGCCTCTAATCGGCGTCTTTCTACATTATGCCTCTGAAATTAGGAACTCAGTGGAATTATGGAATATGCTTATTCATACTACAATTATACTTAGCAATGGTGCTTAATTACCAAGTTCAAAAATGCTGGTAGATATATATATTTATCATTTTCTAAGACTGAACATCAATAGCTTTATTAGAATAGGAATTCAATTAACTTTTTGCTATTGCTTTTGTATGTGTTTAAAAATACCACAAACACGTCACTTTCGCTGAAAGCATACTAGATGGAAGTTAGCAGTTAAGACTCAAGAGGTATAGGGAACTAAATAGTGCCATCCTGTTTCCTCAATGCTCATTTCTATACTTGCCTCCTGCAGTCACAGGGTCCTTGTGAAGAAGCACAATTGGGACTGTGCATCTCAGATGGTAAAGATGCTCGTGCAGTAACTCTCAGCAAGTCAGGCAGCGTTTGTGAAAAGAGAAACCATTTACACTTTGTAAATAGTCATTACACACGTGTGACATTATAATAGTCCCGAATGTACTTAGCCATTCCAGGCCAGTAGAATTGGCACTGTGCGTGGGCGATCGTGGCATCAACGCCCGGGTGCCCGCTGTGGGCCACGCTATAGTACTTGTCATACAGGGAGGAGGGGACCACGACCTTAACAATAACGCCGTCTTGGATGACCAGTTCGTCGCGAACTAGGAAAAATGGCTGTGTCTCTGCGGGCGCACTGGCGCGCTTGTTTGGCCAACCCCTTTTTTATCACTGAAGAAAGTCGCTGCAGAGCGGGGTCGGCGGCAGTATGCTCGGCTAGGCACTGAAGCTGCTTAGTGGGGACAAAGTCAACGCCGAGCACCAGAAGGTCTTCCCGTTCGTAGGGGTGTTGATCACAGATGGCGCGAGGGGCGCGAGAGAGGGTGTCCGCAATGTGCATATCAGTACCCTTTTTGTAGACAATGGTGAAGTCGAAACGCTGGAGCTGCATCATCATACGTTGCAGCCTGGCAGGTGCGACATGGATCGGCTTACTCAGGATGGTCACCAATGGCTGGTGGTCAGTCTCAACCGTGAAAGAATTGCCGAAAAGAAAGTCCTTGAACTTAGAGCAGGCGAAAACGACGGCGAGCAGCTCCTTTTCGATCTGCGCATAGCGTTGTTCGGTGTCGGTCATGGTACGGGAGGCATAGGAGACAGGGAGCAGGGAGCCATCTGCAGAGGACTGTAGGCAGGCTGCACCGAGCCCGAATCGCGAGGCATCACAGGTGACGGTGATGGGGCGCTTCAGGTCGAAAAAGGTCAGAGTAGGAGTGCTGACCAGCTTAGACTTTAAAGCATCAAAAGCCTGCTGGTGCTGCGGGAACCAGGCCCAGGTGGTGTCTTTTCTAGTCAGTTGTCGCAAGAACGAGCTCAGTTCGCTGAGGTTGGGAATAAATTTCCCAAGATAGTTCACCATGCCCAGGAAGCGCTGTAGACTGAGCACGTCGGTGGGGGCAGGCATCTCAGTGATAGCGGCAGCTTTCAAAGGATCAGGCTTGAGTCCGGCAGGAGTGAAGACATGGCCAACGTAAGTGACCTCGGATACCCAGAATCTGCACTTCTTGGGGTTGATTTTGAGGTTTATCTGTCGTGCCCGCTTCAGGACACGCCGTAGGTTCTGTTCGTGCTCCACGTCTTTCCCGTAGACCAGGATGTCATCAACGATGATGGCGCACGGCAGGCCAGCGAACAGCTGTTCCATGGTCCTCTGGAACACCTCGCTGGCAGAGTTGATGCCGAATGGCATTCGCAGGAACTTGAATCTGCCGAACGGTGTAGAGAACGTGGTCAGATCCAAAGACCCCTTGTCCAGTGGTATCTGCCAAAACGAGCTTTTTGCGTTGAGGACAGAGAAGACGGTGGCCTGTCCGACCTGGGCTGCAACATCCTCAACTGTCCTCATGGGGTAGTGGGGGCGTGGGTTCGAATCCCACTTCTGACACCATGTAAATAGTCATTACACACGTGTGACATTATAATAGTCTTTAATAAGTATATAGAGTTAAACAATACATGAGTAGTCACTGACTCCAGTCTGCTACTGTACTGCGCAGAAGGAGAAGCAGGCGTTATTATAAATGATACTTAAGGCGGGGCTAGTAGTGGTGAGGTAGCTATGTGATTGGCTGCATGCATAAATCATCTACACACTTCAACTCCAGGCCCTTTTGACTAATTTCTCATTATACAATATTCAGTCGAGGACCGCCTGCTCAGTAACTGGTTCCTCAGCATTTTGTCTTGGTGTATTGCATAAGCAGTTAAAACCAGTGGAATTAATACTTTGCTTAATTTTGCATAAAGCTCTCGATATTTTAAGTTTTTTGGGGGGAGGGGAAGAGAATAGGGGCAAAATAGTTAAATTGCTGGAACAGTAACCCGAATGCCTGAACTTAATTAACCCTGACAACATCAAACCACAGAGCAGTTGAAAAGTACTGAATTTGATTAACCCCTAGAAACAAAAAACAAGGCGACGAAACACCAGATTGTAGTGAAAACTAAAAGTTCAATAACTTTGTTTTGGAAAGTAATTTTGTCGTCCCAAACCGGTGAGTGCATGTGATTCAAGAACCATCTATACAACTGCCATTAAAGAGGCCTAGCAAGCTGATTTACTTCACAGGGCAATTATGCATAGACAATTAGTATTCATCAGGTATATATCCAATTACAAAAATAAACTAGGACATGATGCAAATGAGTAGAAGAAACACTCCAGCTGGGGTCAATGTCTTCCTTGTGGAACAAAAGTCACAAAAAATGTCATAGGACATACTTCATTGCTAACATTTTGTAAACTACAGTAAGTTTTACAAGACATCAAAATTACAAAATAGTCATAAAAACACTTCATCCATGCTTAAAATTGTGGACAGATGCTTTTAATGGGCATCTCAAATTAACAACTCAATGGAGTGATGAAAAGTGCTGCTTCATACTTCAGTGATACTTTGCAATGTACTTTACCTTGACGAAACATCAAGAATCTTCTCTGCCTGCAAGTGATCCATATACCTCAATATCCATGTGCCGGTCAAAAAACATCAAACACCACTATTGCATCAGCTACCATCTCCGCTGGCAGCACAATCCAAGCACTCGCATATCAGTCAGTCCCATAGTCATACAGCGTGGAAACTGCCCCTTCGGCCCAACTTGCCCACATCGACCATCATGCCCATCTACACTAGTTCCACCTGCCTGCATTTGGCCTATATCCCTCTAAACCTATCCTAAACATTTGCCCGTCTAAATATTTCTTTAATGTTCCAACTACTTCCTCCAGCAGCTCGTTCCATACAACTACCATCAATTGTGTAAAAAAAAAACTCTGGTTCATTTTAAATCATTTCCCCCTCAACTTAAACCTACGTCCTCTAGTTCTCGATTCCTCTACTCAGGCCAAAAGACTGCATTTACTCAACCTATTCCCCTCATGATTTTGTACACTTCTATAAGTTCACTCCTCATCCTCCTGCACTGCAAGGAATAGAGTCCTAACCGGCTCAACCTCTCCCTATAGCTCAGGCCCTCGAGTCCTGGCAATATCCTCGTAAATCTTCTTTCAACCCTTTCCAGCGTGACAACATCTTCCCCATCACATGGTGACCAAAACTGAACACAATACTCTAAATGTGGCTTCACCAAGTCATATATAACTGTAACATAACCTCCTAATTTCGATACTCAATACTCTGAATGATGAAGGACAATGTGCCAAAAGCCAACTGTGTTCAAAAATTTGCCCCGTACATTTCCTTTTAGCTTTCCCCCTCTGACCTTAAAGATATGCCCTCTAGCCTTTGCACTCTGGCAAAAAGATTCTGACCGTCAACCCCATCCGTGCTTTCTAATTTTATATACTTCTATCCAGTTTCCCCATAACCTACACGGTTCCGCAGGAGATAATATCCACTTAATCCAAGCAGCATTCTGGTAAACCTCTTCTGCACCTTCTCCTTCCAGTAATGGGGCAAACAGAACTGCATACAATACTTCAAATGTGGCCTAACCAAGGTCCTATAAAGCTGCATCATGACTTCTTGACTCTTATACCAATGCTCTGACCTATGAAAGCAAGTGTATCAAATGCCTTCTTTACCAGTTTCAGGGATTTATGGACTTGGGTTATGTTCCCTCTGAACATCAATGCTGCTAAAGGTTTAGCCATTAACTACATACTTTCTCTCTTACATTTGACCTCCAAAAGTGCAACACACTATATTTGCTCAGATTAAACACCATTTGCCATTCCTTTGCCCATATATGTAACTTATCTATCTTCTGCTGTATCTTTTGACAGCCTTCCTCACTGTCCAACATGTCATCAATTTTAGCAATAAGCTCCATGAGGGGAGTCAGTACTGGAATATTCTTTTTATAGCAACTTTGCAAATGAATGCTTTTATTAAACACTAATGCTCACCACCTACAGATGCAAACATTTAGAAAATAAACTGATTTCCTGTCACAACTATAACTCAATGAAGTTTGCAATCTGAAATTGCTACAATATTTTAATTACTCCATCTGTGACTCTCCAGTCATTTAGTTACTACTACAATCTATGGATTGTCACCTTGTCGCGGTGGAGAACCTTGTGTGGACCTGAGATCCTGAGAGCGATGCCGTCTGGAGCCATGCTCCAGGTAGGGTCACCCATGGCGGTAAGGTTGAGGGGGAGGTCACTGACAAACAGCAATCCAACCAAGACCTTAACGGTGGAACAGGCGGAGGACGATGGCTGACCTTAGTGGAGCGGCTGGTAAGGCTGCAGCAGAAAAGGGTCTCCGGTCGTCTTGGATTCCATGCCACTGGATCCTGACCCAGATCTGTCAAGGACTGTGGGGTGGCTGCCTGTGCACCAGTCTCCCCATGTTAAACAAAGTCACGCATAGGCGTCCTCCATATAGCACCCTGGAGGGATGAAGAAAAACATTAAATGCAAACCTCCACTGCCTTGTGGCTATTACCTTATTCAGGAAAGGTGAAGACTGGATCCGGCGGAATACGGAGACCACCACCATTTGGCAGTCCAACGGGTAGGAAGGCGTGCCCAGCAAAGCGTCGTGGAGTGCAATTTGGGCACAATGTTCATGCAGAACACTGGTGGCCACCCACTGCATCCTGACCTATCGCCAGCCGTCTCGACTATGTCTTGCCACTGGATCCAGATAGGCCGGGACGAGAGAGTGAGGCTGACGATTTGCGCAACTCTCCCTCACGTTAATCCAAGTCAAGCGCAAGTCATGACTTCAGGACCCGTACCGCCCAACTGGGCGATGCAAGATCACCACAGGAGCGCATGCAGCTGAGAAGAAGCGCACCGCAGAAGCTCAGAGGAAACGCGCCATGCGCAAGGCTCGAGCCACTTCAGCTTCTACTGCAGCACCCCCCCAACTGTGTCCCATATGCGGGCGAGCCTTCCGGGCCCGGATCGGTCTCACCAGTCACCTCCGGACCCACAAACAAAACACTGAAGTCATGGTCTTCTTCGACTACTAAGGTCAAAAAACAACAACAACAATCTGTAAAATAGCCAATACCAATAAGATTTCAAAAGTGAACACAAATTAGTTTTGTGAAACTAACATTTACAATTTTAGCCTTCACAGAACTATAACAACAGAATGGGCTGTGACAAAATTACAGCAAATGCTAAAAAATACAAGATAATCAAAGAGCAAAACGTCAGGCAACATCCATGCAAAAACATGTAGAGTTTGATCATTTTATAGAATTCTATCATTATTCTACCATTTACTTCCCTCACACTCCACCTGATTCCCTTCAGGGAAAACTAATTCTCATAGCCTGCCTGAAAAAGAAAATCAAGAATAACGTTTATATCTTTACTAACCTCTAACCAACATTGTGCTTCAATTGGGTTAATTGTGGAGATGTTAATTTGAAAATTAACATCTCCAAAAGCAAAAGCCAGCATTCTCAGATTTAATTTATTATGAAATCCCATTTACTTCAGATTACGAAAAAGATAAAATTGTCTTTAATAATTAATTGGTATGGTCTATGCGGCAGTATTTATAATAGGAATCTACTCAATGGCACAAGGGAATGAAAAGGGAACAGGCCTGTTTGTTCGACACAAAGTATCATCTGGTCAAATCTTCATACTGTTTAAATCCTGAAATATTATTAAGATCAAGATCTGATGAAAAATATACTGTCAATAACTACAGGCCTCCAAAATATGACCAGTGTTTAATTAAATATGCAAATTAAATACATCACAATGTAAACTTTTTATTACCAAATCCAAACATGATTAACTTAGCCAGTAATATTGAAATCTAAAAATAAACTCAATCATGACTATTCCCTGATGCAAGCAGTTTTGTTATTCTCTGAATTCACATCAAATAACCTTAGAATTCAAGTTGACTCTGTTGTGCAAATACTGTTTATTGAAATACTTTACTCACTTGTGTCCTGAAAACACCAACTGTTGCTGGGTTGCAGTTGCAAAAGCAACAAGCAAACACTTACTCTCCCAAAAGAGTTACTAAGAGTCAGTCAGCTCTTAACCACCACACAAAAGCCAGGCCAGATTCTGGTCAGATGGTATTCCTCCAAGGGAAAGTAATCAGTAGCAGAAATAATAGTTTCTCTTTCTAGCCAGAGGTGCAGGGGACTGACTGTCAAAGTCTTTAACCAGTTTAAGAGAAGATGGGCTAGAAACCCATATGCTCACGTTCATCCTTTTTGGCTTTTAAGTACATGGTGCAGATCGTCTAGTTTGGAGTTAATTCAGCAATTCATTTTTAAATTTTGCTTTTTGGGGGCTACTTTCCTCACTAATTACCATTGCCTAATAATGTTATAAAAAAGACACGTGAACAAGATTCGATTTTAGGAAGTGTGAACTTCAGGGTACGCAATGATTCATTTTTGCCACATATACTGAGATACAGTGAAACACTATTTTGCCCACTGTCTAGGCAAATTATACGAGTACAATCACCCATTCATATATTCAACAGAAAATAAACAATGTGAAGAATTGTGTTAAAGTGAAAGTGCAGATTACAATAAAGGGCTAGGTTCACGAGGTAGAATGGGAAATTGCAACTATGCTCAACTTGAAAGATGCATTCAATAGGCTGATAACTGCAGGGAAGCAGCTATTCCAGAATCTGGTGGTCTGTGCTTTCAGCTTTAGTATCTTCTGCCCAACAGGAGAGGGAATGGTGTGAGTGATCATTGATTGTGTTGTGTTTAAGAAGGAACTGCAGATAATGCAAAATCGAAGGTAGACAAAAATGCTGGAGAAACTCAGCATCTATGGAGCGAAGGAAATAGGCGACATTATGTTGGCTGCTTTCCCAAAGCAGCATGAACTATAGATGCATGCAATGAGGGGGGGGGAGGTTGGTTTGCATGATAAACTGAGCTACATCCACGACTTGGCAAATTCCTGAGGACTTGGGCAAAGCAATTGTCAGAGCAAGTCAAGATATATTCCCATAGGTCACTTTCTATGAAACATTTAAAGAAATTGGTAAGTCATTGCAGACATGCTGAATTTCCCAAGTCTTGAGGAATGCTTGATGCAAAACAAAACTAGTATTTTTAGAACTAGAATCTCATTCAAAGAGGAAAAGTAGTTAAGCAAACCCATTTCAGCAGGTAATTTTTCCATAAAGAATCATATTCTTGGCACAGTAAGGCACCTGCCTCACCAATTATCCAAGTAGGTGTCAGCAGAGGATAGGAAACAATCCATACAAATTGGATGTTTGACTAAACTGTTTCAACAATACAAATGTGAATGGCTTTGCAAGAGGATGAGAATGAAATATATGCTTATTTCTCTCAAGAGGCTGAAATGCCAGAGGCAACCACCATGAATGGTCCACGGTCCAACAGCAACAAATTAAAGTTTTATAAACACATTCACATGTTATAGCATGTTAAAATTAACAGGTTTAAACGGTAGCCGACTGCCACAACTCTTCTAAAAATGTTTTAATCAAAACAAAGATATAAATCAAAGATAGACACAAAAAGCTGGAGTAACTCAGCGGGACAGGCAGCATCTTTGGAGAGAAGGAATGGGTGATGTTTTGGGTCGAGACCCTTCTTCAGACTGGTTAGGGATTAAAGGAAACGAGAGATATAGACAGTGATGTGTAGAGATAAAGAACAATGAAACATGCCATTGTAAGCTGTTTGTCGGGTGAAAATGAGAAGCCAGTGCGACTTGGGTGGCGGAGGGATAGAGAGAGAGGGAATGCCGGAGCTACCTGAAGTGAGAGAAATCAATATTCATATAACTGGGCTGTAAGCTGCCTAAGTGAAATACGAGATGCCGTTCCTGCAATTTGCTTTTAGCCTCACTCTGACAATGGAGGAGACCGAGGACAGAAAGGTCTGTGTAGGAATGGGAATGAGAATTAAAGTGTCCAGCAAGCGGGAGATCAGGTTGGTTCACGCGGGCTGAGCGAAGGTGTTCCGCGAAACGATCTCCCCGTCTAAGATTGGTCTCGTCGATGTATAAGAGTCCACTTCTTGAACAACGGATACAGTAGATGAGGTTGGAGGAGGTGCAAGTGAACCTCTGCCTAATCTGAAAGAACTGTCAGGGTCCCTGGACAGAGTCAAGGGAAGATGTATAGCGACAGGTGTTGCATCTTCTGCAGTTGCAGGGGAAGGTACCTGGGGAGAGGGTGGTTTGGGATGAGTTAACCAGGGAGTTGCGGAGGGAACAGTCTCTGCGGAAGGCGGAAAGGGGTGGAGATGTTAATGTTTAATGTTTTATGTATCATTCTTAACTGTCACTGTATGTCATGGTGTCACTTGCGGGTGGAGCACCAAGGCAAATTCCTTGTTTGTGAATACTTGGCCAATAAACGTATTCATTCATTCAGTTGAGAAAATGTGGCTAGTGGTGGGATCCCGGTTGAGGTGGCGAAAATTTCGGAGAATTATGAGAATCACATGGAAACCAACCTAACTGCTAGATTTTTATAATCATTATCCTTTACACCCGCTACATGCCCCAGCATTCATTATACTCTTAATATTGTTAAAGAGCTGGATGAATGCTCTGCTCCCCTCAATATTAGAATTTGTTTAGGCAGGATATAGAAATGACTTTGATGTTCAAAGCCACACAGCTGCAACTTTGGATGCTTGGCACAATGCAAAAAAAACACTGGCTTAAGTTTCACTCTGCACCAGGTTTTAGCCATGCAGGTTCTCCCCAGTTGCAAGGCACGACTTATGCATTCAAAGCGTTTGGGAGAACATCAGGATGGATTTTCTAGTTGCTGCGGGGGCTTAGGACATATTCTACCTAATGGGAACACCGTTCCCCTGCAATATCATTGCATCTTGCGGAGAAATCTGAATGATTGCATTAATAATCCTGGTTTAACTGCACATTGCCCTTTGATCGTCAATGTTATGATTTTAATGTATCGCCAAGTGACTGCATGTCCAACCTAGTTTAGTTTATTGTCATGCGTACAGTGAAAAGCTTTTTGTTGCGTGCTAACTAGTTCATGAGGGGAGAGGTTTTGAACAGTTCTCAGAAACTGAACCCTTCTTAAATCATAAGAATTCTAACAATTCCTTTTCATCCCTTCTTTCATCAAAACAAACAAATGCAACTACTTGAAACCTTGATTAAAATGTAAATATGCATTGTTGTAGACTACGGGAGAGGAAATCAAACTTAGTCTAAGTAACAGAACAATGTGTGACGTGATTGGGAATTGACGTGCTCTGATTTTCTCTACAATATTTGATGACACTTGTCTCAATTTCCAATACAGTAGATTAGGAAGCTCTAGTTAACTCAGTTTTCACGATAATTAAATCAGTTGATGTTGCAACTACTTAAATAACTTACTACTCATGAAGACTGAATTAGAAAATTGTATGTTTTTTTATTCTCTTATAGGACATGAACTATTTGAAAATATAAACAATGATTTTAAAGAAGGAAAATCTTAACAAAACAATGTATTCATTTTAAGCATGATATATTTTAATCAGTAGATGCTTTCACTCTCAACAATTCCCATTCTCAGTTCTGAGAGGAACAACAATGACAAATGTATTATTCTCTCTCACAGAAATTGCCCCGGCTAGTTGCATATTTTTCATTTTCCATCTATTTTCAGTATTTTTCCATCAGTAAATTAACAAATGCAAAGGTACATAGCAAGAAATGTCGTTGCTATCACAAAGATAGCTTTCGAAACTGCAAGAAATTTTACTATATTTTAACAGCTATCATTTTAGGTAGATTACGGCATTCTTATAAATGAAAATTTAAATCCATATTTCCAGTAATTGTAAAACTCTATCCCTGGTAACATCTAAATTAAGGCAGACTCGTCGCAACAAATTTCACGTTGATAACGGGAGCATTATATCACTCACAAGATCACAGATATCTGAAAAAAAATCATTTTACACATTGATCACGATTTGAATTTTTTTGCCAAATCTGTTCATTTTTGTTAGGCTAATTAAGTTTCTTTAACAGAATGCTCAATATTTCACATTGTTAATAAATGCGATGCATCAGGTTAGGAGATAGATATTGCTATGACTGACCAGTGGGTGACAGATTACACTGATGAAAGGATTACAGAGAGTAAGAGTTGTTTGAAATGCATTATTCAAACTAAAATAAAGGCAGTCATTGCAAAATTGTGAAGTTTTAAGAGGTCACTGCCCATTTTTTGAACAAGGGCATCAAATTCAATTGTTTCTAGTTTGTACTGTTATAGAATTTTTGTCAGGCAACACGAAAGATAAACATTTTAGGTTGATGACTTTTCATCATCACTGTCATTTGAGCCCCAAAGAGCACACTCAATTGTTTCCAAATTACTTGCATTAGATAAACAAAAACAGTGCAGTCAAGGAAAATTGACGTGCAAATTGTTTTAAACATTAAAAACAAAGTAACTGCCCTTTCATTACCTCTTTCACTGCACTCTGAAGCATGAAGTAGTAAACTTATGTTTTCCATTAAACTTAAAAAACTAAAGTATTAAAATTCATATTTTAATTAACATTAAAATAATTTGGATAAACAAATTGAGAGAATGTAAAGGGCTTCAATTGATCCATTGGGAGTAAAGCTGATGTACGATGGGAATTTTCCACACTGATACGCTCCAAGTCTAGCACCCTGGGAATGTTGATATGAATACAGCAGTTCATTTTCTTCAGTTGACAGAACGATAGCTCCAGGGAATATATTAACAGAGAACACAAGCACAGTTTGGAATTTATTTCAAGGAAAACAAGAGGTTTAAGTTCATGAAATAGCCTATCACCAAGTAAAATTCAGTGCAATTGTAATATTAATTCAGTAATATGTAGTTGCAGCTCATGGAGCCAACCGCATCCATGTGATTACGCTGTAGTCTTAAATGTATAAAGTAAAAATATAATCTGTGCACTACCACTGATTTTATTGCCCTTTAATCATATCTTAAAATATAAGCTCACGACAGAGGTAATGACACTTTACCGCTTTCAATGCAATTCAGGATAACTATATAGAGCATACAAATCAATGAATGGAATGAGGGAAGAATCAGAATTGTTATGACACAAGTCATTCTGCCACCTACACTTTGCCAGTTCCCTGAAGAATAATCACATTGGCCACATTTCCCCTATTGCTCTGCAAATTATCCCCTCTTCTGCATGTCCAATTCCTTTCTCAACATTCTGATTGATTGCATTACCACCACCTTCAGGCAGCGAATTTCAGCTCATTACTATTGTATTTAAGTTTTTTTCTTCACATTCCCATTGTGTGTGTTGCTTTAAAGGGGGGAAAGGGTAACTAGAGAGATAGTGGAACCTCTCAGGAAAAATCACTTCTGTGAGGAGCTGCAGGAGATAGGCAAGGTCCTAAATGAGTATTTCTTCTCTGTATATACCGAGGAGAAAGACAGTAGGACGGAGGAAATTGGAGCAATCACTGGAAGTGTCTTGAGAGCAGTCAGGGTTACTGTCGAAGAAGTATTAAAGGTACTGGCGTGTTTGAAGGTAGACAAATCTCCAGGTCCTGATCTGATATATCCGAGGACATTGTGGGAAATTGGAGAGGAAATTGCGGGAGCCCTGGTTGAAATTTACGAGTCATCCTTAAATACAGGAGAGGTGCCGGAAGACTGGAGGGTGGCAAATGTTGTACCTCTTTTCAAGAAGAGCAGCAGAGAAAATGCTGGGAACTACTTCTTGCGTATGGCGTGCACAGCCTAAAGTTGTACGTCAGGTTAGACATCCAGGCCAGGACAGCATCAGTTACTAGGTGGATGGCTTTGATGCCACCAGGGGAAAGCCTCAGTGAACAGTCATTCACGATGTGTGGGATGGTCTGGTCTGGATGTCCACAGTCGCAGGCAGGGCTGTCTGTCATCCTCCACATGCAGGTGATGGGCTGTTCTTGCATGGAGGATGCGGATTCTGTTCAGGGTTAGCCATTGCTTGCGATGGAAGTCAAATCCCGGTGGTTTCACTGTGGGTCTGTGATGACCTCTCCGTTGTTGGTGTTGCATCTTTCCAGGCTCTGCGCCACTCAGTCTTGGACTCAAAGTCTTCCAGGGATTTGACTGAAGACCAGAAGGATTTGTAGGACTTCAGGCGCATGTTGGGCAGATTGTTCAAGTCAGCATGGATGAGTGTGGGGGTTAGGTGAAGGTCAGGGTTAGCCTCGATGGTGCACCAATCTTTCAACACCCTCTCCCTTCTGTGTATGCTGGGAGGGGCGATATGAGAGAGGACAGGGAGCCACTGCAAAGGTGTTGACTTAAGTGTCCCTGTGACTTTCAGTTTATCAGCCACCCTCTTCAGGTGTTCACGATAGGTGAGGATGCGATCCAGGGTGACTCAGGGGTACTTGGGGAATTCTTCATCGGCTTACCACAAAAGGACATTCGGAGCTTTGCATTGGCCAGCCGAACTATAGGCCGGTGAGCTTAACATCTGTAGTTGGTAAGTTACTGGAGAGTATTCTGAGGGACATGATATACAGGCATTTGGATGGGCAAGGGCTGATTAAAGATAGTCAGCATGGTTTTGTACGTGGGAGGTCGTGTCTCACAAATCTGATTGATTTTTTTTGAAGACGTGACCAAAAAGATTGATGAGGGCAGAGCTGTAGATGTTGTGTACATGGACTTAAGTAAGGCGTTCGACAAGGGTCCGCATGGTAGGCTGCTCTGGAAGGTTAGATCGCATGGGATCCAAGGAGAGTTAGCTGAGTGGATAGCAAATTGGCTCCATGGAAGGAAGCAGAGGGTAATTGTGGAAGGTTGCTTCTCAGATTGGATGCATGTGACTAGTGGTGTGCCTCTGGGTTCCGTGCTGGGCCCGTTACTGTTTGATACAAAAGTTAGTGGTTTTGCAGATCGTGAAGATGGTTGTGAACGATTGCAACAGGATCTGGATCGATTGGCCAGGTGGGCGGAGGAATGGTTGATGGGATTTAATACAGAGAAATGCGAGGTGTTGCATTTTGGGACGTCGAACAAGGGCAGGACCGAGACAGTAAATGGTAGGCCTCTGGGTAGTGCTGTAGAGCAGAGGGATCTAGGAGTACAGGTGCATGGTTCCATGAAGGTTGAATCACAGGTATATAAGGTGGTCAAAAAGGCTTTTGGCAATTTGGCCTTCATCAGTCAGCGTATTGAGTATAGAAGTTGGGAAGTCATGTTGCAGTTCTAAAGACGTTGGTGAGACCACATTTAGAATAGTGTGTTCAGTTCTGGGCACCATGTTATAGAAAAGATATTGTCAGCTTGAAAGGGTTGAGAAAAGATTTACGAGGGATGTTGCCAGGACTAGAGGGTGTGAGCTTATAGGGAGAGGTTGAGTGGGTTGAGTCTCTATTCCATGGATCACAGGAGGATGACAGAGGTATACAAAATCATGAGAGGAATATATCGGGTAGATGCACAGAGTCTTGCACAGAGTAGGGGAATTAAGAACCAGGGGACATAGGTTCAAGGTGAAGGGGAAAAGATTTAATAGGAATCAGAGGGGTACGTTTTTCACACAAAGGGTGGTGGGCGTATGGAACAAGCTGCCAGAGGAGGTAGTTGAGGCTGGGACTATCCCATCGTTTAAGAAACAGCCAGGTACATGGATAGGACAGGTTTGGAGGGATATGGACAAAGCGCAGACAAGTAGGACTAGTGTAGCTGGGACACTGTTGGCGTGTTGGGCCAAAGGGCCTGTTTTCACACTGTTTCACTCTATGACTATGAAATCAGTGCCCGTCGCTTGAACATTCCACTAATGGGAACAGCATCCATCCATTGAAACCTCCTGCTAAACTAACCATGAAATTCTACACCTCTATCAAATCTATTCTCAATGTCCTTTACTGTAAGAGGAACAATCTCATCTTCTCTTCATCTTTCGCTGAAATCCTTGACCCAATGAACCATTCATACAAATATTTTCTCTCTAGGATCCTTGAATCCTTCTGAGAGCCAGGTGACCAGATGCAATATCTAGTTATGGCTGAATCAGTGTCTTGTTTTTGTACCCAATACCTCTATGAATCTGACATTCTCATATGCAGATATCCTATCTACTCAACCAGCCATTTCCAAAGATTTATGCACCCAGATCTTTGTGTTGCTACATATACTTTAGATCTGTGCCATTTAGTCTACACAATCTCATTTCATTTGTTGTCAAAACATATCACATTTCTTGGTATTAAATTGCATTTGCCACTCGACCTAAAGGGATAACATTAAAGCTTATAATAGTCACCATGTTCCAGGTTCAAGTTTTAATTTTTGCTTAATTAATAATTGTATAACTCATGGGTTTAACAATCTGAATGCACTACTGGTTGGCACTAAAGTAGTGAACATTCAAGCTTGAATTATAAACCTTGAAAGCAATTCTACGCTTCTAGGAATTAACTAGTCGATCACTATTCACTAGTCGATTCACTGTGTTCACTATTCTGTGATTGATGCCATATCTTTAAAGTAACACTCTGGTTCAACAGGCAATGTAGATTCTCACCCCCAAACACTCCCTTTTAGTTATATTATTATACTCAATGCAAAAGCGTCTACTTCTACACAGCTCTAATTTATTCCTCGCTTCTTCCACACCCTCAACGATTGAAGACATTAATCAACACAGTAGTGACTGGTTTTGTCTGCAGCTGAAGTAAAGACCTGTTGATTACTTTCCTCTCGTACACTCCAAATAATGCATTGTTCCAGTGCAATAGTTACGGTTTGAACTGTTAAAAGCCATTTATAATGGGTGCAGATGTTACATCAGGGTTTGAGGTAAATAGCGCCACACATAGCTGACAAACATCTGAACTGTTGTTTTTCCTTACTCTAGCGCATAGTGGTAAAGATCAACTGAGGTACTTACATTTTACACACCATCCTTGAAATCAGTAACCATGGTATAAGATAGAATGCATGCTCCTAGCAATTCTTTTGGGTCGACTATTACAGTTGTTTCCCTATCTGAAAATGCGCCAGAACTCTTCATTTAGCACAAATTGCAGCCTCGATATTAATTAAAATGCTATACATGAAGATGGTCAAAAAGTTAATCGTTTCCTAATTGTACAAGTAATTGATTTGTGAATAAGCAGGAAATTGTTCTATATGTAGCTTCTGAAATCAGGTTAAAAACAGATGCTGCACAGAATGTAAGAAAATACAGGATGGGAATTTGAAATCTGGCTTTAGTCACCCATTGCCTTTTACTTAAAAATCGACCACCTGGATCAACTTCCATGAAATCGAGTCCATCACACTTCCCACTAGTGGCTCCATCTACACTTCACTTTGCCTTGGAAAAGCAGGCAACATAATCAAAGACTTGTCCCACCCTGGTCATTCCTTCTCCCGTCAGAAAAAGGTACAGAAGCTCGACACCAGACTTAGGATCAGCTTCTTCCCCTCCATTATTGGGCTTTGAATGGTCCTTCTATAAGTTAAGGTACTGATCAATTCATGTATGAGAATACTGGACTTTGTCTGAGAAACGATGCTGAGAACCATATTCTGCACCCTACCTTCCTCATTGCTCTATCTAGATTCAAGATTCAATTTAATTGTCACATGTACCAATTAAGGTACAGTGAAATTTGAGTTACCATACAGCCATACTAAGTAAAAAAGCAAAAATACACAACACATAAAATAAAGTTTAACATAAACATCCACCACAGTGGAATCAACATTCCTCACTGTGATGGAAGGCAATAAAGTTCAGTCATCTTCCTCCTTTGTTCACCCATGGTCGGGTCATTGAACCGCTGCCGACTGTCCAATGTTCAAGCTTTCTCATTGGGATGATCGAAACTCCGGCGTCGGGACCGATTAGAACACTCCACGGGCCTGGAGCTCCCAAGTCGTCCGCTTCTTACCGAAGACCGCTGCTTCACGACGTTAGTCCACAGGCCCCACAGTCGGAGCTCCAACACTGGCGATCCTCAGCAAAAGATCCCAGGCACCGCGATGGTAAGTCCGTGCCGCACCCGCGGCTTGAAGCTCCGGGCTGGTCCCCAGGGAAGGCCGCACCACTTCACGTTGTAGGCCGCGGGGGGACGACGGAGATGCAACACAGAGAAAAATCGCATCTCGTCGAGGTTATTGACTGGAACAAGTTTCCCCCAATCCCCCCCACATAAATCATACCAAGAGACATTAAAACATTCAAGACATACTTAAAATAATAAAAACAGAGAAAGCACAAGACAGACTGCTGGCGAGGTGGCCATTACGGGTGCCACCCGGTCGGTGGTTATTGTACTCGAGTTTGAATTAATCGCTGTGTGGATGGCATGCAAAATAGTTTTTCCACTATACCTCCGTGTGACAATAATAAACCCAAACCTATTCTTAGTTGGTAAAGACATTACTTAGTTAAGCGCCAAAATACACAATTTCCCGACTTTTGATTTTAAAGTATTCCACACTATAAAACACTTTAAATTGCAGCTCGAAAGGAAGAGCCCCATCCGATTCACACACAGCAAACTTCAACACTGCAGCACTCCCTCAGTGATAAGCTGTCCAGACTGTTGTAATAAAGTCTTTGAATTGGAAGCTCAACCGACAATTTGGCCCACTAATAGAAACAACTGAAACCTAGCTGACAGCAGCTCAATGTATTATTTGCTTTTAACTGAAGAAGGCCAAACACACATCAGTGAGTTTGTTTATCTGTCCTCCTTACAATGGTAAAGGTGCAGTTTAACCATGGTAAATTGATTCTACAACACCACCACAAGTTGTTCAGTCTGCTAAAACCGTGGTGGCCTAAGAGAAATATCATCTTAGCAATCTCAATGGTCCAATTTTCACTGAAATGGCTGACATCAGCAAGAACTGGCACCCAAATGATTTGTTATCCTATAATGGTTGTAAATGCACAAGCGGTCTCAACTATGTTTGTCTAATGGCCAAAGAACCCAGTCATATTCACTAACCATCATGTCAACACTGGCAAAATGCTAGATAGAAGGTAGTCACTACTGGCAGAACAGTTCAAGCTAGTAACTAAGAAAGGAAGAAGGAAGACAAACAGAACTGACTTTACTTTTAATGAAATCTTTGACATGTTTGTTATTGATAATATACTTTAACTTGGTAATGAAAGTTAAATATCAAACTACTTTGCATTCTAAAAACAACTGATGAACCATCAACTGAATGACCAACAAGAAAATAAAACCTTGGTGAAATTGAAAAGTGGCAATAAATGAGTGTTAAGGGCCTGTCCCACTTTCACGACCTCTGCCGAGTTTACCCTTGACTCATACTCGCAGCATGGTCGTCACAAGGTCGTAGGAGGTCATAGGTAGGTCGTAGGTACTCGTGGCACCAAGTGGCGTTTTTTCTAGCATGATGAAAAATGTCCACGAGTAAATAAGGCCGTGAATTAGGTCGTGAAAGTGGGACAAGCCCTTTATTTCATATGATGAACATTGTTACATCTTAGTAGTAGCATTAGTAACTGGGGAGTTTTGTTAAGATTGCTCCCTGGCTTTATAAAGATAAAAGATTACTAAAATTAGATTAGAAATATTTAAAAGTCTGTAAATTTACTGATGTCATGGAAATAAAATGTAAATATGCTGAAAAATGAATTCAATATTCAATATGAAATACTATGTTCAGTCTGATGATAGTAACCAGAATATGGTATCTAAAGAGTTCAGAATGGAAAATCAGAGAAGGAAGACTATCATTGACAATAGTTCCGTTCGTGCAGACCAGTTACAAAGACAAACGGTAAGGCTTGATGCATGGCCAGGTCAATATGCAAGTGGCTGCGACTGTTAGTTTATATTTCTGACTTTTGAAAGGGACAAGAGATAAAATGTAATATAACTGGAAATGTTTCAAAAATAATATAGTTTTAAAAGTCCTATATACACTTCTAAAATAAGTAAAATTGATAGCTTAAAATTACTCACCCATAACTAAAAGTTAATGCAGTACACTGTTTACTTGCTATAATGAATGTTTCTCATTCTGTATTCTTACAAAAAGTAAAGCAGTCCATTATTTATGTTTAATACTTTCTAATAGTTTTTTTTAATTCTTTGGTGTCATAATGTTATCTGTAATAGCAATCACAACTTTATTAGCCAGGTCAAAATACAAATTAACCAATTATTTCCAGACAATCAGCCATTACAGTAGGCAGTTTTTCCAGGGAAAAGTGGAGCGAAATCGACTGGGGACCTCAATCTGATGAAGAGTCCTAATCTGTAACATTCTCTTTCATTTTCCTCCACAGATGCTGCTAGACCAGCTGGGGAGGGGGAGGGGGAGGGAGTCCAACCACACGGAGGCCAATTAACCTACTCGTCACTTTAATTCCATGTTTCATGTATTTTGGGTTTTTATGACAGTTGGCAGATCAATTTACCCCCTGGGGATAAATAAAGTTCTATCGTATCGAAGGTAGACACAAAATGCTGGAGTAACTCAGCGGGACAGGCAGCATCTCTGGAGAGAAGGAATGGGTGACGTTTCAGGTCGAGACCCTTCTTCAGATTGATGTCAGGGGAGTGGACGGGACAGAGATAAGAATATAGTCGGAGACAGTAAGATTAGTTAGAGAGGGGATGGAGAGAGAGAGGGAAAGCAAGCGCTATTTGAAGTTAGAGAAGTCAATGTTCATACCGCTTTCATATTTTATACCTAAGCGAAATATGAGGTGCTTTTCCTCCAATTTGCATTAGGGTTAGGGTTACTCACTCTGGCAATGGAGGAGGCCCAGGACAGAAAGGACAGATTGGGAATGGGAGGGGGAGTTAGTGCTGAGCAACCGGGAGATCATGTAGGTTAAGGCGCAGTGAGCGGAGGTGTTCAGTGAAACGATCGCTGAGCCTGCGCTTGGTCTCGCCGAATTACGAGTTGACATTTGGAACTGCGGATAAAGTAGACGAGGTTGGAGGAGGTGCAAGTGAACCTCTGACTCACCTGAAAAGACTGTCGGTGTCCTTGGATGGAGTCGAGGGGGGAGATAAAGGGACAGGTGTTGCATCTCCTGCAGTTGCATGGGAAAGTACTTGGGGAGGGGGTGGTTTGGATGGGAAGGGACAGGTTGACCAGGGAGTTGCGGAGGGAATGGTCTCTGCGGAAAGCAGAAAGGGGTTGAGATGGGAAGATGTGGCCAGTAGTGAGATCCCGTTGGAGGTGGCGAAAATGTTGGCGGATTATATGCTGTGTGCGATGGCTGATGGGGTGGAAGTCGAGGACAAGGGGGACTCTGT
This sequence comes from Malacoraja senta, assembly GCA_038087875.1. NCBI lineage: Eukaryota > Metazoa > Chordata > Chondrichthyes > Rajiformes > Rajidae > Malacoraja > Malacoraja senta. Next base: position 9,320,459 of record CM075989.1, on the reverse strand, counting down.
CCTTGTTATGAATGGGGGGGGGGGGGGGAGCGAGACCTGCGCTGCGGGATATCGAGGAAACCCTAGTGAGAACCTCATCTATAATGGAAGAGAGGAACCCCAGTTTCCTAAAGAATGAGGACATCTCTGATGATCTGGTAAGGAAAACATCATTCTGGGCGCAGATGCGGCATAGATGGAGGAATTGGGAGTAGGGGATAGTCTTTACAGGAATCTATCCTATCGTATCGTTCTTCTAGCACTTTATTTTTTGCTCAGATTCCAGCATCTGCAGTCTCTTGCTTTCTTGTTTCTATGCTTAAATCAGTGCTTAGTTGTGACCAGTATATTTTCTGGACACGTGCAGGCAACATATCCAAACAGACCAGATCCAAACAAGGAAAAATTCATACCCAAGATTCAAGAGAATCAAGGGTGTTTAATTGTCATATGTGCTGATGATAGAACAATGAATTTCTTACACAAATAAATATACAAAATCAATTAATTAAAACTAGTGCCAAAAAAAAAATCTTTAGATCAACCAAGTTCATTGGTTATGTTGTGTAGTGTTCAAGAGCCTGATAGTGTTGGGAAGAAGCTGTTTTTTAACCCTGTGATCTCAGTTTTCCAACTCCTGTACCTTCTTCCCGATGGTAGGAGTGAAATGAGAGCATAACCAGCGTGGTATAGGTCTGAGATGATGCTGGCTGTTTTGTTGGCAATGCCTCCCATAGATCCCTTTGATGGTGGAGACATCAATACCCATGACAACTGGGCAGCGTCATGTAACCTCTTTTGTTCCTGAACGGTGAGTTGACGAACCAGACCATGATGCAGCCAGTCAATACTCTCTACTATAGAAGCTCATCAACATTCTGAAGAAGTCTGAAGAAGGGTTTCGGCCCGAAACGTTACCTATTTCCTTCGCTCCATAGATGCTGCTGCACCCGCTGAGTTTCTCCAGCATTTTTGTGTACCTTCTGAAACTACTCAATCTTCTGAGGAAGTAGAGGTGTTGATGGGCTTGCTTTATGATTGCATCAACATGCTGGGACCAGGGCAGATCTTCAGAGACAGGCACGCCCAGTAACTTGAAGTTGTTGAATCTCTTCACTACCAACCAGTCAATGAAGACAGGTTTGTGGATACACTATTTTCCCTATTCTAAAGTCAACAATTAACTCCTTGGTGTGGCTGCCATTGAGAGGAGGTTTGTTGTTAGAGCACCAATCAGATTGTTAATATCCTTCCTCTTCAACAGCTGATTATTACTCATTCAACACTGTCACTTTACAAGAATGATCCCAGGAATTAGTAGGTTAACCTATGATGGGCACTTGTCAGCACTAGACCTGTACTCATTGGAGTTTAGTAAAATGGGGGGGACCTCATTGAAACATACAGAATAATGAAAGGCTTGAATATAGTGGATGTGGGTGGGAGAGTCTAGGACTAGAGGTCATAACCTCAGAATTAAAGACATTCTTTTAGGAAGGCGATGAGGAGACATTTCTTTAGTCAGAGGGTCGCGAATCTGTGGAATTCTTTACTACAGAAGGCTGTGGAGGCCAACAGTGGATATTTTTAAGGCAGAGATAGATAGATTCAGATGTCAGAGGTTATGGGGAGAAGGCAGGAGAATGGGGTTCAGAGGCAAAGAAAGATCAGCTATGATTGAATGGCAGAGTAGACTTGATGGGCCAAATGGCCTTATTCTACTCCTATTCCTTATGACATGACTTAATTGGCGGAGTTGGAACTTGTGTATGTGGAATATTGCGTGTAGTTCTGGTCACCCCATCACAGGAAGGATGTGGAGGCTTTGAAGAGGGTGCAGAGGTGGTTTACCGGAATGCTGCTTGGATTAGGTTTCAGCTACAGGGAGAGGTTGGATAAACTTAGATTATTTTCTCTGAAACGTCAGAGGTTGAGGAGAGACTTGATAGAAATATATAAAATAATCAGGAGCCAAGATAGGATAGACAGTCCTAATCTTTTTCCCAGGGTGGAAATGTCCAGAACTAGAGGGCATAGTTATATGGTGAGGGGGGGGGGGGGATGTTAAATTGAGATGTGCAGGTTAAGTTGTTCCCTTAAAAAGTGGTGGGGGCCTGGAACACATTGAGAGGGGGTAAGGGGGGGGGGGGGGTTGGGGGGGCAGGGCAGCGGAGGCAGATACGATAGTTGCATTCAAGAAGCTTTTAGATAGGCATATGGAAGTGCAAGGAACAGAGGAATATGGATCATGTATGGGCAGATTAGATCAGTTCAATTTAGCATTATGTTCGGCACAAACATTGTGCGCCGAAGGGGCAGTTCCAGTGCTGTACTGTCTGCGTTCTAATGTAGACAGTCATGGGTATAGAGCAAGTAATTTTATAACGAGAAGTTACATAACGCTGCAGACATAATAGCCTGGTTGCACATTCCTGATATCACTTAGCAAAATAACAGTTTGAGGACCCATTTTGTAATAAGACAGTGAAAGTTCTGGTAACTTGAGTACAAGTTATTACAACCCATTTCGTAATAAGGCATTGAGTGCTGGTAACTCCATTGATGTAACTATATATAGAGAGAGAGAGTTCTTCAAATACATCTGCATAACAGGCAATGGAAAAATACTAGATTTGCTGCATTTACAGTAAACAAAAATGCAAAGTTAAACTGTTGCAAGCATGAACATTCTGTCAGATTAGCAAATATTTAGACTATACCCTTTGAAACAGGAGCCAAACATTCTGAGCACAAAAATCTAAAATTTAAACCAAGAGGAAGACAACTGATTGAAAGGATTTTTTAAAATATTACAGCATTGTTATATAATTAGCCTTTTACTCCAATTAGTACATTTATATTTGGACCAGATTGTTGGTGTCAAGCAACATGTGCATCTAAGTTGACAGGTTAGCATCCTAACCCTATGTGCACATTTGAAACATTCAGCAACAAGGTGCTCAAAGTCTGCAATACCGAATACTAAATGCAACTTGCACCAAAATTGCAGCACTGACCCTGCTTACAAAAACTGATTGATAATCTCACTGCCAGCATTTTCACTTGCTTCAGATTCCATTTTGCGACTTTTCTGATTATCATGAAATATCAGTTCCCCTTACACATTCTCTTCTGCTATAACTAAACTTGAAATTGTTTCACATCAATAGAATCTATGCTTACCCATATTGCTCAGTTTCCCTTCTGAGGAGCACCAGTAATCTCCACCTTCATTAGTATGAAATTAATTCTTTCAACCTGCAATAATAGACAAAAGAAAAAGGGCATGGACTTCCTTACTAGACATTAATCTTTATTCGTAGTTCACCTCCCTAACACTTGGGATCAGCCTTATTATTCCCAGTCATCTTCCAATATTTTTTCTATGATGCGCTGACTCAAATTGAGTTTGATATTCTAGGTCTACACATTTACCCAAATTCTGAAGACTACAATCAGCTTTTATAAATCAATACCACTCCACAAATGTTCATCTACATTAACCAGGCATCGAAAGTAACAATTTCAGTGACTCGTATTCCCTTCACTACTTGAATAGATTAGATTTTAAATAAGAAATTAATCTTTAAATAGTTTGCTCATAGCACAAACTGTATAAGTGCTTAGATAATTGTGTAGCTAAATGTTGTGCATTTTGATGAAATCACTCTACTACTTTCTTATCCAAGTACCCGAACGAATGTATTTTAAATATTGCAATTGTATGCCTCCATCACCTTCACTAGCAGTTTGTTCCAGCACCCTGTGTAAAACATTTGTTCCTCAGATCTTCTTTAAATATTTTCCCCAAACCCGTCCTCTAATGTTAGATACCCCTACCCTTGGACAAAAATTGTTACAATCTACTATCTATGCCCCTGATAATTTCATAACCCTCTTAGATCATCCCTCAACCTCCTAGATATCAATAACAATGTCAGCCTATTTAATCTCTCCTTGTAACAAAAGCACTCCATTGCAGGCATTCTGATTAATTTCTTTCTAGTGCTACCGCATGCTTTCTGTAGTTTGGTAACTAGAATCGCACTCAATATTCCAATTGTGCCTGAACCAATGTTTTGTACAACTGCATACAACCCAAAGTCCCAACTCTTATATTCAATCGGTGCAGATGAAGATAAGCAAACAAGCATCCGCAGCTTCTTGTTTCTTCATTAAACACATTCACTACAATATCCACTTGCGATTCTTTTCAAGAAGCTATGAATTTGTTTCCCAATGTCCATTTGTACATCAATGCAAAGGTCCCTGCCATTTACTGTACATGACCAGCCAGCATTAGACTACACAAAGTGCTTTACTTCATACTTGTTTGGATTAAATTTGATCTGACACCACTCTGCCCCACTTTCATGCTGATTTATGTTCCTAGGCAACCATCATCATTACCTACAACTCAACCAACCTTCAAATCATCAGTAAACTTACCAGTCAACAAACATTCTCAACCAAGCCATTGACATATACACATGACAAACAATAAGGCCCCAGCGTAAGATCTATGTGGACACCGCCACCTACAGATTTCCAGTTAAGTCTGCCTTCCATCGCCAAGCCAGTTATGGATCCCATGTGCCCTAACTATCTAGAGGAGCCGTGCAGGACTTGTTAAAAGTCTTTATAAATTTCAGGTATACAACATCTATTGCCTTGTCTTTCTAAATTTACTTAGCAATATCCTCAGGAATCTTGGATGTAAGAGTCAACATTTGCCGTTCACACTGCCCTTAAACGGCTCCTGCCTTTCCAAGTAATTATAAATCCAGTCTCAATTTTATCCTAGATGGATCAGTGGTCTGTAATTTCCTGGCTTATCCTTACCATAAATCTTGTATACGGAAACAATTCGGTCTTCCAGTACCTCGCCAATGTCTAAATATGATGCAAAAATCTTTCATCAGAACCCCAGCAATCTCCTCCCTTGCTCCTCATAATACTTGGGATAGATCTCATCTGGTCCTGTGAATTTGTCCATCGTAACATACATCATATCTTTAAGATCCGTCCCCACTTTTCTGAAAACCTCCACCATCAACCCTATACCCAAACACAACAAACCCACCACCCACAACGACTGGCGATCCATGGCATTGACACCCATCATCAGCAAATGTTTTGGGGCTCATGTTATCGACCTCCCCGTGGTGAGCCCTGTCAACTGACCTCAGTCAGGTGAACGACAACAAACAGAGATAGCAGTAGAGCCGCAGCTTGGAGCCAACCCGGAGCAAGCGCCCTTTTTAGGTCGGGCACCCACGGATGTCGAACCGGATGGCATCACCCTGCTACAGACTCCTGCTGCCTCAAACGCAAGAAAAAGCAAATGCTTTGAGAAGCTAGTCAAGGACATAATCTGCGCCTCACACCCTTCACACTGCCCTCACCCACCTGGACAAGAGGAACACTTATGTTAGGATGCTTTTCATAGACTACAGTTCAGCATTCAACACAATTGTGCCCTCTAAGCTCATAGGCAAGCTCCTGGACCTGGGGCTGAACGCAGGCCTGGATCCTGGATTTCCTGACGGGATGACCCCAGGTGGTGAGGATCGGAGACCACACTTCCACAGCCCTCACCATCGGCGCACCTCAGGGAGTGTCCTCAGCCCCCTCATGTGCTCCCTGTACACCCACTACCACACGACACTAACACCATCGTCAAGTTCGCGGACGACACTACAGTCGTGGGTCTGATCACCAACGGGGCCGAGTCGGCCTACAGAGAGGGGGTAGTGACCCTGACACGGTGGTGCCAGGCCAACAACCTCTCTCTCTCAACTTCGACAAGACCAAGGAGGTGATCGTCCACTACTGGAGGTGGAGGTGGGGGCGGGGCCGCACCTCCCCATCAACATCAACGGTGTAGCGGTGGAGAGGGTGAAGAGCTTGAAGTTCCTCGGTGTCCACATGATAGAGGACCTGACCTGGACCACCCACATTTCCACCATCACAAAAAAGGCGTAACAGCACCTCTACAACCTCAGGCGACTGAAGAAATTCGGCCTGAACCCCAGGGATTTCTACAGAGACACCGTGGAGAGCATCCCGACAGGCTGTACCTCCACCTGGCACAGCAGCTGCACCAGCCACGCCCAAAGGGCCCTGTAGAGAGTGTTGCGGACAGCCCAGCGCATCACCGGGTGCGAGCTGCCCTCCCTCCAGGACATCTACTCCAGGCAGTGCATATGAAAAGCCCGGAGGATCATTAAAGACCCCAGCCACCCAGACCATGGTCTATTCTGCCTGCTGCCCTGAGGCAGAAGGTACCGGAGCATCAGCTCCCGTAACGCCAGACACTCTAACAGCTTTTTCCCGCAGGCAATCAGGCTGCTGAACCAACCAGCCCTGAAACTCACCTGAACTGGACTCCGTCTATAATTTAGTGTTCACTTTATAATTTAATGCATGCACTTGATAATTTAATGTTAAATGTACTGTACGGAATCCTCCAGCACAAGATTGTCACACAGGATTGTACCATGTATGGAAATGGCGTGGCAATAAACCCCTTGAATCTTCTTCAGCTTAGTCTGAAGTAGGGTCACGATTCGAAATGTCGCCTGTCCATTCCCTCTACAGATGTAGACTGTTCGCAGAGTTCCTCCAGCACTGTTTTTTGTTCTGGACTCCATTGCTTTTCAAATGCCTCCCACTTATTGTATGTTGTTTTTCCACTCTTGCAGCTGCTCCTAATCTACTTTCGTCAGGTTATGTCTTAAATGGATGAGGGCTGACTTCAATAGTTTAAGACCTTCTCTTAGTTTCACTTTTCCCACGACCTTAAACTTATCGAATTGTGGTCACTGTTAAAAGAATTCCTCCACTGATAATTCCACCACTTGCCCACCCTCATTCCCTTAAGTTGAGTGCAGCTTCCTCCCTATTAGGATCTTCTACATGCCACTTCAAAAACCCTCTCTGAATGTATTTAACAAATTCCACCCTGTCCAGGCCCCTTAACTATTCCAGTGAATATTGGAAATGTTTATATCTCGGATGACCTGTCCTGGACCCATCACACAGATTAAATCACTATGGCAGTGTGCCAGGGACTCTAAGTTCTTAAAACTTTGGCATGTCATTGAATACTCCAACAAACTCTACAGATGTACCGCAGACAGTATTTTGACTGATGGAACCTGGCCTGCTATAGCAATTCCATTGCACAGGAAAGCAAGGGGCTGCAGAGAGTGGTAGGCTCAGCCTAGTCCATGAGATGCCTCCAGCTGAAGGCAGCACAAATCTAGGAGCACCATTATCTCGGCTATGCCCTCTTCTCACTGCCATCATTAGGCAGGAAGTACAAAAGCTTAAAATGTCACACCACCAAATTCAGGAAAGGCTACTTTCCTACAACCACCAGGTTATTGAACGAACATGCAAAATCCTAATCGTACCTCGGCAACAGAACACCATCTCTTGCACTGCCATTAACTTGTTTTTTAAATGTATGAATAATAATAATAATAATAATAAGTTTATTTATATAGCACATTTTCCAATTGAATTAAAGCAAAAGCCAAAGTGCTTTACAGTTAACTAACCATACAAATAATAAAAATAGATAGAAAAAATGACAACACACTATAAGAGATTTTACACAAACACGAACATCCCCCCACAGTAGAAACTACACTCTCCACTGTGAGGGAAGGCACTAAAATGTCCAGTCCTCCTCCTCCTCCTCCTCCTAGTCCACCTGAGGTCGGGGCCAGTCTGAGGCCACTGCAGCCAGTCGCCGCAACGGCAGCCCGATGTTGTCTGCCCACCCGCATCGGGTGGAAAAGTCCTCAGCAGCTTGAAAATGTCTGAAGCGGCCGCTCCTTCCCCGGAGACTGCGACGCCCGCGGACTTCAGGTCGCGCCGGTTGGAGCTTCGACTCCGCGGTGTTCCTGATCCAGCGTCGCCCGCCCGCTGGATGGATGAAGAAGGGTCCCGACCCAAAACTTCACCTATCCACATTCTTCAGGGATGATGATCAACCTGCTGAGTTATTCCATCACTTTCTCTTTTTTCTAAATGTCTTTAAGCTGTTTTCTTTTCACTGTCTTGTAGAATTTATATATAACATGTTTTTGTGTGTGTCTGAGTCTATATGTTTGTGATGCTGCTGCAAGCAAGATTTTCATTGTACCTCATCGTACTTGTGCATGACAATAAACTTGCGTTGAATGTTAAAGGCACCCATCCTAGAACAAAGATCAAGTTAATTGAAGACAGAACAATTAGCCAAATAGATAATCTGAGATTTGACACTTTATGCAACCAAAATTTTGGCCTCTATTTAAAAAAAAAAAAAAAAACATTATTGTGCTCAACAAATTTAATGATCAGCATGACAAATGTTTCTTTTAAATAATTTCACCTGAGAGCTGTTCCAACAAAAAGATTGTGACCCACAGATATATTTCCTCTATTCATACACGTGAAAACAAAACTTATCCAATGCGGCCAGACAAGCTCAGGTGTTCCCTGCACGATAGCTGTTCAGACTCAGCTGGATGCGAGAACTAGTGTCAGTGCAGTGCAAAGAAAGGCCAAGACGACTCTTCCTACTATCTCATGCAGGAAAATTTGTTAAGGAGTAGCTTTCTGGCGGACATTGATTAGACTTGTGCAAATACCTTAACAGAGAGGAATGGAGGGTAGCCGAGACTTGAGAAATCAACCCAGGGCATTTGCCTTTATCTTCACAAAAGTAGGAAAATAATGAAAAATTCTACATTTGTTTTAATTATTTGAAGCAAACATAATGAAACAAGTTAACTGCAGTTGGTTCTGCAACAAATATTTGTTTTCCTCAGTGGAGACGTGCACTTCAATTTAAAGCTCCTGCCAATCACTGAACCATACGGCATAAGGTTAGAGGTCAACAACATGAGTGCACACAGCATTCCCAAGAATGGAAAAGGCTCCGGTACAATGCTTGAACATCTCAGTATATTTAAACAAATAAATCTTTAGTCATGTGCGGTAAAATACATTCAATGAATGCAAACCACAACTTTATCGCAACTGATAATGATAAATTCTTCATAGTGCAAGACAAACTACGTAAAGAAGATGGCAGGCTGCTCCTACACAAGGACATACACATACAATTCTCCCTCGATGTATAAGGTGGAAGTTGCTGTAAGGCAAGAAAATATATTAAATCATAATTGCTACATGTAATTCTACTTTTGACATTTAGTTGATATGTTCAAACTTACAAATGTACCAAACTTTCCTAATTCTGTGTTTTCACATAAAGCTACTTTTACGGCATAACAAATCAAGAGGGTACATAATTGCCAAGACGACTGACTTTTCCTCACCAATAAATTAATCTGAAAAGTTAACTTTCTCTGTCCACAGATGCTGCCTTTGCAACGTTTCACTTTTCAAGTTTGAACTTTCTAATCTATGCACAAATGTTGACTGCCATATGATGTCAGTTGTCTTTGTTGAGTTTCAATATCTTTTGAACATCAGACTCGTACAGCATGGAAACAGACCCTTCAGCCCAACTTGCTCATGCCAACCAAGATGTCCCATCTACTTTAGTCCCACCTGCTTGTGTTTGGCCCATATCCCTCTGAACCTTTCCTATCCATGTACCAGTCCAAACATCTTTTAAATGGTGTTTTAGTACCTGCCTCAATTACCTCCTCAGGTAGCTCATTCTAGGTTCAATTACCTCCTCGGGTAGCTCACCCACCACCCACTGTGTGAAAAAGTTGTCCCTCAGGTTCCCTATTAAATCTTTCTCCTCCCACCTTTAGCATATGTCTCCTGGGCTTGATTCCCCTCCTCTGGGTAACAGACTGTGCTTTTACCATATCTATTCTATATACATGACCATTACCCATATCATACTGATAGCTGATGACGTACACACCAATGCATTTCATATCAATGATCAGCCCCATTTTTCAAAAACTTCTCAGCATTTTCAGACAATTTTTGTGTCACATTGTTTAGATGTACTCTAATTAAAAAGAGAGGCCCAAAAACATTATAAATTTTGCTACTTTCCCCCAAATGTTGCCAGTTGCCTCTATTGACGGGGTGATTTAGAAGCAAATTAAACAGCTATCCCACACAATTTTGGGATGTGGGAGAATGTGCAAACAGAGGTCAGAATTGAATCCAGGTCACTGGAGTTGGGAGGCAGCAGCTTTTGTAGCTACATCATTGTGCCAGTGTTTGAAAGAGTGGAGTTAATGTGATAGAGAAACAAAAACAAAATCACAGAACAACAGGAAGATGCTCAGTATTTTTAATATTTTCTTCTTGCTGTTTTCTGCTTCTATCATGATTATGCAGAGGAACCATACATTTGGTGGCAAAAGCAGGAAAGTAGACTATTATCTGAATGGTGGCCGATTAGGAAAAGGGGAGATGCAACGAAACCTGGGTGTCATGGTACACCAGTCATTGAAAGTAGGCATGCAGGTGCAGCAGGCAGTGAAGAAAGCGAATGGTATGTTAGCATTCATAGCAAAAGGATTTGAGTATAAGAGCAGGGAGGTTCTACCGCACTTGTACAGGGTCTTGGTGAGACCACACCTGGAGTATTGCGTACAGTTTTGGTCTCCTAATCTTGGAAACATTCTTGCCATAGAGGGAGTACAGAGAAGGTTCACCAGAGTCCTGGGATGGCAGGACTTTCATATGAAGAAAGACTGGATAGACTCGGCTTGTACTCGCTAGAATTTAGAAGATTGAGGGGGGATCTTATAGAAACTTACAAAATTCTTAAGGGGTTGGACAGGCTAGATGCAGGAAGATTATTCCCGATGTTGGGGAAGTCCAGAACAAGGGGTCACAGTTTAAGGATAAGGGGGAAGTCTTTTAGGACCGAGATGAGAAAATCATTTTTTACACAGAGAGTGGTGAATCTGTGGAATTCTCTGCAACAGAAGGTAGTTGAGGCCAGTTCATTGGCTATATTTAAGAGGGAGTTAGATGTGGCCCTTGTGGCTAAAGGGATCAGGGGGTATGGAGAGAAGGCAGGTACAGGATACTGAGTTGGATGATCAGCCATGATCATATTGAATGGCGGTGCAGGCTCAAAGGGCCGAATGGCCTACTACTGTACCTATTTTCTTTGTTTCTATTTGCCATATAAACACCAAATGATCACCAGAAACTGTGCATTAAGATTTAGGAATGTTTTGCGTTTTGAAAATAACTTAACTTGATAAATAGGAGGCTAAAAAGCGATTTCTGGGAGAAAACCGCTAAATGAGAATAGTTAACTTAGCTGCTTTAACATGACATTACATTTCATGTCAAGTAACTGGGCACGTGGTTTGTTGAAACAACTATACTGCCTGGCTCCCAAATGTTAGTTAAGCATGATGCCCTTTCAAGTAGATTTGTTTTAGTTTAGTTTAAGAGATACAGGCCCTTCAGTCAACTGAGTCCACTCCACACCAAACCTGTGATCACCCATTCATAATAGTTCTATGTTATCTCACTTTCTCATCCACTCCCTACACATTAGCAGCAATTGTCCAACAGGTAGATTCTACTCCAGGGCATCAAACAAAACCAAACGCTAAGATGAATGCTCACCTCTTACCCAAAACAAAAAACAACTAAATATCTAACAGCACCACGACTGCAAGATCTTTTCCAGTCACGGGCAGAAAACAGCCAAACATTTTAAAGAATAAAGCTTTCAGAGGAAATTATTTCTGCAGGCAGGTTTGCAGAAATTACAAATTCAGGTGTTTTGAAATACAAAGTAGGCTTGGCAGTGGTATTTACTGTGTTATTTTATAACATGTTTACTGCATCACAACATATTGCTTCCACTGTAGGATAGGATAGAACTATATATAGGATAAAGGTTAATAAGCAAGCACTAAAATTTAAACAAATGATTGAATTTTCACCATCTATATCTCCATATTTTATCACAGAATAAATTAGACATTACAAATTAATTACTTTAAACAAATATTGCACAAATGCTTTTACAAACAAAATTAAAATTGTTATATCAGAACTATATTGTATTTAAAATTTCAGGTTGTTGGCTAAAATTACAAATAAACTATGCAATATAATGTTCACATTTTTGACAGTCAACACGGAATAGCAATATTGAAAAGGTGTTCAATTTCCTAGCAGCTAACTCACACCATGTTAGAAGAAAAAAATAAAAAATATCACCAACAAAATAATTTAACATTTTCTGTGAGCATCAACCTCATTTGAGTTGCATCGGTGTCACATAGTAAAAACCCAATTTAGTAACATAACATTTGAGTCTATCCACTTGCTTAGCATATGGTTACGATGGAGACTCCCGAATATTGGTTGATTTTCAAAGGAGCAACAGGGAGGAGTGGACAAGATGCCAATCTACTGCATCACAAATCCCAGTACAAACCACTGATTTGTCTTTAATCTCATGTCCCTGCAGATACACACAAGAATATCTTAAATGAGTGCCTTGACCCCAATCTATGCTCATTCCATCATTCCCGCTGAATATCTAGACAGATAACCCAAAAATAGTATGCGACCCATTTACTTCTACATATGCCCAAAAAAGCCCTAAAAGCATTGAAATAATACTGGCTACTGCACAAATTCCTTTAAAAGCGTTGTTAAAGAAACCAAGTAATCTAATAACATTGCTTTGATATCGCATCTAAATCGGCAAAATACCTATTTTATCGTTTGCTTCGATTATGGTTTGTAGCTGCGTTGCTTCCAAAGTACAGGCGATATAAATAGCAGTGTCATATGTAACAGGAGCAAGTTCTTAAAACCAGTCAACAGCGTAGAAAGAATCTGACGAGGAGCTCGACTACGGACATCGTCGTAATTTCGCTGATATTAAATCTCCCAACATTTACAAAACTAGATACTGTCCCATTTTGCTCGTAACACCCACACTGTATTCGAAACGACTCTCGATATGAAACTAACACCACATTAAACAATCACCTTAACCGCTAATAAAGAAAACATCCACACATGCGGAACAAAACAAACAGCAACCTGCGGAACAAACTCCAACTCGCCGCTCCTGGAAGAGCAGCGATTTTGGTTTGGGGGAAAAATAATTGTAAGAGGTTTTCTACCCAGCTGGATAAAGAACTGGAAGGGGGAAAGCATTGAGGTATTGGCTCCAACTTTAAAGAAAAACAGAAGCAACCCTGTGAATGGTGCACTTTTGCATTTTACGGGAGTGGGTTTGTTTTTGAGGTAAAGTGGCTCCAACTTAGGGAAAAACAATGGCAGATACAAAAGCAGTGGGATCGCCATCGTCCATGGTCCCGGCAGCGGCGAGGCGCTGCCCAGGGTCAGAGGCAGAGTCCGGGGACCGTTAGACAAATGGGCAGCGCACTGGTCCGCAGGCAGGGGTCTGCGAGTGAAGGAAGGACGGCAGTAGTAGAGGGGCTGGAGCCGGGTCCCGCACTCAGCGGGCGGCCTCTTCCCCTGTTTATTATATTCACTTCAAACACACGGCGGCCCGACGGCCGTCCAGCGAGCAGCCGCCTCGCAACTTGTCAACAGCAGCCGCCGCCGCCGCCGCCGCCGCCGCCTTCACCTCCACCGGACCAGCCAAACTTGCGCGCCTCCTTCTCCTCTCCCCCCCCTTTGCACGGGGCCCGCCAACTCTCACTTTCCCCCGCGGTGCCGCAGCTCCAGCACCGAGCGCGGCGGCGACTACAGCCACCCGCCCCCCAGAGCCTCAATTCATCTGCGAATTACCTTCAGTTCCGCACTGTCCGCCATCTTCTCGCGCTTCTCCGCGCATGGGCGCCGGCCGCGTCACGTGGGCTCGCCGTTGACGTCAGCGCCCCGGGTTTGAATATTCCCGCCTTTTCTCCAGGGGTTTCCCTTCTTCACACCCTCGTGGCTTCAACACTTGTCAATGGGACTGGGGAGAGCAAAAAACATACTCTGTTCGTTCATTTTGTTCTTTCTGCATTTGTTGCTGGCTCGAAGGGCCGAATGGCTTACTCCTGCACCTATTGTCGATTGCTTCTTTTTTATACTGTTCCTTTCTTTACTTAGCAGAACTGGGCATCCCTCCGCAATTGGATCCTCGACTTCCTCATCCACAGACCACAGTCAGTTCGAATTGGCAGAAACACTTCAACCTCAGTAACAATCAGTACGGGAGCACCTCAAGGCTGCGTGCTCAGCCCCCTGCTGTACTCACTCTATACCCATGACTGCGTAGCCGGACATAGTGCGAACTCCATCATCAAGTTCGCTGACGACACCACTGTTGTTGGACGAATCACAGATGGTGATGAGTCAGAGTATAGAAGTGAGATCGACCGATTGACCAAATGGTGCCAGCACAACAACCTGGCTCTCAACATCAGTAAAACCAAGGAACTTTGGTAGGGGAAGGATGAGGATCCACACTCCTGTTTACATCAATGGGACGATGGTGGAGAGGGTCAAAAACTTCTAATTCCTGGGCGTGCATATTTCCGAACATCTTTCCTGGACCCAGCACACTGATGCAATTATAAAGAAGGCACATCAGCGACTCTATTTCCTGAGAAGATTACGGAGATTTGGCATGTCAAAGAAGATTCTCCTGAACTTCTACAGGTGCACAGTAGAGCACTGACTGGTTGCATCGTGGCCTGGTTCGGCAACTTGAACGTCCAGGAGCGGAAAAGACTGCAAAAAGTTGTGACCATTGCCCAGTCCATCACCAACTTTGACCTCCCCATCATCGAAGGGATCTATCGAAGTCGCTGCCTCAAAAACCCATACCATCCTGGCCATACACTTATTTCATCATTGCCATCGGGAAGAAGGTACAGGAGCCTGAAAACTGTAACGTCCAGGTTCAGGAACAGCTACTTCCCTACAGCCATCAGGCTATTAAACACAACAACAAATAAGCTCTGAACTGCAACAGACTATTATTTTTATTGCACTATATTTGTTATTTATTGAGTATGTGTGCATGTGTATATACACACTGAACTTGTTTTCTGCTCCCGTTATGTACTATGTTTACATATTCTGTTGTGTTGCAGCAAGTAAGAATTTCTTTGTCCTATCTGGGACATATGACAATAAAACACTGTTGACTCTTTTTTTCCACATTTCTTTCTAATCATTCAGTTCAGTTCACAAGTTATAGGAGTAGAATTAGGCCACTCGGTCCATCGAGTCTACTCCGCAATTCAATCATGGTTGATCTCTGCCTCCTATTTTTTTATTTTTTATATTTATTTTTATTTTATTAGAAGTAAGTACAATTGTATACAATCATATTTTCATAATACATTTTATGTACAGCTTCTTATTTTTTTATTATAATAAAGAAGAAAAAGAAATTAGATAATGAAGTATAGAAAAATATGAGATATATAGTGTGTGGAAAAGAAAAATAGAAAGTGAAAGAAGAAAGTTAAAGAATAGAAAATAGGAAAAAGAGAATAAAGGGAAGAAAAAGAAAAAAGAAGTAAGGAGATCTTATTTATAATCTTGACCATCCCTCGCCCAGTCACGAGTTAGCTTTTACAATTGTGTTGCACCATATGATTCCAAAAAGACGACAAATGGAGACCAACTCGTTATGAACTGGTCAAATTTATCTATTAGGAGGAATCGCATTTCCTCAAGATGTGCGGTGTCCAACATACTTGCAATCCACATTTTGAGCGTTGGTATTGGTGTATTTATCCAAAATTTAAGTATTAATTTTTTTGCTATTATTAAACCATAATTAAAAAATAATTTTTGAGATGGATTCAATTTATTCCCCTCTCCCATTACCCCAAATATAATCAATTCATTATTAGTTTCCATTTTTATCTTAAATAATTTTGTGAATATTTTGAAAATATCACTCCAAAATCTATAAGGTTTTATACAGGAAACAAAAGAGTGTGTTATAGTTGCATCTTGGGTTAAACATTTATCGCAAGTGGGGTGATCTCTGCCTCCTAATCCCATTTTCCTGCCTTCTCCCCGTAACCCTGGACACCCGTTCTAATCAAGAATTAATCTATCTCTGCCTTTAAAAATATTTACTGACTTGGCCTCCACAGCCCTCTGTATACAATGAGATCTACAGATTAACTACCCTCTGACAGTTTCAGTTAGTTTATTGTCACATGTACCGAGGTACAGTGAAAAGCTGACTGCGTGCTAACCAGTCAGCAGAAAAGCAATACATGATTTGAATCGATCTATTTACAGTGCATAGATATGGACAAAAATAGAAACAACTAAAGAAAGATAGACACAAAGTGCTGGAGTAACTCAGCGGGTCAATCGGCATCTCTGGAGAAAAGGAATAGGTGATGTTTCTGGTCGAGACCCTTCTTCAGACAGAAACTGAGAAACCTCAGACAGGTCTCAACCCGAAACATCACCTATTCCTTTTCTCCAGAGATGCTGCTTGTCCTGTTGAGTTACTCCAGCATTCTGTATCTATTTTCGGTGTAAGCCAGCATTTGCAGTTCCTTCCTAAATGACTAAAGAAATGTGCAAATAAAAAAGTAAAGTAACGAAGAATATCTAAAAGAAACCAAAGCAGAAAGAACAAAATACACAACCAAGGAATGCTAAAAGAAATGTAGGCAGAAAAAAAGAAATAAAACATTGCTCTCTAGAAACAAGGAACTGTTGATGCTGGTGTACAAAAGAAAGCACAAAGTGCTGGAGTAACTCAGTAGGTCAGCCAGAATCTCTGGAGAACATGGATAGGTGGCATCTCAGGTTGGGATCCTTCTTTAGACACTTGTTCTTCTTCGTCTGACACGTCTTCAAACATTGCTCTATTGCTTGGGTGATCTTTTGTTAACATCCAATATCGATTTGAGGATATTAGTAATGGCATTCCACTTGATTGTATGGGCTGCTAGAAAGCTGTCATCTTCCACACTGAGGAATGAAGAAAGAAATGCCTTCAGGAAGAAATGCCATAATTAATGTCTCTAGGTGCTGTTTGACCGCACCTCTCTGCAGATCCACTGTAATGTAGAGAGAGGATGTGCTGCCCAACAATAACCAACCCGGACATCTAATATCCCACCCACCCAGCAGCATGGTTACAAGGACCACCTTCTGGTCTTGCATCCTCACCTCATCAATTTTAGCAATGGTGATATGTAGGATAAAGTCTGAATTGGTAACACTGTCTAAAATAAAAATACCCGATGACAATGATCCATGAGTTTGAACAGCCTTGAAGGAGATGTGTGGTTTGAAACTGGATTCAAAGGAGAGATGGGCAATATGAATACTTAATACTCAAATGACCTCCGAAAGCATTAACCTGGATGAAACAGGCCATATCTTACCCTTCATACACATTCAATGTAGATATCTTAGAGATGAATTCACTCTCCCAAAAAATCACACAGTGATTTATTAACATCAAACACAATTTCAGTTCACTTTAGTTTATTATCACGTGTACCGCGATACAGTGAAAAGCTTTTGTTGCAATCTAACCAGTCAGCGGAAAGACAAAACATGATTACAATCGAGCCATTTACAGTGTACAGATGTATGATCAGGGAATATCATCGTTAAAATAAGAAATGTTGCTGTCGGAGTAGAGATTTAAATATGTGGAGCGATTGTAATATGTGATTGTAGATCCGTGGCTAATAGTTTTGTCCATGTGCAAACAGGAAGAAAGAAATATAGAAAGAGGGGATTACAATAAGAGCAAAATAGAGAAACACAAAAATGCATTAAACAAGAAATGAAATAAATTAAAATGCAGATAGAAATATTGAAATAACAAAATAAAGCACAAATAGAACAAAACACACAAATAAGTAAACACGGAAAGAAAGAAAGCCAGGATTTTAAAAGAGTGTGGGAAAAACATCCTGGTTGAAAGAAATGCAAGTGAGTTTAAACAATATTTGGTTTAAAAACAAGAGCTAGGTAATAACCAAATACCATCAGGGTGAGTGAAACAGTAAGTACTCTGTTTTTTTTGATAAATAGAAACATGGCAGCCACCTTGTGCCCATGGAATGTGTCATGTGGGAACTCCATGACACTGGACAACTCAGGGATAGGAAGGGATGACTGCTAGAGGAGCTGGAGCTTCTGATTTTCAAACTTAACCAACAGCTAATGTCACTGCATTGAATCCATGAAGCTGAGAATTTTATGGATAGCATGTTTCGTGGTGATCGCTGTGTAGTTCATGAGAATACAAGCAAAGTGATGACCACCAGGCGAATACAAAATACCAGGCAATTTGGATGAGAATATACAAGGTGTGATTAGTAAGTTTGCAAGTGCCACTAAAAGAAGTGTCATCATAGATGGTGAAGCTGGTTATCAAGAATTAAAGCAGGATTTTGATCAGCTGGGATAGTGAGCTGAAGAATGGCAAATGGAGTTTTATTGCAATAAGTGTGAGGTATTGCATTTTGGGAAGTCAAACTCGGGCAGGACCTTCACAGTGAAAAATAGTGCCATAGGGAGTGTTGTAAAGAGAGTAAATAGTTCCTTGAAAGTTTACATCGCAGGTAGATAGGATGGTGAAAAGGCTTTTGGCATGCTGGTCTTCATCAGTCAGGGAATCGATATGGAAGTTGGGATGCTATGTTACAGTTGCACAAGATGTTTGTGAGGTGGCACTTGGAGTATTGTGTTCAGTCTTGGTATAGCAAAGATGTCATTAGCCTGAAAAGAGTACAAGGATGTGGTCAGGACTCAAGAGCCTGAGCTATTGGTGGAGGGCAGGCTAGGACTTTATTCCTTGGAATGCAGGAGGCTGAGGAGTGATCTTACAGAGATGTATAAATTCATGAGGAGAATAGATAGTGGGCGGTGGGTGTATGGAATGAGCTGCCAGAAGAAGTAGTTGAGACAGATGCAATAACAATATTTATAAAACATTTGGACAAGTATCTGGGGTAAGAAAGGTTTACGTGACACTACCAATGGCACTGAGATTGATGAGGTTGCAGACTGTGAGGAAGACTGTCAAGATGTACAACAAGATATAGATCAGCCACCAAAATGGACGGAGAAATGACATAGTGTTTAATCTGAGTAAGTGTGAGGTGTTGCACTTTGCGAGCTCAAACATAAGGGGAAAATATACAATTAATGGCTTGACCTTTAGCAGCATTGATGTCCAGAGGGATCTTAGGGTCCAAGCCATAACTCTTTGAAATTGGCAACACAAGTAAATAGAGTGATTAAGAAGGCATACAATATGGTGTGCTTGCTTTCATAGGTCGGCAAATTGAGTATAAGAGTCAGGAAGTCATGATGCAGCTTCTTAGGACTTTGGTTAGGCCACATTTGGAGTATTACGTGCAGTTCTAGTCAACCCATTCATTACAGGAAGGATGTTGAGGCTTTGGAATGGGTGCAGTGGAGGTTTACTAGAGTGATGTAGAAAGAAGGAACTGCAGATGCTGGTTTACACAAAAGAACACTAGTACTGGAGTAACTCAACAGGTCAGGCAGACAAATTTGAAAAAGTCTGAGTGTACAAGGCACATTTTCCATATCTGCAGAAGACACAACATTTGGGGGCATGGTTACTTTGAGGGGAATTGTAAAAGATTTTGAGGAGATGTAGAGTGGCTGATCAATGGGCAGACAGGTGACAGACAGAACTTAATGCTGAGAAAATTACAATGTTACACTTTGATAGGAAGGATGCAAAGAAAGAAATATAAAGTAGAGGCCATAATTCTAAAAGTGAGAGCTGGGGATTTTTCAGATGGAGTATTGGGTGAAATAGAGGCTGAACACAAGAGCAAGGAAGTCGTGATGAAGGAAAAAAAACCTAAGAATATAAACCAAAGCAGGAATATGCCAGCCAGCCAGCCAGCCCTTGGAGCTTCCTCTGCCATTCAACAAAATTATGGGCGATCTCTTGCCTGAACACCATTCAGACCTATCCCCACATTACATGGATTCTCTAATATCCAGAAATCTGTTGATCTCAGCTTAGAAAACAATTACTGTGATGTCACAATGTTGCGAGATAGGCAATTCCAAAGATTCACTACCTCCCGAATGAGTAACATTCTCCTCACTTAAGTTCTAAATGGGCAACACCTTATTTTGAAACTGTGACCCCCTAGTTCTCATCTCCTCAGTGAAGGGAAAAGATTTTCAATGTGTTTACCCCCTTGCGCTCTGCAAGATTTTTGTATGTTCTATATATATATATAATTCTCCTGTAATTCATGGTTAAACCGCTTTACTGTTGTGTCTTTGTGCTATAAAAGAAAGCATGATTTGTTATAAATAATGTATTATTTATTGAAGTGCCACCCACTGCATACTCTTTAATATACAGTCGTTACCGAAGCTAACACAGCCAACCTTCATTGCTTCATAGTTTCTTTTGATTGTAAACCTTGGTTTGAAATTGAACTTAACTTTGAATTTTTGCATGATGTAAAATTATATATAATATTGTCATTTTTTCCTTGGACTCTCTTTTCAAAAGATTGATGTAGCCCTTTCTTGTCGCACAGAATTAGATCTGAATAGCTTGTTCCAGCCTAAGTTCCTCAGCATACTAATCTAGAAGGCCATCTCATATATATTTCAGGAATTCATTGTTAGCGCAAATTTGACTTGCTCCATCCTATTACGCACACCTCTAATTTCCTTAAATACACCATGTCCTACATCAAAGCTGCTATCCAGGGGCATAAAAATGGCTCCCACCAATGTTTACTGTCCCAGCTGTTGTTTAGCTCCACCCGGAGTGATTCAATTCTATATCATGATTTGCAGAGCCAACCTCCTTTCTCACTATTGCACTGATTGCCTTCATCGGTTGAGGTATTAAGTATAGAAATTGGGATGTTATGTTATGGTTGTACAACACGTTGGTGAGGCCACATTTGGAGTATTGTGTTCAACTATGGTCAGCCAGCCATAGGATGTCATTAAGCTTGCAAAAGTGCAGAGATTTATGAGGATGTTGCCAGGATCCGAGGGCCTGAGCTGTAGAGAGAGAATTGACTAGGACTTTTTTAAATTCCTTGGAATGCAGGAGGCTAAGGGGTCATAGAGGGGTCATGATCACATAGAGGTGTATAAGATAATGAGAGGAACAGATAATGTGAATGCATAGTCTTTTACCCAGAGTAGGAGAAACAAGAACCACAGAATGTAGTTTAATGTGAGAGGGGAAAGATTTAATAGGAACCTGGGGGGCAACATTTCTACACAGAGGGTGGTGGGTATATGGAATGAGCTGCCAAGAGAAGGTAGTTGAGGCAGATACTATAACAACATTTAAAATATGTTTGGACAGGTACAAGGATAGGTAGTGTATATAATGGTAACTGTAACTTTAAGAACATGTGGTTTCCGTGGTGGCTGGAAGCTACCATAGTGGGGCAGTGACCAAGGATAGAGTAGCATTCATGAGGGGGGAGTTGTCCTGCCATTGTGCCATAGAGGGTTAGAGACAGGTCCCCACACCCACCAAATCATGCAAAGCAAGGGGTTCCAACTTGCGAGTACCTTTTAAGAATACTCGTGAAACTGCTCAGACCATCAAAGGAATATTCGTAAGGCAACCAAGTTCCTGAAGGACGTTGTAATCAAGAGGCAATGTGTCCCTTTCCAGCGCTACAATGGAGGAGTTGGCAGTTGTGCTCAAGCAGAGGCATGGGGCTGGACACAAGGACGTTGGCCTAAAAAGAATGCAGAGATCTTACTGCATATGCTGAAGAATGCAGAGAGCAATACGGAACTAAAGGGTCTGGATGTGGATTGCCTCGTGATTGAGCACATTCAAGTGAACAAGGCTCCTAAAATGCGCCGGCAGACATACTGTGCCCATGGAAGTATCAACCCATACACGAGTCCACCTCGCCACATAGAAATGATCCTCACTGAAGAGGAGCAAATTGTTCCAAAACCTGAGGAGGAAGTTGTTCAGAAGAAAAAGGTTTCTCAGAAGAAACAAATAAATGGGAGGTGGGAACAGTAGTTGAGTGTGTGGTACCAGGATGTACTTGGTCGAAATTGGAGGATGTGTTAGAAGTGTGCACATAAACCTTATGATCCCAGGCAGCAAGGGTACAAGAGCAGAGCATAGTCAAAGCAGATCTGTCATCTTTGGTATTATTCCAAGTTCAGATGTAAAATCAGAATTGTCAAAGAAAGTAGAGACAAAGGTAAGTGATCCTGAACTTGACTCTCCTTTAGAACCACAACCTGACACTCCCCCTAAACCACTCAGGAGATCAGAAAGAGTGTGTAAACCAGTCGTCAGATTAAATTTATAAAATTATTCCTTTTTGTCTAATTTACGAGTTATTTTACTTTCTAAGGGGAGAGCAGTGTTATGTAATTAGGGCAGTGTAATTAGGACTGGCCAAATTTTGTGCCTTCCACCACTGTGGTGGATGTTTGTGTTAAATTTTTATTGTGTATTGTGTGTTCTTTATCATTGTACCGCTGCTGGCAAATTCATTTCACTTGCACTTTATGTGCAATGTGACAAATAAAACCGTATTGTATTGTATATAATGGTAACTGTAACTTGAAGAACTGAGTACTAGAATGGTATGATTTGTGTCATATGATATATTCAAAATCTAATCAGTCTCGTGAATATGTGCGAGTATGCGCAGTGTACTTTTGTAAAATAAAGAAGACCCACACTGGCAACCTGTGCTTGCTTCTATCCACATGCTGAAGCCGTAATATCTTACCGGATAGGAAAGGTTTAGAGGGATGTGGGCCAGAACCAGGTAGGTGGGATTAGCGCAGAGGTCGTCATGGACAATGTGGACCATGGGGCTGTGTGACTATGACTATGATATCATTTATTTTAACATCATCTCCTTTTCTTTTTTGCATCACCTTCCTATGTGGCGAATATCTGGCGTATTGCGTTCCCAGTTTAATGAATGAATACGTTTATTGGCCAAGTATGTACACAAGTAACAACACGACACACAGTAACAATTAAGAATGACACATAAAATATTAAACATTAATAATAAAACATTCTAGTTTAAACATGTGAATGACATCAAAATACCAGAGCAAAAGGAGGCTACAGACTTTTGGTTATTGAGTAGAGCTCGTGGAAAAGAGCTGTTTTTATGTCTGGCTGTGGTGGCATTGACAGTCCGGAGTTGCCTTCCAGAGGGAAGTGCTTCAAATCATCCTGCAGTTACATGTCGCTGTAAAGACGATTAGATCATAATCTTCATACCTATGTGCATTCTTAATTTATCTACCTTGTTGTGGCTACTGATGAGGTACAATTACCCATAACCTCTTTATATTTTCACTCTTCCCCAAACTCACTCTTTCTCCCACTGACTCCACACATCCTCCCAGTCCCAGAATCCTCACTATTTGAGTAACCAAGTATCCTTTGCTTACTCAGCCTCAGTAGACTAACTGCAGTACACCAATTATGCTTATGTTTGCCCGCTTATGGGAGGCAAGATCCAAGTCATTGTCCACTGGAGCAAACAAGAGAATGGGCATTGTGCTAAGCATCCATAAAAACAAAGTCCCTCTGTCCCCACTGTACAATCTGCTTTCCGAACATAAGGAAAACATGGGCCACTTCCTCTTTTCAGCAGACACCTCTCAGTGAAGGCAGAAATTGTCTATGAAATTCATCATTTTCCTCAGCCTGTAGTGACTTGGGCCATCTGAGGTAAATAGTATACAAAGGCTAAAACATAGTGACTTTTGTGTACGGACTCAGCGTGGGCTACTATCTTCCACTCTTATACTTACTGTAGTATGAATGTGCCTAATGTACAGCAGGATTACCACTGAACTGTATGCAACAAAAATAATTTCACTGCACTTAAGTACATGTAACAATAAAGTACCATTCAACCATTGAACCACCATGGAAGCATCATTGAACCCTGTAGCCTACTTGCAGCCTCTGCTACTCTTCAGCACCCTGGGTTGCCTACAGCGGACAATTCACTGCACTGGAGAGATAAAACAAATGCTATCTCTGGAGATTCATCAAAATCCCTATGTGAACCAATATCATAAGTCAGTGTCCTCTCAGCACCCAGTGATGGAGGCCCTAATTACACACATCAATCGCCTAATATCAGACCACTACGATCTAACTTCAAGTAACCCCGACATTCCTTCTCTCTCTATTCCTCCCCCAGCCGTCGCACCAGCTTCTCGTTTTCACCCAACAAACAGCTAACAGTGGCCTGTTTCCTTTGTCATCGTTACTTTTTTGCATATCTTTCATTCACTGTTCTTTATCTCTCTACATAATCGTCTACATCTCTCATTTCTATTATCCCTAACTATTCTGAAGAAGGGTCTCGATCCGAAACGTCACCCATTCCTTCTCTCCAGAGATGCTGTCTGACCCATTGAGTTACTCCAGCATTTTGTGTCTGTCTTCGGTGTAAACCAGCATCTGCAGTTCCTTCCTACGCATGGAAAGCAATTACCAGATGGACAGAAAGAAAAATTAAACTTTGTTCCCAAGGCCTCCTTGAAAAAATTGCAACATTCCATTTACTTGCATCCACACCCTATGTCCACGCGCAATGTATTTCTTACTTGCTGCGGCTTTGCAGGCATACTAATGCAACAGCACAACAAATGAACATACGACAAACAACAATACACCCAGTTATACTAGGTAATAAGACCATAATAGTGCAAATCAAAGTACATAGTGCAACCTTTACAAAGTCCATGGTAGTTTATTGTTGATGTAGGGTAATTGCAAAGAAGAAACATTTAGGATAACACAGATAATAATAATAATAATAATAATACATTTTATTTATATAGCGCTTTTCAAGGACTCAAAGTCGCTTTACATTGAGAGTAAAAAAACAACAACAAAAATAGAACAGTAAGACAGAGATGCAAAGGGGAGGGGGACATGGAACTAAGGGTATGCAGAGGTGAAGAGATGGGTCTTGAGGCGGGACTGGAGGATGGTGAGGGACTCAGAATTTTGGATGAATTGTGGGAGGGAGTTCCAGAGCCTGGGAGCTGCCCTGGAGAAGGCTCTGTTTCCAAAAGTGCAGAGGTTGGATTTCGGAATGGAGAGGAGACCGGCTGATGTGGATCTGAGGGACCGTGAGGGTTGGTAGGGGGAGAGGAGGTCAGTGAGGTAAGGGGGGGCCAAGTGGTTGAGGGCTTTGTAGGTGAGGACCAGGATTTTGTAGATGATCCGGTGGGAAATGGGAAGCCAGTGAAGTTCTTTGAGAACTGGGGCAACAGGTCCGCACTTTGAGAGCACACAGAGGCACAAAGGGAAACGACCCACTTACCCATCACATCAAGCACCACCTGCATATCTTGTAGCAGAATCAACAAGAATAGCACAGTGGCGCAACTGGTATATCTGCTGCCTCACAGCACTAGAAACCCGGGCTTGATCCTGACCTCGGGTACTGCCTGTGTGGAATTTATACATTCTACGTGTGACCGTGTGGGTTTCCTTTGGATGCTCCAGTTTTCTCCCACATCCCAAGATGTGTCGGTTTCTAGGTTAATTGGCCTCTGTAAATTGTCCTTAGTGTGAAGGGAGTGGATGGAAAGTGGGATAACATAGAACTAGTGTGAATGGCTGATCAATGGTCGGTGTGGATTCGATGGGCTGAAGGGTCTGTTTCTATCTGTATCTCTGAACAAAACATGAATAGGTGACGTTTCAGATTAGGAATGGAGCAGTTACATTCTTACTTGCTGCAGATTTACAGGCACATTCATGCAACAGTACAACAAATAAATAAATAAAAGGTGACATCCCAACCCAAAACATCACCTATACGTGTTCTCCAGAGATTCAATTATTCAATGGTGATGCTGCCTGACCCATTGATTTACTACAACACTTTGGGTCTTTTTTTGTAAACTAATATCTGCAGCACCTTGTATCTCCTCTATGGATCAACATTTGTCTTACCAGCCATCCCAGAACCAAAGTGGAAGGTAGTCATCATGGATTTCAACCAACTGGTGAAGAAGAAGAAGGTTATGTTCAGTTCTTTGTGCTAAACTTCATGAAAAATGTGAAGGCTTTGGAGAAGGGACTAAAGAGATTTATCAAAATGATGGTAGACAAAAATGCTGGAGAAACTCAGCGGGTGCAGCAGCATCTATGGAGCGAAGGAAATAGGCAACGTTTCGGGCTGATACCTTTCTTCAGACTGATTCAAAATGATTCCAGGGCTGAGAGATTTGACTGATTGATATGGGATTGGTTTCCTTGCAATAAGGAATGTTTTGAGAAATCAGATGAAAGTATTATCATCATGACAGTTAAAACTGAGTACATGGAGAGACACTGTTTCCGGGAGAAGAAGGGTCAAGAACGAGGGGACTCTGAATGAGGATTTGGCAACAGGACCGAAAATATACGAAGAAATGTTTCATTGGTTAGGATGTGAATGCCTTGCGAAGAATAGTCAGAGCTATCAGTGGAGGCAGGTTCGTACAGTATCAGAGTATTCAATGAGTGTCATAGATTAGTTCAGTTCTTGTGTGGAAAAGGAATCAGGGAAAGTATCTGAAAGGAAATAATTTACAAAAGTATGGGAAGAGAGTGGGACTAGATGGATTGCCCTTATGTGAAGTCAGTCCGGACATCATAATCAAACGTCTTATTTTCATGCTATGACCCTCTATTATTCTGTGATTTTGTGACGTAAAACTTCATCAATATCACAGTGCACTATACAACCAATAAAGTGCTTGAAGCTTACCCAAACCACTGCGTTTACTGACCCAGACTGGCTATAAATTAAGCAACAGCACCATTTTAAAATACCCATTCTTGTTTTCGAATGTCTTACCTATTCTTGTTTCTGTCATCACCGCAAGCCCTACAACTCATGATATTTGTGATTTTCCACATCTGGGCTCTTAATAATCAATAGATTTATTTGTTCTGTTTAGATGGCGATAGCCTTCAGCTATCAATTTCTTCAGTTCTGCAATTCCCTCCCTTTACCCTTATTACTTCATTGCTCTTTCTGCCACTCAGACATACTGTACATTTAAAATGAATTCTTTGACAAAGCTTGTGGTCATCGTTCCTTATGACCTCAGTGTCAAACATTTTTTGATAACACCCTAATGAAAAACGTATACTCGAGGCATTATACAAATAGAAGCTGTTTTGTTATTGAACTACAGGTCTCTGGATATGAGATAATAGCAATAGCATCTTTGGAGCTTTAATATTCTGGTTTTGTAGTTAAGGTCAGTGTGGTGTGGATAAGCGTAAAGATCAGCAGCATTCAGAACAAGGCAATCTGTTTGACTCGTATCCCATCTACCACTCTAAACATTAATTCCTTCCACTCAAGTATGCAGTGGCTGCAATTTGTACCGTTGACAAAGGACACTACAGTTACCCACATGCCCAACCACAGCTTCTTCCATCAAGAAGGACAAGACAACAAGATGCATGGGAACTCCACAAAGGCTGGTACTCCATCAATTGCACACAATCCAGATTTGTGAATATATGGCCTTCATTATGGGGTATAAAACCTGGAACTCTCTGCCTGTCTACATTGTGGGGACATCTTCACCAGAATAACTGCAGCTGTTCAAGTAGGAAAATCAAGAAACATTCTCAATGGAAAATAAACGCTGGCCTCGTTAGCGACTCCTGCTTCCTGAAAAATGAATATATAGAAAATAATGCCACATTACCAAGTTCATGTTTTCCTTTGGACGGCACAGTGGGGCCGTGGTAGAGTTGCTACCTTGCAGTGCCAGAGACCCTGGTTCAATCTTGACTGCTAATGCTGTCTGTACGTTCTCTTCGTGACCTGTGTGGGTTTTCTTCTGGTGCCCCGGTTTCCTTCCACTCTCCAAAGATGTACAGGTTTGTAGGCCAATTGGCTTGGCAAAATTGTAAAATTGTCCCTAGCATGTGTAAGATAGCGTTAGTGTGCTGGTCTCTGTAAATTGTCCTTAGTGTGAAGGGAGTGGATGGAAAGTGGGACAACATAGAACTAGTGTGAATGGCTGATCAATGGTCGGTGTGGATTCGATGGGCTGAAGGGTCTGTTTCTATCTGTATCTCTGAACAAAACATGAATAGGTAACGTTTCAGATTAGGAATGGAGCAGTTACATTCTTACTTGCTGCAGATTTACAGGCACATTCATGCAACAGTACAACAAATAAATAAATAAAAGGTGACATCCCAACCCAAAACATCACCTATACGTGTTCTCCAGAGATTCAATTATTCAATGGTGATGCTGCCTGACCCATTGATTTACTACAATACTTTGGGTCTTTTTTTGTAAACTAATATCTGCAGCACCTTGTATCTCCTCTATGGATCAATATTTGTCTCACCAGCCATCCCAGAACCAAAGTGGAAGGTAGTCATCATGGATTTCAACCAACTGGTGAAGAAGAAGAAGGTTGTGTTCAGTTCTTTGTGCTAAACTTCATGAAAAATGCGAAGGCTTTGGAGAAGGGACTAAAGAGATTTATCAAAATGATGGTAGACAAAAATGCTGGAGAAACTCAGCGGGTGCAGCAGCATCCATGGAGCGAAGGAAATAGGCAATGTTTCGGGCCGAAACCCTTCTTCAGACTGATTCAAAATGATTCCAGGGCTGAGAGATTTGACTGATTGATATGGGATTGGTTTCCTTGCAATAAGGAATGTTTTGAGAAATCAGATGAAAGTATTATCATCATGACAGTTAAAACTGAGTACATGGAGAGACACTGCTTCCGGGAGAAGAAGGGTCAAGAACGAGGGGACTCTGAATGAGGATTTGGCAACAGGACCAAAAATATACGACGAAATGTTTCATTGGTTAGGATGTGAATGCCTTGCCAAGAATAGTCAGAGCTATCAGTGGAGGCAGGTTCGTACAGTTTCAGAGTATTCAATGAGTGTCATAGATTAGTTCAGTTCTTGTGTGGAAAAGGAATCAGGGAAAGTATCTGAAAGGAAATAATTTACAAAAGTATGGGAAGAGAGTGGGACTAGATGGATGGCTCTTATGTGAAGTCAGTCCGAACATCATAATCAAACGTCTTATTTTCATGCCATGACCCTCTATTATTCTGTGATTTTGTGACGTAAAACTTCATCAATATCACAGCGCACTATACAACCAATAAAGTGCTTGAAGCTTACCCAAACCACTGCGTTTACTGACCCAGACTGGCTATAAATTAAGCAACAGCACCATTTTAAAATACCCATTCTTGTTTTCGAATGTCTTACCTCTTCTTGTTTCTGTCATCACCGCAAGCCCTACAACTCATGATATTTGTGATTTTCCACATCTGGGCTCTTAATAATCAATAGATTTATTTGTTCTGTTTAGATGGCGATAGCCTTCAGCTATCAATTTCTTCAGTTCTGCAATTCCCTCCCTTTACCCTTATTACTTCATTGCTCTTTCTGCCACTCAGACATACTGTACAATTAAAATGAATTCTTTGACGAAGCTTGTGGTCATCGTTCCTTATGACCTCAGTGTCAAACATTTTTTGATAACACCCTAATGAAAAACGTATACTCGAGGCATTACACAAATAGAAGCTGTTTTGTTATTGAACTACAGGTCTCTGGATATGAGATAATAGCAATAGCATCTTTGGAGCTTTAATATTCTGGTTTTGTAGTTAAGGTCAGTGTGGTGTGGATAAGCGTAAAGATCAGCAGCATTCAGAACAAGGCAATCTGTTTGACTCGTATCCCATCTACCACTCTAAACATTAATTCCTTCCACTCAAGTATGCAGTGGCTGCAATTTGTACCGTCGACAAAGGACACTACAGTTACCCACATGCCCAACCACAGCTTCTTCCATCAAGAAGGACAAGACAACAAGATGCATGGGAACTCCACAAAGGCTGGTACTCCATCAATTGCACACAATCCAGATTTGTGAATATATGGCCTTCATTATGGGGTATAAAACCTGGAACTCTCTGCCTGTCTACATTGCGGGGACACCTTCACCAGAATAACTGCAGCTATTCAAGTAGGAAAATCAAGAAACATTCTCAATGGAAAATAAACGCTGGCCTTGTTAGCGACTCCTGCTTCCTGAAAAATGAATATATAGAAAATAATGCCACATTACCAAGTTCATGTTTTCCTTTGGATGGCACAGTGGCGCTGTGGTAGAGTTGCTACCTTGCAGTGCCAGAGACCCGGGTTCAATCTTGACTGCTAATGCTGTCTGTACGTTCTCTTCGTGACCTGTGTGGGTTTTCTTCTGGTGCCCCGGTTTCCTTCCACTCTCCAAAGATGTACAGGTTTGTAGGCCAATTGGCTTGGCAAAATTGTAAAATTGTCCCTAGCATGTGTAGGATAGCGTTAGTGTGCTGGTCAGCGCGGACTTGGAGGGCCGAAGGGCCTGTTTCCACGTGTATCTCTAAAGGCTAAATTAAAGTCGATAGTCCAAAGGTATTAGTGAGTAAAGGGGTTAATTATACAAACAGTGAAGATAGCCTTCTCACACTGTCAGATAACTAGTTGCATCACCAGGCATTCTTTTTTTTCCCAAAATAAACTTTATTCAAAATAAAAAACATATACAAAACCAGAGCTGTGCAAACCCGCTTCGGACATTCTCAGCATTGATACATTTATTAGCGATATACTCTGTAGTGTTCACAACTATCCTTAAACCAAGCACCCTTGCCACTCATGTGGATCCCTGGGGTGATGTCCATTCCCATGTTTGAGGGGTGGCCCCACCGGGCTCTGCCCCTCAATGTCCAGCAGTGGAAGGACCCACATCAAAGCCATGTTTCAAGCAGATGTCTGGAGGGACTTTAATGCCCCATATTTTTCCCTCCACCTTTAATCCATCAGCCTCCAGTGTGTCACACCTACACACGCTGTCGATGTTGTGGAGATCCCTGGAATACATTAAAAGTTACATTAAATCTGAGCAGCAATGGAGTGAAGGGTGAAAATGTCAGTGTTGATTTTAAAATGCAAGCAGAGGCGAGACCGTGCTGTTGGTTCAAATATTCTTTTTCACATCATTGCATGCGGCCAGAAGGTCTTCACGTTGATGTTATGAGAATTTCAACGTTAATCTATTTTTTAATCCAAATTGTAAAGCATTACATCAGAGGAATTTTAACACAGATAAAGATAACCAGGCAGTTGTAAATCCCTGATCTTTGTGCAATACATCAAGATAGCAATATTTCTTTTTGATGAATTTGATGATTCAATCTCTCTCAAGAAATTCAAAACCATGTTACAGTGAGGTGTGAACCATTCAGCAGAGCTCGAGTGTGAAGACAATTTTAAACCAGCAGTGTCCACAGGCAGTGAGGATCAAACACCTCCTCAGCTTGGCACAACCAGACACTTCTACTATTCAATTCTATTTTACTTTTACATTGATTTTTCCATTTCCAGGTTACTACATAACCCTCCCCCTCTCCCTACTTTCCCCACATAAACCCCCTCCGCTCTTTTTCCCTCCCCTCCATGTGCCCCCTCTGGACTCTCACGTAGTTCTCCCCTTTGCTCCCCTCCCACCTCATTCCTTCCTCTAGCGTCACAATTGGCAACTGTTCAATTATTGTGAGATGGTTGCCTCACACCTTCTGTCTTTTCATCTCTGGCCTTTGTCCAACCATCTGCCCATCAAAAAACCCTCCTCACCTGCATCAACCTATTACCTGACAGGAGATAGACACAAAACGCTGGAGTAGCTCAGCAGGACAGGCAGCATCCCTGGAAAAAAGGAATGGGTGATGTTTCGGGTCGAGACCCTTCTTCAAACCCGAAACGTCACCCATTTCTTCTCTCCAGAGATGCTGCCTGTCCCGCTGAGTTACTGCAGCATTTTGTGTCTATCTTCGGTTTAAACCAGCATCTGCAGTTCCTTCCAACTTAACAGGCATAACAAAACTAAAACAAAGAACGAGACATTTGGAACAGCAATGGTTTGCAAGCAATGGCTGCACAAGTGCGGGGAGATGTTCAGTGTATCACCGTGTGACCATGTGTCAGTGCAGGGGTAGTGGTGGTGGAGGCAGTAACCAACATGATCCTTTACCAATGTACCCATGCATGAGCATCTCAGCATCAAGATAAGAAACATTAATCCTGCACGATCATAGCATGAAGTGAGGTCGGTCGACTCAGCATACCCTGAGGAAGAACTTTCCTGATTAGTTAGTGACCCCACGCATAGAAAGTGCTCAGGCTCACTAACAGAAACACAGTGCTGGTCCAATCAACAAGACTGAATATTGGTCTTGTGTAACAGTCCCAATCAAAACTCGACAGGCTCAGTGCCAGGTAGTCGAGGGCGACAAAGGATGCCCTACAGCAGCCCGGGGCTTACCTGATTTGCTTGGAGCAGGGGCACTCCAAATGTCTCTTAAATCCCACTGTGGTATCTGCCTCCACCACCACCCCCAGCAGCTTGTTGCATCGCCCTCTGTGTAAAAAACGTGCCTCGTACAGCTCCTTTAAACTTTGCCCCCCTGACCTTTTAAGCTAACCCCACTAGTGTTTGATTTTTTCCATCCTGGAAAAGAAAAAAAGATTCTGACTGTCTACCCTATCATAAAATGATGCCACTCATAATTGCATAGCATAATTGCATTGGCAGGTTAACTCCTGTGCATCTATGAGGTCTCCCCTCAACCTCCGATGTTCCAGAGAAAACAATCCAAGTCTGCCCAGTCTCTCTCTGCAGCTAACACCCCCAAACCCAGGCATTATTCTGCTAAAGCTCCTTTCCAAAGCCTCTATATCCTTTCGTGTAATGGAGTGACCAGAACTACATGCAATACTCCAAATGCAGCTCAACCAAAGTCCTGTAGATAAACCGATTTACGGACTGGGTGATGGGTGGGGAGAGAAATGAAGCAGGTATATCAACACTTTTTTTTTCCGTTTTTGTCTTTTTATTTCTTTATGTTTTTCCTATTTCTTTTACTTACTCACTCTTCGACTACACCCATTTGGTAGTTTAGGGGTTCCATTCTTACACATTCACTTTCTCTTTCTTTCTTTCTTGCTCTTTCTCTCTTTTTCTATTTCATCTTTGCTAAAAATTAAAATTGAAGCTGTACAATAAATGTATTGTCATATGCCACGGTTTATACTTTTGTACACTGCTTCTAATAAAAATATTAAAAAAAAAAAAAAAAATTAAGGAAGAAGAAGTCGTTAAATTATAATATGAATTGAAATTTAAAAAGCAGCCACACTATAAAATAAAATAAATAAATAAATAAAAGTCCTGTAGAGCTGCATCATGACTTCCTGACTCTTCAATTCTTAATTCTCTCATGGGAGTTACTGTCACTGACAAAGTCTACATTTAATACATCTTTAATTCCTCTCTTGAAGGCAGTGCTGAACTAGCTTCTTGAGTAGCAGCAGTCAATGTAGTGGTGGTGATGGTCTGAAAATGCCAAAGTATTAGTGGTCATATGTTTAAGGTGAAAGGGGAAAAGGTTAAGACTGGCCACTGGCAGTGGTTGCCTGGAACGCACTGCCAGGGGAGTTGTTAGAAGCAGATATGATAGCAACATTTTAGAAGCATTTAGACAAGCATATAGAGGGATATGGACTATGTGCAGGCTTAATTAGATTAGCATCATGGTTGGCGCAGACATGGTGGGCTGAAGGGCAAGGTCCTGTATTGTACTGTAGTGTTCTATGTTCTATGTACAATTCAGTTTCTTGTTAGTTGATTTCAGAGACCAGTTCAGAGCTGACAGTTCTGGAGCCACAATAGGGCCAGGCCATGTTAGGGTGGCAGATATCCTTCCCCCAAAGGATATCAGTGAACCAATCCAGTCGATTCGTGGTCACCATTAACAAAATTGTTTTTTTAGATTTATTTAACTAACTGAATTAAAATTCCTAGCTGCCATTTTGGGATTGCTTCTACAAATCTTCATTGCAGTCTCAGGATTATCAATCAAGTAATTTAACTGCCACACGTTACTTTGGGTAATTATACCCACTTCTGGGTTAATACTCCAAAATTCATCAGAAGTTTCTCCCCCGCAATAGTGCTCCTCTCCCCATGCCCACCTCCCCTCCCTCACCTCCCTCCCCTCCCCACATGCCATCTCCCTCCACGCCTTGATAATGTGATTAGATTTTAATAACTGTGACAGAAAAAAAACAGAGCTGGATGTTGAACACCCCCCCCCTATCATAAGCACCACCCACATCTCAAGCACAAATACTTAGAAAAACGATAACCAGGAATCTTTTTGTCCCTACTTGTGCCAGTTATACGACTCTTGCTCAGAATTTACATCTGATTGTGTGGACTTGACAATCCATCAGAACAGTCAATTAAAAATACTGGTGTGTTGAACATTTGCAGGCATAAATATAATAATTAAAATAATCAAGTTGTACCAGCAGGTAAAACCCTCCTCTGCAGAAGTCCATAAATTATACCAGCGCCAGGAAATATATATCAATTAATTCATTCTGCGTTGTTGACAGGTTAACTCCTGTGCATCTGGCCTCTTTTAATATAGAACTGTATCTCATTTTTGCTCTCTTCTTTTTGAAGTTCAGGGGGCAGAGGTGAGGTTATGTGAGAGTTGGGAAGAGGTCGAGGGAGGGGGAACCAAAATGAAGGCCGAGGGAATCTGGGACAGGAGCAAGACACAGTGTGTGGCAGGAACCTGTAGATCAGTGCCATTGCGTGACAGGGTGCCTGATGCTCCACAGGTGCCTGTCACACTTTGTACATGACAGTGGTTAGCTTTACGCCTGACGTACAACCTGCTCGTTCCCATGGCAGCCATCATGTGACAGCTCTGAGCTGTCTGCACCTGCCGTGTGGGAGACAAAGATACGCTTCTCACTCCCAGCTAATTACTAGGGTACACAATGGGGAATAACACCCACCGACAACCAAACATTTCAACATTAATTGAAAACACATTATTAATGCGAGTGTAATCTGATTCCTATTAGTGTTAATGAAAACAATAAACTTCACTGCAAGGCAACAGACAGTGACAGAGATTTACATTCTCTGAAATGATTGTTCTGTGAAGAGAAATAAAAGTTTTATTTATACAAAGGGTGCCCCAGATAACTCTCATCGTGAACAATCAATCCAGAAAATACAGGATCGTCTCTGTGACTTAAATATGTGAAGGCAAGTGTTCCCCGCCAGCTCAATATGTACGCAGAATAGATGGTGCTTGTCTGAGCCCTGTAGGTAAGGTAAATACCATGTGCTCTCTTAGCTAGGCATTAGCAAAATGCTGTATTTAGAATAAACATCCCTGGGCCAGGAACAGGTAGAGTCAAACACAATTACTGCTTCAGTTACCCTGGCACATAGGTGGAGATAAAACAACACCATCAAAATGATGCATCAAATGGTGTATTCTCCCAGCATGCTCTATCACACCACACACACAGACACATAGACACACACACACACACACACACACACACACACACACACAGACACACACACACACGCACACACGCACACAGACACATAGACACACACACACACCAAACTCCTTGCCCCTATTTAATGAAGTAACCAATACTTGGGGGAGCATAGTTGAAGCGTCACATTCACCAAGTACAGTACATTGCCTAGATGGTCACTCTTCAACATGAGCTTGACAGTAAGTCTCAGCAGACAGTTCCACCACAGAGGGAATCACGGTTAGCTTCATCTTGCCCCAAGTACTAACATACACAGTTGCTTTCTTGCATGGATCACTGGATAACAATCAGCTCGTGTGTTCTGTCTGATCCTTGGAACGTTGAAGGCAATTATGAGGCTTCTGAAGAAGGGTCTCGACCCGAAACATCACCCATTCCTTCTCTCCAGAGATGCTGCCTGTCCCGTGAGTTACTCCAGCATTTTGTGTCTACCTTCGATTTAAACCAGCCTCTGCAGTTATTTCCTACACATGATACAACTGCCACCAGAAGAAGCCAGTTAATTCAGCACAGGCCTGAAATCAAGCCCGAGGTCTTCGACATTGCTCAGTGGCTTTCTGTTTATCTGGGGAGCTCATTAATGTTTTCTTCTGAGGTAATTTATACAGCACCATGTGTGAGATGGTTCCCTCATGGCAACTAGAAGCACATTGCCTGAACACTCTTGGTTGGGTGGAATGGAGTTAGCCCCGGTATCCCATGACAGCACAGAAGTTACTGGCACACCCTCAGTTTGTGATAAATACTTAATGGGAAAAGCAACATTACTTCATAAAATGCCACATGAAATAGTCAAACACATTTACTTCAGCAGGATTATCAACACACTCCAAAAATTAATCAGTGGATAATATTTTTTTAATTTATTTTCCAGGATTAATCTTTTTTAATTCAGTTACAAGGAGATTTAGGTCAATCTTGTTCATGTAATGAAAATCCAGTCCTTCGTGCTATTGTCGACTTCCTGGCAACAAGTCACATGAGAGTAGCCACAATTTTACCAATCGTCTTTCAATTATCAGCTGACAATTTCAGAAGTTACAATTCTAAGCCATGTTGCATCAATTGTGCAATGTTTATTTGTCAGAGAATGAAGATCTATAACCTCCCGCAGAGAATGTACTGATTCTAAAGAATAAAAACAAAGTTTAATTTTTCATTTGCATACTGCAGTCTCCTTCAATTCAAATTGGTATAATATGGGCATTTATTTATTTAATACATGCCACGTTACAGCTCCCCCGATGCATTGCCTCATGTGGAACCGAGCCATATTAATCAGGAATCTTGCAGGTCCTTTCTCAATGTGTGTCATTAGCTGGTCGGAATAACAGCTGTATTTGCTCTGCTTTAACACACCATTACTTTCTGAAATAGGGATTGCTCATCTCAGCCAGGTTGCCACAACTCGTCATTATCCACTGACTCCTGCTCAAAGGTTTGTGCGAGTTGGGCCTCAGGAGAGGATAAGATTGGGATCAGATGCCCACCCATCCCCCTCCCACCAGAGGGCCTGTCCGCATTCAATGTCTGAATCTCTCTTGAAGCACAGACTCTACACCAAGGCACAGGAGGAGGGCTGATCTCATTGAATCTGGACCAGCATTTGGAGAGTGAGGAGGGAGAACAGAAAAGAGAGAATAATACAGGACATAAAAAGAATGAAAGTATTATGTGCATGGCAAACTGCTCTGTGTATGTCTCCCATAATTAAATTCTGAGACACAACAGTGGTAATCCTATTCTAAAACCTTTACTTATTTATCTCAAATTTTGTTTAGTTTAGAATTACAGCATGGAAACAGGACCTTCAGACTACCAAATCCACACCGACCATTGATCACCTGTTTCGACTTATGTCATTCCACTCTCGCATCCACTCCCTACGCACTAGGGACAATTTTTACAGAAGGCAATTAACCTATCATTGGGATGTGGGAGGAAACCGGAGCACCTGGAGGAAATCCACATGATCACAGGGAAAATCTGCAAACTCCACCGAGACAGCACCCGAGGTCAGGATCGAACCCGGATCTCTGGTGCTGTGAGGCAACAACTCTATCAGCTGCACCGCCCTTTCTTGTTATATATGAAAATACTTCATACTAGCTTGGAGGAAATGCCAGGTTGTAAATTAGCGAAACAGAAGGCTCACGAAGGGATAGGAGAGTATGGTCAAGCGACATAGGAATCGATGTGGAAGTTGAGGTGAGTAATGGATTAAAAGTATTATCTATCAATGCGTGAAGTATAAGAAGTAAAGTGGATGAGCTTGAGGCTCAGTTAGAGATTGGTAGATATGACATTGTGCGGATTACAGAGATGTGGCTGCAGGAGGATTGGGACTGGGAACTGAATATTCAGGGTTATACGTCTTACAGAACGGACAGGCCGATGGGCAGAGGAGTTGGGGTAGCTCTGTTGGTGAGGGATGAAATTCAGTCCCTTGCGAATGGTGACATAGGGACTGACGATGTAGAGTCGCTGTGGATAGAATTGTGGAATTGCAAAGGTAAGAAGACACTAATGGGAGTTATCTACAGGCCTCCAAACAGTAGCCTGAATATAGGGTGCAAGTTGTAGCAGGAATTAAAATTGGCATGTAACAAAGGTAATGCCAGTGTGGTTATGGGAGATTTCAATATGCAGGTAGACTGGGAAAATCAGGTTGGTTTGGGACCCCAAGAAAGGGAGTTTGTAGAGTGCCTCTGAGATGGATTCTTAGAGCAGCTTGTACTGGAGCCTACCAGTGAGAAGGCAATTCTGGATTTAGTGTTGTCTAATGAACCAGATTTAATAAGGGAACTCAAGGTAAAGGAACCGCTAAGAGGTTCCATAATATGATAAGTTTTAATCTGCAATTTGAGAGGGAGGAGGTTAAATCAGAAGTGTCAATGTTGCAGCTGAACAAAGGGGACTATGAAGGCATGAGAGAGGAACTGGCCAAGGTCGACTGGAAAACGATCCTAGCAGGAATGACAGTGGAATAGCAATGGCAGAAATTTCTGGGCATAATCCAGAAGATGCAGGATCATTTCATTCCAAAGAGGAAGAAATATTCTAAGGGGAGTAAGAGGCAACCGTGGCTGACAAGGAAATTTAGGGATGGAATAAAACCAGGGCCGGATTTAGATGAAGAGAGGCCCTAGGCTGTTCCACTTGTGAGGCCCCACCTAATCCCCCACCCCCACGACTAGAGGAAGATGGTCCACCAGATTGACACCGATTTGCAGCCAAGCGTGGCCAAGAGATAAGGGGCTGGAAAGCTGCACTTTTAATTTATTTATTGCCAGTTCTAGTGTCGAGTTATCAGCTTAAAACACTATTATTCAGAAATGGAGGGCAAGGAAAATTACTGAAGGGTTGTTTAGAGACTACAGTGCATTGTGACAGCATATGTAAGAAAGGCCTATGACAGTGTCAAAAATATTATACACCTTACAGGGCTCTCACTTAACTTTTTTTCTCTGTTGTCAGCCGGGCAACCTTGGCAGCTTTTTAAGTTGCCAAATGACAGTTTAGGTGGTC
Source organism: Malacoraja senta (assembly GCA_038087875.1). Taxonomy (NCBI): domain Eukaryota; kingdom Metazoa; phylum Chordata; class Chondrichthyes; order Rajiformes; family Rajidae; genus Malacoraja; species Malacoraja senta. The sequence continues at coordinate 9,281,533 of CM075989.1, read as the reverse complement.
ATTTAAGATGGCTTGCATGACGCGTGTGATAATGTGCTCGGACGAAGTGCATAGTTACCAGTCGGAATTATGCTCAATGAAGCATTCACATATTATTTCTGCTTCAAATAAAGTCACAAACTAAACATATTCACCAATCAAAACATGATATATACCACAATGACATGCAGCAAAATTATAATACAGTATCTCAACTCTTTTTACACGTTGCAATGAATGCAATTTCTATTATTTCTTTCCACTTCCAAACAAAAATGTGGTTGGATTATTCAGCGTATGAACAACCTCGGTGAGACCAAGCGCAGGCTTGGCGATCGCTTCGCACAACACCTCCATTCAGTTTGCAATAACCAACCTGATGTCCCGGTGGCTCAACACTTCAACTCCCCCTCCCATTCTGAATCCGACCTTTCTGTCCTGGGCCTCCTCCATGGCCAGAGTGGGGCCCACAGCATATTGGAGGAGCAGCCCCTCATATTTGCTTGGGTAGTTTACACCCCAGTGGTATGAACATTGGCTTCTCTAATTTCAGGTAGTCCTTGCTTCTCCCTCCTTCCCCTCCCATTCCCAGCTCTCCCACAGCCTACTGTCTCCGCCTCTTCCTTTCTTTTTCGTGTCCCCTCTCCCGACATCAATCTGAAGAAGGGTCTCGACCCAAAACCCGTCGCCTATTTCCTTCACTCCATAGATGCTGCCTCACCCACTGAGTTCCTCCAGCATTTTTGTCTACCCATTCACACAAGTTCAGTTATCCCACTTTCCTCACCCACTCCCTACACATTAGGGGCAATTTTACAGAGACAAGTTTACCTACAAAGCCAATGCGTCTTTCGGATGTGGGAGGAAACCCACACGCTTGCAGGGAGAATGTGCAAATTCAACACAGACAGTGCCCGAGGACAGGATCGAACACAGATCTCTGGCGTGTGAGGCAGCAAGTCTACCAGCTGTGCCACTATATTTTGTTTTCCAACACACACAAAAAGTTATACGTTGATAACTTTGGTTACTAAAAAAATGAAAATATCCATTTTCAGTCTTAAATCTCCAAGTGACGCTATGTCCCCCTTTACAGCTATTGTAGGTTTTAATTCAGTTCAAGACTATGGGGCAGTACATTGGCCATAAAGTTGCTGCCTAAAAGTGCCAAAGACCCGGAATTGATCCTGAATATGGGTGCTGTCTGTATGGAGTTTGCTCCTTTTCCCGTTGATCGCATGGGTTTTCTCCGGGTGCTCTTGTTTCCTTTCCACATTCCAAAGCTGTGCAGAAACCTATTTCAGACCCAACCCAAAACGTAATATTTTCCTTTTGTCCAGAGATTCAGTCTGACCTGCTTTTTCAGCAGCTCTTTTACTCCAGCTTTTTGTGTCTATCTTCAGTTTAAACCAGTATCTGCAGTTCCATCCTGCACACACGATACTGTACGATAGAACTTTATTAATCCCAGGAGGGAAATTGTGTGTGTGGGTATATATATTATACACACACACACACACACACACACACACACACACACACACACACACACACACACACACACACACACACACACACACACACACACACACACACACACACATATATATATATATATTTATATAGTTATATATTCATATATAAATATACACCGTTTTGTTTTCTCGTTTATAACATTGTTTACAGAGTACTATGTTTACATATTCTGTTGTGCTGCTGCAAGTAAGGATTTCATTGTTCTAACTGGGACCTGAGAATAAAACACTCTTGACTCTTGACTTACATCGCTAATGTATGGGATAGAACTAGTGTACGGGTGATCGGTGGTCGGCGTGGACTCGGTGGGCCGAAGGGCCTGTTTCCACGCTGTATCTTTAAATTAAACTAAAAACACTAAAACCATAGGGAGTCTAAAGAAGGGTCTCTTCCCGAAACGTCACCCAATTTCTTCTATCCAGAGTTGCTGGCTGCTCCATGCAGTTCCCTTGCACAATTAAAGCATGGAATAGTCTTCACCCTACCATAGTTACCCAACCAGACGCAACTAAATTGAAGGTAGCTCTTTTTTCCCCAAGGACCCTTTTTTGCTTAAGTACAAGTCAAGAGTCAAGAGAGTTTTATTGTCTTGTGTTCCAGATAGGACAATGAAATTCTTGCTTGCTGCAGCACAACAGAATATGTAAACATAATACAGAATAGGAGATAAAAGTTCAGTGTGTCTATATTACCATAGACCATATATATACACAATAAATAAACTGATAAAATGCAATGGGCTGCTATTGTTCAGAGTTTGGAGTTTGATGGTGGACCCTCCACCACCTCCAGTTTAAATTCCATTTAGAATATTTTTGGGGGACCAGGAAACCAGAAGCAAGAGTTACTCCAGGGAGTTACTCCAGCTCCAGGGAGTGATTCTGCGTTGGTTTTCAGCGGTCGCGGCGAGGCGGCGACCGGACAGCAATGGCGGCCAGATCTCCCACAATTCAAAGCGAGGGAGAAAGTGCCCAGTTCCGACCAGTTGCCGTGGCAGTGCGCATGAGCAGGGCGGCCGATGATGTGCTGGCCGTGCAGGGGGAGGATGTGCTGGCTGTAGCCGTGCGCATGTGCAAGCTGCCAGCGGTGCTGGCGGATGAGAAGTGAGCAGAGAGCGGAGACACGGACACGGATACGGATGGCGGGCGGAGACGGAGAGTGACAGAGAGAGAGCTAGAGAGGGGGGCCCACTCAGAGTTAAACGACAGGTGTCCTGCCTTGGCCGGAGGCCCCCTAGATCTCGAGGCCCCAGGCTTCAGCCTATGAAGCCTAGTGGTAAATCTGGGCCCTAAATAAAACTAAAAGAAAAGATGTATAACATAGCAAAGAGTAGCGGGAAGCCAGAGGATTGGGAAACGTTCAAAGGACAACAGAAGGTTACAAAAAGGGCAATACGGGGTGGAAAGATGAAGTACAGGGTTAAGCTGGCCAAGAATATAAAGAAGGATAGTAAAAGCTTCTTTAGGTATGTTAAGAGAAAAAGATTAGTAAAGACAAATGTGGGTCCTTTGAAGGCAGAAACAGGTGAAATTATTATGGTGTCCAAGGAAATGGCAGAGGAGTTAAACAGGTTCTTTGGTTCAGTCTTCACTAAGGAAGACACAAACAATCTCCCAGATGTACTAGAGGACAGAGGATGTAGGGAGACAGAGGAACTGAAAGAAATTTGCATTTGGCGAGCAATAGTATTGGGTAGACTGATGGGACTGAAGGCTGATAAATCCCCAGGGCCTGACGGTCTGCATCCCAGGGTACTCAAGGAGGTGGCTCTAGAAATTGTGGACACATTGGTGATCATTTTCCATTGTTCTATAGATTCAGGATCAGTTCCTGTGGATTGGAGGGTAGCTAATGTTATTAATATAGACCAGTTGGCCTGACATAGGTGGTGGGCAAGATGCTGGAGTCAATTATTAAAGAAGTAATAACGGTGCATATGGATAGCAGTAAAAGGACTGGTTCAAGTCAGCTTGGATTTATGAAGGGGAAATCCTGCTTGACTAATCTTCTAGAATTTTTTGAGTATGTGACAAGTAAAATGTATGAAGGAGAGCCAGTCGATGTAGTGTATCTGGACTTTCAGAAAGCCTTTGATAATGTCCCACATGAAATTAATGGGCAAAATTAGAGCACATGGTATTGGGGGTAGGATATTGATATGGATAGAGAATTGGTTGGCAGACAGGAAACAAAGAGTAGGAATAAACGGGTCCCTGTCAGAATGGCAGACAGTGGCGAGTGGAGTGCCGCAAGGCTCGGTGCTGGGGCCGCAACTATTTACAATATATATTCATGATTTAGATGATGGAATTAAAAGTAACACTAGCAAATTTGCAGATGACACAAAGGTGGGTGACAGTGTGACTGCGAAAAGGATGCTAGGAGGTTGCAGGGTGACTTGGACAGGTTGAGTGAGTTGGCAGATGCATGGCAGATGCAGTATAACGTAGATAAATGTGAGGTTATCCACTTTGGCGGCAAGAACAAGGAGGCAGATTATTATCTCAATAGTGTCAGATTAGGAAAAAGGGAAGTGCAACGAGACCTGGGTGTCCTTATACCAGTCACTGAAAGTAAACTTGCAGGTACAGCAGGCAGTGAAGACAGCTAATGGCATTCATAACGAGAGGATTTGAGTATAGGTCCTTCTGCAGTTGTACCGGGCCCTGGTGAGACCACATCTGGAGTATTGTGTGCAGTTTTCGTCTCCTAATTTGAGGAGGGACATCCTTGCTATTGAGGCAGTGCAGCATAGGTTCATCCCCGGGATGGCGGGACTGTCATATGAGAAAAGATTGGAAAGACTGGGCTTGTATTCACTGGAATTTAGAAGGATGAGGGGATATCTTATAGAAACATATCAAATTATAACAGGACAAGCAAGATGCAGGAAAAATGTTCCCAATGATGCAGGAGTCCAGAACCAGGGGCCACAGTCTAAGAATAAAGGGGAAGCCATTTAAAACTGTCATAAGTAAAAGCTTTTTCACCCAGAGAATTGTGAATTTGTGGAATTCTCTGCCACAGAAGGCAGTAGAGGCCAATTCACTGGATTAATTTATAAGAGAGTTAGATAGAGCTCTAGGGGGCTAGCCGAATCAAGGAATATGGGGAGAAGGCAGGCACGGTTTTTCTGATTGTGGATGATCAGCCTAGATCACAATCAATGGCTGTGCAGGCTTGAAGGGCCATATGGCCTCCTCCTGAACCTGTTTTCTATGTTTCTATGTAATCTCAATATATTTATCTTTTTATACAATATTAGTGTGAGAGACTGAGTATATAGACAAATATACATGAACATACATGAATAATTATTTGTGATTGAGTGTGTGGTTGTTTAAGAAAGAACTGCAGGAAGAATCGCAGGTGGACAAAAATGCTGGAGAAAGTCAGCGGGTGAGGCAGCATCTATGGAGTGAAGGAATAGGTGACATTTCAGGTCGAGACCCTTCTTCAGACTGGTGTGTCTGCATGTGTGCATGTATGTGTTTATGTGTGTGCATGTGTTTCAGTGTGTGCATGTATGTGTTTATACGCATATGTGTATATGTTGGTGCGTGTGTATGTTGGTCTGCACGTGTGTACATGTTGGCGCATGTATGTTTGTGTGCATCTGCGTATATATTGGTGCATGTGTGTTGATGCATATGTGTGTGTGTGTATGTGTGTGTGTGTTGGTGCATGTGTGTGAACGTGGGTGACTGGATTATTTCAATAGTTTCCATGGAGAAAATATTTGGCTCAGTCCCTCCTTTTCCAGAGTGGGAGATGTGATCACGGGCAGATGGCAGATGGCACTCTACTGAAGGATAATTTTCAAGGGGCAACCCTGCCAATTACCTCCCTCAATAATGGAACAGAACAAACACAAAAAGTTCCATATCTTCATCCTCCTCAAAATAAAATCCTGGTATTATTCAATTAATCTTGACTTAAGAATATGTATTCATTTCAATGGCTTTTATTTAAGGACCATGCACGGAATATTAAGTGAATGTTTTGCAGAGCAGAAAAATGGGAATTAAAATAAATTTGGAAATTTGCCAACATGAACAGCTTTAAGGCTATTAATACCAAGATGTGAAGGAGGCTGAAGGAAGACTAGGTGGCTTTGATTGTGTACACAGACAAAGCAACAGACTCTATAACACATCATGTGCTCCAATGTCAAGTACGACAGAGGAGAGATAGGGCACTCTGGAATAATAATCAGAGAACGGCTGGATGATCGAGTAGACCAGGATAAAGATGAAATATTGCATAGAGTGCTTCGAAAGAATGACATACTATAATTGAAATTTGATTATGTTTTGACATTCTTGTGATGAATTAAGTCATATTTTGCACCTTTCTGCTCAGCAATATGAAGAATACTTAGAAAAAGAACAGTTTTTGCTCTTGCCTATTGAACTGTGCAGCAGTATTAGCTATTTCTAGGGCCGGTGTCAAGTGGAGAGAGTATTTCTTCATCAAAGCTGGTAATGTGGAATGAAAAAGAACTAAAGCCCTTGAGAGTTACAGAACCCTCTGCGTTTGAAAAGGGATAATGACAACTAATGATACAGGTGGCAAGAAGTCAACAAGTTGAGGTGAGAGAAGCAAACCAGAGTAAAATAAATGTCCTTCTTCTAAACATATTTAAATACTACAGGTAAATATGGCTTTATATAGTGATGGTATTTGAGGAATATCTACAGCAAGTCTAGGCTGCAGCATAACTTATGCACAAGATGACACATGCTATAAATGTGGCACATACTTAACAGCTTACACATGATTAACCCTTGGAAGAATTAAAAGGGGGATTTAATCTTTATGTTATTAACTGTTGCATGAAAAAATCTCAGATAAATGGCCTGGAGTTCCTTATCTACAGTTTTGCAACCAATAAATGGCTTTAACCTTCTAAAGAGCCTGTCCCATTTTCACGACCTAATTCATGACCTCTGCCGAGTTTGCCCTTGACTCATACTCGCAGTATGGTCGTCACGAGGTCGTAGGAAGTCATAGGAGGTCGTAGGTAGGTCGTAGGTAGGTTGTGATGCTAGTCGTAGGTACTCGTGGCATCAAGTAGGTCGGGGCGTTTTTCTACCCTGATGAAAAATGTGCACGAGTAAAAAAGGTCGTGAATTAGGTCGTGGAAGTGGGACAGGCCGTTAAGTTTAAAGAGGAGAAAGACAGTTACTGGTGAGAAATATAGTAAAGAGACAATGATGTTCAGACAGACCATTAGGTCTTGATGGGTACACATGCATGTGTTTGCACAATTCATCGTGTGTTTGAGGGACTGGTCTTATGGTTTTAGGCTAGATCACACTTTAATGTGAGGTTTGGAAATTGGTTCTGAATATCTGAGTCTCAGCCAGAGTTAAACGCTCACTGTAACAATAGGAGTGTTACTTTATAAATGGGAAATGATTCAGGGATTTGTTCTGTTTGCTCACCGGTGATTCTATCTTGCTGATGCACTGGAGGTGATAGAAGAAAGAATCAGAAATAATGATAGAAAATGCTGGAGGCAAAAATTTGCAGAGTGGGAAAATGGGTGAACAATTTAGATCAATTATTTTTTAATCAGTTCTGATCAAAGATCATTGAACTCAACTGTTATCCGCTTTTCTCTCAGCACAGATGTTGCCTGACCTGTTGTTGTCGCTTGTTGCTGATGAACTGCAGATGCTGGAAAAATCGAAGGTGGACAAAAATGATGGAGAAACTCAGCGGGTGAGGCAGCATCTATGGAGCGATGGTTTTGGTGATTTTTGGTTCGAGACCCTTCTTCAGAAGGGTCTCGACCTGAAACGTCACCTATTCCTTCGCTCCATAGATACTGCCTCACCCGCTGAGTTTCTCCAGCATTTTTGTCTACCTTTGTTGCTTTCTCTTTATATTTCTGATTACCTGCTTCTTCAGTTTTCTTTTTGTATTGGAATGAAAGATTCTGGCTTTGATGTCGTTTATTCCAGTCCCCCTCTCCCCTCCCAACTTTCACTGCTTGAGCTGAGCTAATGAGAAATAGACACCAGGACAAGGGAACTAAGAGTGTTTGTAAAAGGTACCCCAACATGGATTCCAAGATAGGAAGGAAAGAATGAAAAGTAGAGATACTTAACAAAAAGCACAACGCCTAAGTCTGCCAGGCAGAGTCTTGAGCTAGAACATTGCTGATTCTTCCCATGGTGCCACGGAGCTCATGCAACAAGCTAACAGACAATAATGGGGTTATAAGGTGACCCTGGTCATTGTAGAGATCATTCAAAGCATTCAAATAGAAACAGCAAGGTTTAGAAGGAATGGGCCAAACGTGGGCAGGTGGGATTAGTGTAGATCTTGGTCGGTGTGGGCAAGTTGGGCCAAAGGGCCTGTTTCCATGCAGCATGACTTTATGACAAAGTAGACAAGAGTGGAATTTGTTGAAGGTTTTAAGAAGGAACTGCAGGTGCTGGAAAATCGAAGGTAGACAAAAGTGCTGGAGAAACTCAGCGGGTGCAGCAGCATCAATGGAGCGAAGGAAATAGGCAACGTTTCGGGCCGAAACCCTTCTTCAGACTGATGTACCCTACATCAGTCTGAAGAAGGGGATCGGCCCAAAATGTTGCCTATTTCCTTCGCTCCATAGATGCTGCTGCACCCGTTGAGTTTCTCCAGCAGTTTTGTCTACCTTGGAATTTGTTGAAACCTTGTCTGACAAATGAAATTCAACACATTTCATGAATGTAATATAAATAATGATGTCTTGAGTTTGTTTTAATCAGGTCATTGGTGCATTATTAAAGGTTGAGGCCAAACTTGTAACATCAGAAGTATTGCTGCTGTATGACAACCAACCTCTGTTTTATTTCAGTCTGTATCTTCAAGTTTCCAAAGTATTAAATGGATTTGTTCTCATTATTTTTAAAGCCCTCACATTGGGTGGAGGAGTAGAATTTTGCACCAAAAATGTATTATGGTTATGCTTTCTCCCTCGGAATAGTCACAGAGGCTTCAGTAGCTTTCGTTTTAGTTTTTAGTTTTAGAGATACTGAGTGGAAACAGGCCCTTCAGCCCACTGAGTCCGCACCGACCAGCTATCCCCGCACATTAACACAACCCTACACACACTAGGTACAATTTTACATTCATATCAAGCCAATTAAGCCTACAAACCCCAACGTCTTTGGAGTGTGGTAGGAAACCGAAGATCTCAGAGAAAACCCATGCAGGTTACGGGAAGAACGTTCAAACTCCGTACAGACAAGCACCCACAGTCAGGATTGAACCCGAGCCTCTGGCGATGTAAGGCAGTAGCTCTACCGATACGCCACCATGCAACCCTAGCTCTGTAATTACACAAGGAGAGGCAATGCAAATCCCTCCCATCCCATCTCTTGCATCATCCACAGACACATGTATAAACCAGTGTGGCCACCACTGACGGACAAAAACCATAGTTGCTGGACTCATTGATTGTCAGTCACATTGTGACGGCACTGGGGGACAGAGGAAAACATGGTTAAAGTCATATCAGTCATGAATTTAATGAATGACAGATTAGACTCAAGGGACTGCATGGTCTAACTTTGCTCCTATCTTTTATATTATGTTAGATGTCCCCAAGATGGATTCAATGAGTGTGGAAACTTGGCCTATGTGGTTCAGTAACACATCTGCCAGCATGATCACTCATTGGGGAAATAGACCTGGATACACCCATCAACACACATAGGTGTAGTGCAGGATAGCTATATTACAAGTTCTCATTTTAATCCATCCAATATTTCTTATCAATGATTTTCTCATGGAATAAGCTTGACTTATTCCTTCTCTGATGTCAAAGACTGTTGTATACCACCCTCGGGGCAATTGTCCATATGTGAAGACACAGTACATCAGACCAAGTCCAGCCTATGATCAAAATAAGGATAAATAATTTATCCTGTAGGCTATTGATGTTTCTGGGGCATAGACGGTAATTGCCGTGATTCAAATGGCTAAGATAGTGACATTTCCCACGGGAAAGGATTGAAGACATGCATGATGAAAGGACACGAATGAAACATCTCCACTACTGCTCCACATATTCCACATGTCAATGTCCAGTATGTTTAATGGCAAGTCCCGAAAGTCAGTGGAGCTGCAAATTACAGCAAACACGAGCAAAAAACATCTAGACGGACGTGATGAAGACAAGGCAACAAATTCAGAAACTTCAGACAGAACCTCAACACACCCAGACTGAGACTTAGCAGAAAATCCGAGGTTTAGCTGCAAATATAATGGATGGAGAGTGAGATGCATGCCAAAATAGCTCAGTGCCGGGGGCATGTTGTGGCATGTGTTGCCCACCTGCAGATATAAGAGCAACCCGTCAATTAAAATGACAAGATATGTACTAAGCTGCAGCCAATAGCAAATGAGTAATGATTTGAACTGAGGAAAGAAAACATAATGGCCATGCAGAGGCAAGAGAGCGACCTAAAGGAAGCAAAGAGACTTCGAGCAGAAGGTTGACACAACTGATTGAGGAATGCACATATTTAAAGGCCTGTCTCACGGGTATGTGGTTACTGGCGGTTACTGGCAGTGAAGCAGGAAGTTGGGACCGCTCGTGGACCACTAGAGACCGCGCATGGCCCGCGGGGTCGGTCCCACGCACACCGCCGGGACCGTGCGGTGTTGGGACCAACACCGCACGGTGCTCACAAAAAGTCGACAACGTTCAAAAATTTTGTCCTGCCGCACAGCCGCCGCCAGTGCGGCACGAGCACCGCCACAGCCACCGCCAGTGCGGCACGAGCACCGCCACAGCCACCGCCAGTGCGCCGTGAGCGCCGTGAGCACTACTAGCACCGCCACAGCCGCCGCCAGTGCTCCGTGAGCACCACTAGCACCGCCACAGCGCCACGAGCTGAATTGACGTCATCGCGTAGCGCGTTGCGTTGCGCGATGTCGTCATCACCCGACGCCGCGCTCGTGGGACAGGCCATGCGGTGATCACCCGGCATACGCGCGGCATCCGTGCGGTGCTCCCGCGGCATACGCGCGGCGCTCTCGCGGTAGCCGCGCGGTCCCCGCTTCTGGCGACCAGTAACTGCCTGCCCGTGGGACAGGGCCTTTAGGGAGACAGATACGTTTGCAGGTCAGACATTGTCTGTCCATATCATGAGGTGAATCCCAGATGATTTATCCAAACAATTATAGTTATTTTAGGAAATGAATATTAAAACACAAAGTACTTGCGCTGTAACGCCAGAATAAGCACTCAACCAAGAAAACCAAGTCCAGTGACAAAGTAATATCTAAACTACTTATACACACTTGTGCTATTGGGCAATAATTAACTCCATGTGCAATAGTAAGCTATCTACATGTTAACAGTATCCCTTCCATATCCATGTTTTTTCTCGGAGGAGAAGTTAATATATTTTACTCAGACCTCTTTCAACACCCAGGACTGCTGGATACCTGCATTGCTGTCATTACCCAATTGTGGAACCATTAGTGCTGTCCTGGTTTACTCCAAGCAGAGACCTGGAATTTAAATGAGGACAGAAAAATATCCCAAAGGTTCTTAATGCCTCCGTTGAAACCGAAAAAATAGCTTGATTCTACCTCCCACAGGGAAGGACTGGGGACTGAGTGATGCGGTTACAGAGAGTAGACGCCTCCAGGATTCATTCAGGAATGGAGAGGGTCGGGAATCCCAGCTGGAGTTGAAGAGGAGATACACTTAAGTGATAATGGAAAAGCACTGTGTTTCAGTAAAACCTGTCTCCCAATGCTGTACCACTTTAGTGGATTAAGTGATGAACATAGTTTATATTAACATTCAGTTAAAAGGCAATTGCAATGTGATCAAGCAAAAGTTGGATGCTGACGAACAATGATATTTGTCAGCCACTAGTCAATAAAACAATTTGCAATCAATATAAAGCAGCACCAGGCTAACACAAGTAACAAGGTCAGGAAGTGTAAACAGAACAGGACACAAAGTGCTGGAGTAAGTCAGTGGGTCAGGCAGCATCCGTGGAGAACATGGATGGGTGATGTTTCGGGTCAATTTCCCGGATTTTTTTTCCCGAATTGGACCTGGGTTTTTATCCGGTTTTTTGCCTCCCCCAGGAGATCACGCGGTTCTTGGGGTGGAGAGGGGTGATAGCGGTATAAAGGGGAGGGTAGTGTCTTGTGTTCTGTGTCTTGTGTCTACTGTTTGTGGGTAGGGGTGTTTGTTTGGTGTTCAGCCATGAGCGAATGGCGGTGCGGGCTCGATGGACCTGGTGGTCTGCTCTCGCACCTACTTTCTATGTTTCTATGTTTCTATGTCAGGACCCTCTTCAGACAATTGTTCTTCCTCTCCAGACAATTCTTCAAACATTACTCTATTGCTTGGGTGATCTTCTGTTGACATCCAACATAAATTTGAGGATATTTGTAGTGGCATTCCACTTAATTCCACTTAATATTAATCTTCTCCAGAAACGTCTTGATCTGAAACCTCACCTATCCATGCTCTCCAGAGATGCTGCCTGACCTGCTGACTTACTCCAGCACTGTGTGTGTCCTTTTGTGTAAACCATCATCTGCGTTGCCTCGTTTCTACAAGTACTTTATTTTGCTTGTAAAAACGGAAGTGCTCATCTGTGAAGTACTCATCTGTGAAGAGAGAACCAGAATGAAGAAAAATTGGGTTGCAAGTGTTTTGATATCTGGAAAAGAGGGAGAGTGCAGAGAACAGAAGAAACATGTAAAAGAATGGAGACCAAGGATCTGAAGCTTGTTGATTGCAGCTGTCCTGCTATTATAGATAACCAAAGTCTCAAATTTTGATTAAAGTTCAGCAACCTGTACATTAACTCAGATTTATTTCTCTCTCTCTCGCCTGTGATGCTGCTGAGTAATTCCAGCATTCTCTTTTATTTCAGAATGCAGAAGCTCAGTATTTTGTATCCAACGTGTTGTTTTATTTCTTCTCCCCATTCATCTCCTTCCAATCTCACCTCTCCACAATACACAACATCAGCTATGATTAACAAGCCTGCAATAAACCTCTCACAGCCAGCACCAACACTGTCTGTGGCATTCAGCCTTTCCTGGTCTCCACCCTACCGCACATATTCGCTTTGCTCTCTCTATCCCTCTCCCTTTGTTTCTCTCTCCATTGATGCTGTCTGAACTGCTGACTATCCTCAGCATTTGCTCTTTTTATCCTGGCTAAAAGTTACCCAAGTTCGAGGATTAGGTTGTTTTGATCCCTGCCTATTTTGGTCCCATTTGACTCAGGATCCAAATAAGGTATTGAACCTTAGTGTATTTATTTGTCAAGTCTAGCCTGATCCAGTGTGAATCCAGCCACCTATAATTATCCAATTCCTGGCCTGATCCAGTCACAATATGTGCACTTGGGCCTCACAAGACTCTGTCTGGGTAGGCAAACTCTAAAATAGAACCATTTTGTTCATCGTGTCTTTCATTATTTTATACGCCTCAATTAAATCTCAAATCAGTTTCATTTTCTCCCCCAAAGAAAACAACCCCAATCTCTAGCCAGTCTCTCTTCATGATTACAAACCAGCCCTGGAAACCTCCTCATGAATCGAACCACACTGAGATGAAGTGATACTTGAACCTCTAATCTTCCAACCAAGCGGCAAGAATACCACCCACTGAGCTGCAGCCAATCAGTAAATACCATTATTTATTTCACTTGAACGAAATATGCATTTATTGTGTGGTCTAAAACAAAAGCAGCAAAATGTCTACCTTATTTTGCTTGCTTATATGGCAGGCATCAAATTGGCAGAGCTTCTATTTACCTGTAGGACCTTGCCATCTGCAAAATGACTGCAGCTTTTCCTGACATTTTTGTTGTTGCAGATCCAAATAACTGCAGCTGAATCATTTGATGTTCTTCTAAGATGTAATGAGATGCTGCAGTAAATCGTTGACTCCAATGCATTTGAAACACTAGCAATACTCCATATGTGGAAAGATATTGTTGGTGATGGAGTGGATGATTGTGTTATGCATGTCAATGCTCTGATAATGTACATCCATTCTCTAGCACACACACACGGGGACACGAGCGGACACACGGAGACAATACACACACACAGACAGACACGGACACACACACGCGCGGACACACACACACACGGATGAACGGACACAAACACACACACACACACATGGACACACACACGGATGGACGGACGCAAACACACACACACACATGGACACACACACACACGAGGACACACACACACATGGACGGATCGACACAAACACACACGCACATGGGGACACACACACACACACGGACGGACCGACACATGAACACACACACAATGATGCTTTTATTGTCACTATTTTTATTGCAAATGCACAGAAAACAAAATGTCATCAGAGACAGAAACATGAATGTAAAAAAACAACAACTGATTAATCTGTGGATAGAATTGCCAAATTCAAGACTTAGACAACCAGCTTAGACACCTGTTACCCCATCAGCATTTAGGATTTTCCTGATCTGTTGTGCTCAGAACTATTTGTATTGATATACCGAACATATAACGTGACGATTACAAATGATAGTTTGCGGAAGTCTGCTCAATTCCACCCTGTGAAAATTCCTGTTGATGTATCTGCTGCCTCAGTGCAGGACAAATACCACAGTTTCAGGTCTGTTTCACATCTGCAAAAGTCCTAAATTCCTTCTTGGTTTAGTCTGTAAATTTCCTACCTTGTGTGGGACTAAACCTCACGTAACACAAAAGTCCCAAGTTACTGGGGTTTTCTGTGTTGGTGCTCTGAGAATCTGTGGCAGCTGACTTGTCAGTAGGTGTTCTATGATTCTCCTCAGCAACTCTAGAGAGGGATAAATCAGACACGTTTCCACTAACACATATATAAATATCAGAAACAAAATGCTGGGATGGGGGAAGCGAGGGAGAGAGAAGAGGCAAGCTTGGCTCTCAAATTCCTCATGCTCTGTGGAGCTGATCAAGTCAGCCATCTATTTTAAGGCAACACAGCCAACTCATTCTGTTCCATGCAATTCACATACAGTTCCAGCAAAAGCAGCAGGGTGGAAAATAAGGAGAGCACGATTCTGGCCACATTTCCTCTTCCTAACTGCCATTTCAGAGGGCATTTGAAAGTCAACCAGATAGATTTATGGCCACATATATGCCACACCAGGTAAAGAGGAGAGATATTGTAGGAAGGAAATGCAGATGCTGGTTTATTCCAAAGATAGACACAAAGTGCTGGAGCAACTCAGTGGATTAGGCAGTATCTCTAGAGAAAAGGAGTCTCCAAAGACTGAATGAAGAAGGGTTCTGACCCAAACCAACACCTGTTCTCTTTCTCCAGAGATGCTGCCTGCCCCACTGAGTTTCTCCAGCACTTTGTGTCTATCTAAAGAGGACAGATATACTTCCCTAAGCATCAGTTAAACCAGCATCTGCAGTTCCTTTTTTTTAAAAATATTTTAAATTTATTAGAAGTAAGTACAGTAATGTGGCACCAAGGTGCCTAATATATATTGGCAGGTTACATTTTATGTACAGCTTCATATTTTTTTTAAATAATAAAAGAGAGAAAGAAAGAATAGGTAATAAAAAATAGAAAAATGTGTGATGTGTTGGTGTGTGAAAAGGAAAAGGGGGGAAAGAGGGGAAGTAAAAAAAAAGAGAAAGAGAAAGAGTAGAGAGTAGGAGATTATAGGAGATAGTTATTTATATTCTTGACCATCCTTCACCCAGTCCTGAAACAGTTGGTTTCTACGATTTTGTTGCACCACATGCTTCCAAGAAGTCGATAAATGGAGACCAACTCGTTAAGAATTGGTCTGGTTTGTCTGTTAGGAGGAATCGTATTTCTTCAAGATGTGCGGTGTCCAACATGTTTGAAATCCACATTTTAAGCGTTGGTATGGGTGTATTTTTCCAAAATTTAAGTATACGTTTTTTTGCCATTATTAACCCATAATTTAAAAATGAATTTTGAAATGTGTTCAATTTGTTCCCGTCTTCCGTTACTCCAAGTATAATCATTTCAGTGTTAGGCTCCATTTTTTATCTTGAATAATTTTGTAAATATTTCAAAGATATCGCTCCAGAATTTATGAAGGTTTATGCAGGAAACAAAAGAGTGTGTTATAGTGGCATTTTGAGATAAACATTTATCACAAATGGGAGAAGTATTTGGATAGAATTTATTCAGTCTAGTTTTTGAATAATATAATCTATGTAGAATTTTAAATTGAATTAAGTTATGTCTTACATTAATCGAACATTTGTGTATATATATCAAATGCTTTTCCCATGTTTCTTTCGTGATTTTTACCATTAATTCTCGGTTGCAAGGGGGCGCTGCCTGACGTCATTGCGCAATGCCATGCGCTAGGCGTACGCCGTCAAGACGCTGTGTACGACATCAAGACGCTGCGTACGATGTCAAGATGCTGCGTACGCCCTCAATGCGCCTGCGGGCCGACAGGCCGTTGACGTGCGTGATTTTCGGACAGTGCAAGCATGCGAGCCGGCAGCGAGGACGTCGAAAAACAGCGGGGGACCAGCTGATCTCTGCCTTCCGCCAGCGTGACAGAGCCGCACCGGGGGGGGGGGGAGTGGAGGAGAGCTGGGTGGCAGCAGCCGTTATGGTCGCGCGGCACGCGATGAGAAGGTGGCCAGCAGGAGGCGACAAAATGAGTGAGTGGGGTGGGGGGGTGAAGGATTTTATTAAAAATGTGCACAGAAAAAATGACGAAATTTAATGAGGAGTGGATATGCGAATGTAAAAGTAATATCGCTAGCGAAATGGTAAAACTCTCGGAGTTTTTGCGTGTGGTTTTGGCGGACCAACGAATCAAAGGCAAAATCAAAATGACATACACCTGACATTCACCCACACACATACACACACACAGGAGAGAGGGGTGAGCAGAGATGGGTGAGCAGAGAGGGGGAGGGGGAGGAGAGAGGGGGGAGGAGAGGGGGGAGGAGGGGGGAGAGGGGGGGAGGGGGGAGAGAGTGGGGAGGGGAGGGGAGGAGAGCAGGGAGGGTAAAGGGGGAGACAGGGGTAGGGGGAAGGGTGTGGTAGATACGGGAGGGGGAAAGAGGGGTGGCTGAGGGGGGTAGAGTAGGGTGGGGGAGGGGGAGGGAAAGGGGAGGGGAGAGGAGAGGGGAAGAGGGGAAAAGGGGAGACGAGAGGGGAAGAGGGGGAGGGAGAGGAGACGGAGATTAGAGGGGAGGGAGGAGAGGGGAGGGGGAGAATTGGAGGGAAGAGAAGAGGAGGGGGAGAGTTGGAGGGGGAGAGAAAAGGAGAGCGGTTGGGGGGAGAGAAGAGGAGGGGGAGAGGTGGAGGGGGGAGAGGTGGAGGGGGGAGAGGGGGGAGGAGAGGGGAGGGTGGAGAGGGAGAGGAGAATAAGAGGTGGAGGGTGGAGGGGGAGTGGAGGGGGTAGAAGGGAGGGGGGCAGAGTGGGGAGGGGGAGGGAGAGAAGAGGGAGGAGAGAGGGTGGTAGAGGTGGGGGGAGAGGGGAGGGGAGAGGGGGGAGGTGGAGAGAGATTGGAGGGGGAGAGAGGAGAAGGAGGGGATGGAGGGGGAGAAAGAAGAGGGGGAGAGAGAGGAGGGAGAGAGAGAGGATGGGAAGAGAGAGGAGGGAGAGAGAGGATGGGGAGAGAGAGGAGGGAGAGAGAAAGGGGGAGAGAAAAGGGGGGAGAGAGAAGGGGGAGAGAGAAGGGGGAGAGAGAAGGGGGAGAGAGAGAAGGGGGAGAGAGAAGGGGAGAGAGAAAAGGGGGAGTGGGAGAGAGAAGGGGGAGTGGGATAGAGAAGGGGGAGTGGGAGAAAGGCATGGGGGTGGAAGTGAGGATGGGGAGAAAGAGATTAGATGGAAGACAGAAAGATTAGAGGGGAGAGAGCGAATAGATGGGAGAGGGGGAGGTAGGGGGAGAGAGAGGAGGGGGTGAGTGAGGGGGTGAGAGGAGAGGTGAGGGGAGACTTGGAGGGGGAGAAGAGGAGGGGGAGAGTGGGAGGGTGGAGAGAAGAGGAGAGGGAGAGGTGGAGGGGGAGGGGAGGTGGGGAGAGAAGAGGAGGGGGGCGAGGTGATGGGGAGGGTGGAGGAGGGGAGGTGAGGGTGGAGAGTGGGGATGGAGAGGGGGGGATGGAGAGGGAGAGGAGAACACGATGTGGAGGGGGTAGAGGGGAGGGGGATAAAAGGGAGGGGGAGGGAGAAAGGAGAGGGGGTGGTAGAGGTGGGGGGAGAGGGAGGGGAGAGGTGGAGAGAGATTGGATGGGGAGAGAGGAGAGGGAGAGAGAAGAGGGGGAGAGGGAGGAGGGAGAGAGACAGGAGGGGGGAGAGAGGAGGGTGGAGAGAGAAGGGGAGCGAGAAGGGGGGAGAGGGGGAAAGACACGGGGAGGGAGGGAGGGAAGAGAGAGAATAGAGGGGAGAGAGAGAGTACAGGGGAGAGGGGGGAGGGAGGGGAGGACAGAGAGGAGGGGGTGAGTGAGGGGGTTGGAGGAGATGGGACGGGGAGTTGGAGGGGGGAGAGAGAGAGAGGAGAGAGATGAGGAGGGGGGAGGTGGAGGGGGAGAACATGAGGGGGTGGAGGATAGGAGAGGGGGGAGGATAGGATGGGTAGAGGTGGAGGAGGGAGGGGGTAGATAGGGAGGGGGTAGATAGGGAGGGGGGTAGGACAAATTGCTCTATTTGATTGTGCATGCCAGGTTGATTGCATTCGTGGGATCCATTGTGATTGTACATCTGTGAGATGGCTCTGTGAGTCATGCAGTTGTTTGATTTGAGTGGGCTCACATGAAGGTTCCAATCTCCTAGCCCAGACCCATTGTGATGTCATATCATAGGTAAATGAGATCCATTGTGATTGGACATCTGTGATGGCACTGTGAGTCATGCAGCAGCTCGCTGGCCAGCAGGATTAAAAAAAAATAGTGGTGGGGGGGGCGGGGGGGGAGAATATTTTATTTTAAAATGTGTACATAAAAATGTCTAAATCTAATAAGGAGTGTGTTAGGGTATGTAATGTCTAGCGAAATGGAAACAATCGCAGAGTTTTCGCGTGTGGTTTTGGCGGAGCAAGGAATCAAAGGCCAAATGTGACACCCACAAATAAATAAACACATCCACACACACACAGAGTTTTAAAAGTATACTAGACCAAGTGTTTCCCCAATGCCCGTTAGCGGGGGGGGGGGCTGCGGCGTCACACTAACCCCCCCCCCCGGAGAGAGGGAGATGGAGAGGGGGAGGAAAGAGGAGTGGGGGACGGGAGGAGAGAGGGATGGGGGAGGGGGAGAGAGGTGTGGGGGAGGGGGAGGGGGTAGGGATGGGGGAGGGAGGGGTGGAGGGAGATGGGGGAGGGGAGGGTGGGAGAAGAGTGTGGAGGGAGGGAGAGAGGGGTGGGGGGAGGTAGGGGAAAGAGTGGGGAGGGAGAGTGGGAGGGGCAGGGGGGAGAGAAGTGGAAGAGTGGGGAGGGAGGGAGGGGGAGTGGTGGAAGAGGGACAGAGGGGTAGGGGAAGGGGTGGGGGAGAGAGGGGAGGGAGGGGGAAGGGAGGGGGAGAGAGAGGGGTGGGGGAGGGAGAGGGAGAGGGGTGGGGTAAGGGGGAGAGGTGGAAGAGTGGGGAGGGAGGGGTATGGGGAGTGGTGGAAGAAGGACAGAGGGGTAGGGGGAAGGGGGTGGGGGGAGAGAGGGAAGGGGGTGGGGTAGAGAGGGAAGGGGGTGGGGAGAGGGTGATGGGGGTGGGAGGAGGAGGGGGAGGAGAGGAAGAGGGGTGAGGAGAGGGAGATGGAGAGGGAGATGGAGAGGGGGGAGCGGGGTGGGGGAGGGGAGGAGAGAGGGGAGGGGGGGAGGTGTGGGGGAGGGGGAGGGAGGCAAGGAGGGAGATGAGGTAGGGGGTAGAGGGGGAAGAGTGTGCATGGAGGGGGAAGAGTGGGGAGGGGGAAGGGGTGGGAGAGAGAGGGAAGGGGGTGGGGGTGGGGGGTGGGGGAGAGAGGGAAGGGGGTGGGGGAGGGAAGGGGGAGAGGGAAGGGGGTGGGGGAGAGAGGGATGGGGGTGGGAGGAGGAGGGGGAGAGGGAGAGGGTGAGGAGAGGGAGATGGAGAGGGGAGGAGAGAGGGGTGGGGGAGGGGGAGAGAGGGATGGGGGAGGTGGAGAGAGGTGTGGGGAGGGGGGAGGGATGGGGGAGGGAGGGGAGGAAGGAGATGGGGTAGGGGAGGGAGGGGGAAGAGTGTGGAGGGAGGGGGAGAGGGGTGGGGGGAGAGAGAGGAAATAGTGGGGAGGGACAGTGGAAGGGGGAGGGGTAGGGACAGTCCATCTGTTCCCCATTCCCTATCACCCCCAATCCTCTTTCTCTATTCCCACACAAGTGATGACGCGCTTCGACACAGGCTGCGAGGGTGGGGGGAGGGGCTGGGGCTGGGGATGCTGCAAAGGCATATGTAAATGGATCCATTCCGATTGGACATCTGTGAGCATTGGGCATTGTGACATCACACGGTGGAACGTTCACCAACATTCTATGGGTGAGAGCTGTTTTTTTTTAACGTTTTGAAATTTTGGGGGAGAGGCGGGGAGAAGGATTTTATTTTAAAATGTGTACATAAACAGGACGAAATTTAATCAGGAGTGGATACCTGGAATGAAAAGTGAAATCTCTACCGAAATGGAAAATATCTCAGCGTTTCTGCGTGTGGTGTTGGTGTAGCAACGAATCAAAGGCAAGGCTGGCACCCACAAGACAGGCAGAAACACACACACACACACACACACACACACACACACACACACACACACACACACACACACACACACACACACACACACACACACACACACACAGTTTTAAATATAGATAGATAGATAGATAGATTGTTGGAATGATAACAGATTTCACATTTCATACATATCGCCGATCCTTTTAATTCCCATTCTTTCACATTGGTAAGAGATGGTTTAAATGAAGGATTATTCACTATTGGCGTTAAGAATGATAGGTTCTTAATTTTAACGTTAATTTTATTTGTTTCCAAATTCTTATTGTATTGTGGATAATTGGATTATTCTTATATATTGTGTTGTTCAGTTTTATCGGGGAGAAGAGGATCGCTCCTATATTACAAGGAGAACAATCCTCTTTCTCCATTCTTATCCATTCTGTCTGTTGGGTAGGACTGTCCAACCAATAAATTATATTCTTAATATGCACTGCCCAGTAATAATACAAAAAGTTCAGAAGTGAAAGTCCCTCAGCGTCTTTGGGTTTACACAGGTGTTTTCTTTGAATTCCATGTGATCTATAGTCCCAAATAAAGTTGGTAATGTTAGAGTCTAGTTTTTTGAAGAAGTTTTTTGGTATGTATAATGGTATAGATTGAAATAGGTATAATATTTGTGGTAAAAAGATCATTTTTATAGCGTTTATTCTGCCTATTAATAACAAAGGAGTGTTTTCCAGAATTTAATCCAGAATTTAATCAAGGCATAAAATTAGCATTAAATAATGATTTGTATTTTCTAGTAATTTGAATACCCAAATACTTAAATTTTTCTGTTGCAATTTTAAAGGGGAATTTTAATAGGTGTGTCGATTCTTGAGGTTTTAACGTCATGATTTCACTTTTATTCCAGTTTATTCTGTATCCTGAAAAAGAACCGAATTCCTCTATTAAATTTAATAAGTTTGGTATGCTCGTTTGTGAATTTGTAATGTATAGAAGTATATCGTCTGCGTATAATAAAATTTTATTATTTGAGTCCTTAGTATTATATCCCCGAATATTCAGATGAATTCTTATACTTTCAGCTAAGGGCTCTATCATAAGGGCAAATAGCAGGGGTGATAATGCACATCCCTGCCTATTGCCCCTCGATAATTGAAATTTTGGACATAACATGTTATTAGTTAATATTCTTGCCGTCGGTTTGTCATATAATAATTTTATCCATACAATAAAATTCTCTCCCATACTAAATTTTTGCAGTACTTTATATAAATACTGTCACTCTACCTGATCAAATGCTTTCTCTGCGTCCAGAGAAACAATTGATATATCTTCTTCTTCCGTTTTATGTGAGTACATTATATTAAACAGGGGTCTCAAATTATTAAATGAATGTCTTTTGAGTATAAACCCCGTTTGATCTGGATTTATCAATTTACTAATGTATTTACTCAACCTTCTTGCTGAGGTCTTTGCTAAAATTTTCTGATCTGTATTTAAAAGTGATATAGCTCTATATGAGCCTGGTTCTTCTAAATCTTTATCGTTTTTGGTATAAGCGTAATAGTTGATTCAGGTAATGTTTCTGGTAGTTTATTTTCTTTAAAGTCATGAGTATATAATTTAAGTAAACGTGGAGCCGTTATCTCGTGAAATCTTTTGTAAAATTCATTGCTAAAACCAACTGGTCCAGGCGTCTTACCATTTTTCAACGATTTTATTGTTTCTCCTATTTCTTCAAGTGTAATCTGAGCTCCTAATTCCTCTTGTTCCGAGATGTCAAGTTTTGGAAGATTACCTAAAAAATTACCTACTAAATAACTAAAAAAATTATAATTTTGCTATCTTCTATTTTAGTTTTAGATGTATATAGATTTTGATAAAATTGAGCAAATCTTTTGTTAATGTCCTTAGGTAATGTTAGTAATTCACCTTTCTCTGATTTAATTTTAGTGATAGTAATTTCCTTTTCTTGTTTTTTCAATTGACGAGCTAAGAGTTTATGTGGCTTATCACCCAATTCAAAATGTTCCTGTTTTGTAATTTGTAATAATCTTACTACTCTTGCCGATAAAATTCGATTAAGTTTAAATTTCAATAGTATTATCTTATTATGTTTATCTGTAGTTGGATCTTTGACATTATCTAACTCTAATTGTCTGATTTCTTGTTCTAACATCAGTTGTTCTGTCTTATTCTTTTTATTTTGGAAAATTTGATATGGGATTATAACTCCTCTGATAAATGCCTTGAAAGTTTCCCATAATAAAGAAGGTGCAATACCTGGTGTCTCATTTGTCTCAAACAAAAATTTCATTTGTTGTTTTAGATATATATAACCTTGTGGGTTGTTTAAGATTTGGGTGTTAAACTTCCAGAAAGATTTTTTTCCCGGCATTCCCTTAAATTTTAATAGAAAAGTCAACGGGGAATGATCGGAAATAATACTATTGTGGTATTTAGGATTGATTGTATATGGAATTAATTTTGTATCCACTAAGAAATAATCAATTCGTGAATAAGTTTTATGTACCGATGAGTAAAACGAATATTCCCTTCCAGTTGGGTTAGCAGTTCTCCATACATCTGTTATATTAGTATTATTTATATAAGTATTTAGAAGTTCATTAGTCTTAGATTTTAAGTTACCCTTCCTTTGTTTTACTGATTTGTCTAAATATGGGTCTAAAACGCAATTGAAGTCCCCCCCCTATTATTACATTTTGGTAATTAAACTCTGATATTATATCCAGAATTTTATTTAAAAATTGGGGGTTATCAAAATTCGGAGTGTAAATATTTATCATAGTCAATGGGGTGGAGTAAATTTCTCCCGAAACTAAAATATACCTTCCCTCTTTATCTGATATAGTATTCTTTAATTAAAATGGTATACCTTTTCGAATGATAATAGCCGTACCTCTAGATTTAGAAGTAAATGAAGAATAATATGTTTGACATCCAATTTGCCTTCAATCTCATCTGTGTTTGTTGTTTCATATGTGTTTCCTGCAAAAAAATGATGTCAGAATTGAATGATTTTAATTGGACAAAAATCTTGCCCCTCTTAATTGGTTCATTGGCACCCCTTATATTACAGCTGCAGAACGTAATTCCTCCATTCTTTATTTGTCTATCGTCTTGCATTATAGATCAGTTTGATATTTTTTATTCATATGGTGCAACCAAATACGTCAGAACTCTGGGTGTTCGGTGGTCGTCCCGAACTTTTAGATTTGTTTTGCATCTCCTTCCTCTATTATACCTTGATAAGAAAAAAAAGAAAGAATGTGTTGTGATATTAATTTAAAAAAATAAAAAATAAGAATCGTGGTAGTGATTAAAAAAAAAGGTGATGTTAAGGTATCTAAGAGAAGATACCTTAAAAACGAAAAGCCACCTAAGGTGGGGAAAAATTTGTAGACTTCTGTTGTTGTTATTGTACATTGAGCTCCGTCCCCTTGACCGAGTTTCATGAAAGGCTGCGGGCCCTTTCATATTTTTTTTAATTTATCCAACCAGAGCAGATAAAAACAGAAAAAAAAAGACTTCAGAAAGAGAGGGAAAACCCCCCCAAAAAAACCAGACATTCAATTCTATATGTATATATATATGCATTTCCAATTGGTCTAGCATTAAATCTGTTCTAAACTTTACCATATGTAAATTATACATTATACACCCGAAGTTATTACATTATATCCCAGTCTTTATCTTAAGTACAAGCAGGTTCCAAGGGGTTAAACAGAGCCAAGCATCTGGATCTTTTCCAAGTGTATGATGCTCCTCCCTCCTTCACACACGGTTATATTATGTTAGTATTATTATGAACATTTTAGTTAATTACTGTATTTTAGTATATTTCATCAATTTTAGTTCATTACCTTTAAACTAGGTTAAAATTATTTAACATCGTGGACTAAGCTCCTTTTATCCCCCCGCTCCGTGAGTTAGTCATATTTACAGATTACATTAAAAGAAGATTAGTATTATTAAGTTAGTTAGATTAATTGATTATTTAATATTAATATATAATAATTAAAGATTTTCTTAAATCAACAGATTTTTATATTCCAGTCCGTTTATGTTTCTTTCCGTGTCGCTCAATTTTAATTCTGTATCTTCGACTTCATTTTGTTTATCTTTAGGTTTTCCATTCAAGGTGAAACATGGACTCTACGCTCGAAAACACATTCCAGACAGATAAGCATGTCTGGTAACTGTCTGGAAAAGAGTTCCGCCATCTTAATTAGAACAAAATCTTTTATTAAAAGTCTGATCTTCAGCGTTCTCCTCTGTTTCCTTTGCGATATCTTGTGCATATTTAAATGCTAGTTCTGGATCCGTAAAGGAGCGTTCAGTAGAATTATAAGTAATCTTCATTTTTGGAGGATATATCACCCCATATTGGGGATTCCTTTCAAAGTATTTCTTGTCTTTGTGAACAAGATCCTTTTTTTGACGATTTCAGGGGGATAATCACGGAAGAATCTAAGATTATCCCCGGCAAATATATTTTCAATATATTTTCCAGTGCAGAGATGTCGAGAAATTTCACTACCATCTGTCTTGGGGAGGCATTTGGTCATTTGGTCATTAGGTGTTTGGAAACGTCCTACCCGGTGAGCCACATCTATTCTCGGGTTTTCCGGCAGTTTAAAAACTTCTTTAAGTAAGTTGGCAACGCTCTCGTCCCTCCTGTACTCCAACAATTCTTAAATTCTGCCTTCTCGACCTCGCTTCCAAGTCCAGACATTTATCAGTCATTTTAACAAGTTGCTCCCCAGCAGATTCTTGTGCTCTTTTCAGACTCGTTATTTCCTGAGCCATCTCGCTCATTACAGTCTCCATATCTTCCATCAACTTATCAGACTTTTTCATATTCTCAAACATCTTCTCAAATTTCTTATTATAGTCTTTTTCCATTCTGGTAAATTCTGCCGTTGACTTTTTATCAAGCTCTTTAAACTGCTTCTTTACAGCTTTAATTCACCACAAGCAGTATCAGTTTTTTTAGAGAGGTTATTCTCCAATTTAGAGAGATTATTCTCCAATGTAGTGTTCACGTCCGCTACCGTTTGGGAAAAGTCCTTAGTAACATTGGTTCTTACCATATGTTCCAATTGCTTCATCTCTTTCTCTTTCTCCTTTATCTCTCCTTTTGAAGCCATTTCAGACACAAAACGTTGAGAGTCAGGCTCTTCTCCCGAGCTTTCTGTTGTTGATTGCAGAGTTTGCAGAACTTTACCAGGTTCCTGAAGATGGAGACTGGTAGCAGTTTTCTTGGGTCTCCGTGGACGATTCCCTTTACTCATTTAAAACTCCCATTAAACTCCGTTTTTTCGCGGCGATTTCTGATGACGTCACTTACGCGACTTCAAACAGCTCCGGTGAGTATTTTTAAATCGGTCCCGTCTTTCAAAACGGCTTTTTTGCGATTTTAGCAGGAGCGGAGCTCAATGCTGCGCCCTTACAGCTCCATGGCGCCACCAGAAGTGAGCATCTGCAGTTCCTTCCGACACATTTCATCAGCAAACTAGTTGTGGCCTATAACACTTGAGAATTCCATGCTCCCCATTACTGACACTAGCTTTTAACTGTTTGTTCAATGAATTGATATTCTCCATTTCCAATGTGGAATATAACATATCTGGATCATTCGTCCAAACCTCGGGATTACTAATCATCTAACATTGCCAATTCAACTGATATCTGACCAATGTGGTTTCACCACTGGTCCAAAGAGGGGTCAGAAAGGCAAGGCAGGAGAAGCATCAATGAAATATTTTCCTTATATAGAAATCTCGTTCTTACTTTGATCCAGGCTCTCTCCTGAGGCTCACGTTTCACCCCTGACCATGTGCCTGAGTGCTGCAGAGGTTCCGTGGTATATAATGGTGAACTAATCCATACATGGAGACTGGCTATTGAGTGATGCAATGTGGAATTGCTGACAATGTGGAATCTTACACCAGCAGGAGGCAGTATTCTCTGGAGGCAAGGACAGGAATTGGATACAAAAAAAAACAAAAGGTCTTACTATTTTTCATGAAACGTTTGTGCCTTGTCTTTGATCCAGAGTCAAAATATAATTCTCTTGAAACCTAAGTACATGAGAGCAGTGTTTAATAACGTATTTTGTTTGAGACGTAACAGAAACCCTGTTGACTCCATCTCGGTGTCTCCAGGCCAAGCATAACTTCAACCCAAGAGCAGAATTCCAATCTACTAAATCACTTCCTGCTCATTCCAATTATGTTGAGTCTCGATCCAAACATAACATAAATGTATAATCCTGATGTGATTACCAAATCACCTCTCAATTCTTCACATTTCAACACCCAATGTACTGTCTATCTGTCACCCATGGACAACACCACATTAAGGGTCAAATATTTCATGCACCATCTCCAACTCATCTCAGATATGCTTCAAAACATCTTGTATGGTCACACATTGAAAAGCATGATGTTTTGATTTTATTGCAGGATAAACAACGAGGTGTAAGTACAAAAAGTGAAGCTTCTTTCATGTATGCTCTTTGTACTGTAATCCAAACATAATACTGATCCCTGTATTGGAAAGGTTGACGTGTATCAGAATTCAGCTTTTTCTGGAAGAAACCTCGTTCACAAAGCAAGGAAATAATGTGGATTTCATTTGATTCATTGCAGGCTAAACCATAATCCATTATGTTGGATTTTCTCCCAAGTGGCCCCGGTGACCTCATGGGTAAAAACACCACTCTTAAGGAACTGGAAGGTAGACAAAAAAGCTGGAGAAACTCAGCGGGTGAGGCAGCATCTATGGAGCGAAGGAAATAGGCAACGTTGCGGGTCGAGACCCTTCTTCAGACCGAGTCAGACCTGAGTCACACACTGATACTACCCTCTTGAGTTTGAGGTTGGACTGTTGCCAAGCCTGGTTGGTTGTATCCCTAGAAGTGTCATTATGTGACCTGATACCTCCAGTAGCCCCTTCCCCTCAGTTCTGCCATTGGTCATTGGATGCTCAACATGCCCATGTTTGCAATGCAGCATCTTTCCACATAGATTGGAAAGAGAATAGTTGTCTTAACCTTTTGGAGATACAGCATGGAAACGGAGCCTTCGGCCCACCAAATCCATGCCAACCGTTGATCACCCGTTCACACGACTTCTCTTCTCCCACTTTCTCATCTGCTCCCTACATACAAGGGGCAATTTTACAGAGTCCAATTAACCTACAAACCCGCACGTCCTCGGGATGTGGGAGTAAACTGGAGCACCTGGAGGAAACCCATGCAGTCACGGAGAGAACGTGCAAATTCCAAACAGACAGCACCCGAGGTCAGGATTGAACCCAAGGTCAGGGACACAAAGGCTATCCGTGCTAGAGTCTGATGTAAATAAGGTGATATAGGAACTATTAAGGGAAAGTGAGGAACAGATGGAGGGTGGGTGAAACGTGTAGATACAGGTCCACCACTCATTTACCAGCAACTGAGGACGCGTGCCTCCGTCTTGAAAGAGTTAATTGCTTACTTCGTTGTTAACTTTTAATTCTTTAATTAAGATTCTAGCAGTCCGTGGTGCTTTAGAGACACGGGTGGGGTATAATTAGTGGGTCAGCGGTGCATTGTTGAATTATTGCTACGTGATCTCCGTTGGTCCGGCAAAATGGATAATCTGTCAAGGCTCTGGAGCCAAGGGTGCCGGGAAATCGATGGAGTAACTGTAGTAGGTGGATGGAATCAGGAGGGGGAGGGGGGTGAAAATGGGCAATGGGGAGCTGGAGGCAAATTATGGGAAAGAGAACAAGAATGGGAGAAGAGAGTGAATGACATACAGGAGGTAATGGTTACCTGAGATATTACCTGACCTTACCCCACCTGAGGCCTGGTGAGGTCCGGTAATATTGTCGACAATAGGGCTGAGATCAGACTGTGCAGAGAATCACGAACCACACACCACAGAAGGAGGCCAAATGGCCACTGCCTCCGTGCTGCCTCATCAGACAATAAATTCTATCAGCTGTCTACTCTTTTCCCATATTCCTGCATATGTTTGTTTCCATTCTAGTATTTATCTAATTCCTTTCTGAATCTGCTTCATAAGTGATAGGAGCAGAATTGGGCCATTCGGCCCATCAAGTCTCCTCCACCATTCAATCACGGCTGATCTATCTCTCCCTCCTAATCCCATTCTCCTGCCTTCTCCCCATAACCACTGACAATGTGCTAATCAAGAATCTATCTACTGTATCTCTGCCTGAAAAATATCCATTGACTTGGCCTCCACAGCCTTCCAGCAGCCTTTCAGGCAGAGCTACCAACATATCTCTAAAATCAATAATATCTCTAAAATCAATAATATCTCTCTCCTTGGTTCTTTGGCAGAGATTTCATTTTTGGACTGTATGACAAAGTAGCTGAGCAGCATTAACCACTGAGTCATCAAGTCACCCTTGCACCTCCTTTACTGATTCTAATACAAGTGGGTTGTTTGTTTTGATGCCTAATGCCTCAATCTTGCAACTTGCTGCATCCCATCCATTCTAAGGCAGTAAATTAACACTTATGTCAGCCATAATAATGTGTTTCTGTTCCCACCAACATTCCTCCTTCATTTTATGCACTTCCAAGACGGATCCGACAGAAAGTGCAATTATATATTTCAGTTTCAATAACATTACTTAGCAACAGAGCTTTGAAGTTATTTTAGTGCCTTTGATCCCTATCTTTAAAACTTGTACTTCTTAACAATATACATTCCAATTAGTTAGAAAGGGGCTAAAGTTTACGTTTAAAGTGAGAGGGGAACGATTTAATGGGAACTTTTCACACTGAGGATGGCTTGGAACGAGCTGCCAGAAAGAGTAGTTGGGGCAGGTACAATATACATTCTATTAAGTTGGATAGAGGCTAAAGCCTCCGTTTAAGGCGAGAGGGGAGAAATTTAAGACGAATCTGAGAGACAACCTTTTCACACAGAGGGTAGTATGCATATGTAATGAGCTGACAGAGATCATTATTGAGACTGGTACAATAACAACATTTAAAACATATTTGATAGGTACATAAATTGGAAAGGTTTAGAGAGATATGGCCAAATGTGGGTAAATGGAACCAGCTTATATGGGGCACCTTGATTAGCAAGGATGAGATGGAATGAAAGGGCCTGTTTCCGTAGTGTATGACTGTGATTCTTGGACTATACTTAAGTCTCCAAGGATTTTTATAGCCCTGAATTCTGCTGGATGCATCGATCAATTCAACTATCGATCAATACCCTACAAACTTCAGTCATCTGGGTAACGATGATTTAGAGTTCTGGAGGGAGATCGATAATCTGTCTGAGTGGTGCGGGCACAAACATCTTGTTCTCAACAAGAAGCAGCTGATTGTTAACTTAGGAAGGGAAAGAGAATGGTCCATGAACCTGTCCTCATTGACAAGATGGCGGTAGAGAAATTCAACAGCTTCACGTTCCTGGGCACTTGCTTCTCTAATGATCTGTCCTGGGCACTGCACATTGATGCAATCACAATGAAAGCTCACCAATGTCTCTACTTCCTTAGAAGTTTGAGGGGATTGGGCATATTGCTGAATATTGCTGAGTATGGAGGGATATGGACCAAACGTTGGAAGGTGGGACTAGTGTAGCTGGGACATGTTGGCCGGTGTGGGCAAGTTGGGCCGAAGTGCCTGTTCCCACACTGTATCAATCAATGAATCTATGACTCTGTTCTATTGAATTTCTACAGTTATGTGGTGGGGGCATACTGACTGGTTGCAACATGACTTGGTTTGGCAACTCTTGCCCCAAGAATGTAGGAGGTTGCAACAAGTGGTGGACATTGTCCAGTCCAACACATGTATTGAGCTTCCCACCATCAAAGAGGTCAAAAGGAACCACTGCATCAAGAAGTCAGCTAATATCATCAATGACCCACACCATCCTGGCCACACTCGCTTCTCACTGCTACCATCAGGATGAAGGAAAGGAGTCTGAGAACCGTGACCTCCAGGTTCAAGACCAGCTTCTTCCTACAACCGTCAGTCTCTTGAACCACCTTGCACAACGCCAAGCATAACTCAACCTCACCACCGAACTACTAGTGGACTTACTAAGTGACCTACTAGAGTGACCTACTAAGGATTGCACTATTATGGTTTGGTGACCTAGAATTACTTTTTAATTATTATATTATTGTTTATTTGTTGTGTTGTTGCATTAATAGTTCTGTAAAGCTGCAGCAAGTAAGAAATCCATTATTCTGTTCCCGATGCAAATTACAATTGAACACCTTTTGACACTGTTGACATTCATCTATATACAACAAAGGTGCGGGCTAGATAAGTGGTTACTGCTGTTGCAACTGAATCATGTTAAAAGCACACTGACACCTACTATTCTCCAGAAAGACACCGCCTGTGTAGTTTTTTAAGTTTAGTTCATTCATTGTGTGTCTGATGTCCCCAGTTGCACTAGCGGCTTGCAAGAGAGGATTTCACCTCAACCTCATGTTAAAAAAGGCCAGGTAAGCTTGGGATCTAAAAGGGGAGCAGAAAGTGAGAGATCAGCACCAGGAACATCCTTGTGTTGTGATGAGTTTAACAACCGCAGCACCGCATGTGTCAGAAAACATGCTCACGGCAACAGAATAGTATTGATCAAGGTTCCCAGGAACTGCCTGTGATCTGATACACTATGGCTGGAGAGTGCAGATAGATGGGGTGACGTTCGGATGTGACCACCCTCCACAGTTTGATGCTGATCCAAATTGGAGGAACAGCACCTCATATTCCACTTGGGTAGCTTACATTGATAGATATGAACATTGAAATCTCCAATGTATGTTAAGTAATCTCACCACCCCTCCTCTTCATCTCCCCCTCCTTCCACCCCTGTGCTGCACCTGGACACACCTGGGTTTCTCCCCTTTCCACCTATATTCCTTCCTCTGCCTTCACATTTCACAATTATTCTATTCTTATCTCACACCTTATGCCTATTTAACATTGGCCTTTGTCCAACCATCTGCCTATCAAAACCCCTCCTCACTTGTATCTACCTATAACTCGCCAGGATTTGGCCTGCCCCTCCTCATTTCCAGCTCCCCCCCCCCCCCCCCACCATCACCACAATCAGTCTGAAGAAGGGTCCCAAAGCAAAATGTCACCAATCCATGTTCTCCTGAGATGCTGCCTGACCCATTGAGTTACTCCAGCAACTTTTTGATTCAAATTTACACGTGGTCATGTTTGCAAGCTATGAGAATGTTTCCAGGTGTTTGTGCATTACTCTAAGCATTAGTTACTGCCTTTGAATCATACATTTACATCATTCTAGGATGGTTTGTGCTCAGAGAAATCACTAACAACCCCCCCCACCCCCCGGCGCCCCTCTTGGAGTCAACATGTTTGCTGATATTTTCAACAGGAGTGTAGGATTAATGTCAATGAGGGCTCAATGGTTTAGTTCTGAGATATAGCACGGAAACAGGCTCTTCGGTCCCCATATGGCAATCCGCACATGGTCTGGACATGGTAGACTGAAGGGCCTGTTTCCGTGTTGCATTACTGTATGAACCTGTGCGAAACAACAGTGCTATCGTTCAAGAGTCAAGAGTGTTTTATTGTCATATGTTCCAAAAAGGACCAATAAACTTCTTACTTGCAGCACAGTACAACACAGGCTGTAAGTACAGAACTCAACAGATAATGTAAAAAACAAACAAAAATAAAAGTAGTCCATAAATTAAAAAAATACAAAGCCCAAAGTCCAGAGTGCGACCCAGGCAGTCCGTAGTTAAGTTGGAGTGTGTAGTGTTCAATAACAATGGTTGTTGGGAAGAAGCTGTTCTGGAACCTGGACGTTACAGTTTTCAGACTCCTATGTCAGGAGTGAAATGAGAGTGTGGCCAGGGTGATGTGGTTCCTTCATGCGAGGTGCCTTTTTGGGACAGCGCCTCTTATAGATCCCTTCGATGGTGTGGAGGTCAGTACCCGTGATGGACCAGGCAGTGTTCACCACTGTTTGTAATCTCCTGAGTGCCTGGGCGTTCGGGTTTCTGAACCAGTAAAATACTAAAAGTACAATTTTCATCTGGGAATCAAAGCGATTATCCCTTCACTGAGCTTGGCCCTGGAAGAATGGAGAACTCTGATAGTTTTCCCTTTTCCTGCAGTTGATCTAATTAATCTATTTCAGGTGATGGAAGAGCTAACAAGGAGAATGCCCATTGGGACAGCTCAAGGCTATGGAGCAATATCACAGCAAGAGGGAGACTAGGTGGGAGTAATCAGAAACATACTCTCTCAGCTTCCTCCACATTTATCATCAGTGAAAGTCCACCTTCTGCAAATAATTCACTCCGGTGTCCACAGCTCAAGATACAAATCAAATCCGATTACCCACCACCGATTACATATTCTTTCATAATGTAAGTGAATACTTATCTGTTACAAATATTTCACACACGACAAAACGTTTGAAATTATGAGAATAAATTGCATTACGTTGGTTTATGTTTCCCTTGAGTTGGATTAAGGGGCGAACCAGATGACTTGTTTAAGAACCAGAATGTCTGCCTTAAAATTAGATCCAGAGGTGGTGTCAGGCAGCATTGCTTCATAAAGAAAGATAATGGAAATCATGATCGAAACAAACAATGACTTTACGAATCCATTGAGAATGTCCAAACCTTGACTGAGGGTATTTTTGAGGCAAGGATAGTAGGAGATACAGAGCAAAAGTGGGAGATTGTTCAGATGGCCATCAGTCAAGATCTAATGAGGAGCAGAAAGAGCTTACCTTGTTCCTTAGAGTCTATGGAGCCTAATGAGGGCAGCTCCAGCATTACTGTCTGAAGTAGGGTTCCACATCACCTTGTCCTTTTCTTCAGAGATGCTGCCTGACCTGCTGTGTTACTCCAGCATTTGCTGCCTATCTTCGGTATAAACCAGCATCTGCAGTTCCTTCTTACATATCTTGTCTGCTCCACTACGAAAGTTGCTCCACGTATGCCTACTTTGAAGAAGAAGGGTTCCGTCCCGAAACCTCACCTATTCCTTTAATCCAGAGATGCTGCCTGTCCTGCACAGTTACTCCAGCATTTTGTGACATAAACTAACATCTGCAGTTCCTTCCTACACATTTTTACTGCATCACTTCTGGAACAACTTGAAATTTCTGGCCTTAGCTCTCAGTGTAGCCCGACATTTAATTCAATCCTCAGCAAGTATCAGCAAACGAAAAGAACATCCAGTAAAAGCGTCCCCCTCTAACTAGGAGCTGCCATTCTCATGATATTTCCCCCCTCCCCACCCCCACAACCTCTACTGCATCACCTCTTCAATACCCCAAACTGCTGTCAACTCACACCCTGTGCAGGTACAGGTCCAGACATCTCTTGGATCATTGTGTTAGTTGTCACAGTGTAGATAAATGAAAATAAAGAAAAATAGACCGCAAACACTGGAAATCTGAAGTAAGAACGGATGACACTGGAAATATTCAGCAGGTCAAGCAGCCTCTGCAGAAAGCACACCCTTAAAATTAAATCCAGATGCTCATTTCCACAGACTTTAGACTTTAGAGATACAACGTGGAAACAGGTCCTTCAGCCCACTGAGCCTGTGTCGACCTGCGATCATCCCATGCATGAACACTATCCAACACACCAGGGACAATTTAATTTTTTTTAAATCTAAGCCAATTAACCTGCAAACCTGTACATCTTTGGAGTGAGGAAGGAAACTGGAGCACCCGGTGAAAGCCCACGTGGTCACAGAAGAACGTACAATCTGTGTACAGAGAGCGCCCATAGTCAGCATCGAACCCGGGTCTCTGGTTCTGTAAGGCAGCAACTCTACCACTGCGCCACCGTGCCCGCCCAATGCTGAGTTTTTCCAGCATTCCAGCATGTGTTACAGACATACGGTAGGCCATTCAGTTCATCATCTGTGCCAACTATCCAAGCAAACTCACTATGTCCTTTTAAAGGTTTCTATTTGGATTTTGTAGATCCGATGTAAAGCTGCAGTAAATGTTACCACCAAAATGATTAACAGTGAACAATCAAACATGAACAACCAGTAATTCTGCCAGGTTAGTGACACATATCTTCCAGGGAGATCCCTGCTGACTTTTCAGTGGCCAGGCAAGGGAATAGTTGAGTCACAGGGGGAGCAACCTGTTCATCTTAATTCTGCCAACGATCCCTGCAGGCCCGTGCGTTTGATGAAAGGTTCTCTTAACTCTGCCTCTTGTCGTCCAAGAATTGTCGGAAGCCACTGAGGGTTGAATGGAAGTTGTTCTCATTGTGGGCTCAGGGAGAGCATTTCCTTGTTCCCAGTCAGACATTTTGGGGGTCCCATCTCATGATGCAACAAATGTAGCCTAAATGTAGGCTACCCACCGCACCAGCCCAGATCCCTAGAGTTCAGTCCAACTTACCCCCACACACCATCTTCCTCATTTTAGCAGTCCCTCCTTACAAACAAATCCTACACTCACTTCTCCCCACATACCTTTCGTGTAACAATAAGAGTAGTTTGGTTGAGGAATGCAGAAATTTGGAAGGTTATAGATGCTGAGATATCTGGAGAATTCAACCCTCCAGGAGAGGTAAAGGAAATGTGGGGCTAACACAGCTGGACACATAGCTTTGTTCTATTTTACTAAGCTGTTGTTAGCATGAGGTTTGTTTTTGTTCAGAATGTCAGTCCTCCAGTGTCAGTGAGTCCTTTCAACCACAATATCCCACCCCTGACCAATGGCAGTGACACTCAGAATTCTTCAGATTAGACATGGTGAGAGGGTTACCATGGTAACAGTTAAAGCTTGTCACATTGAATGCCAATACGCAGATGCTAGATTTATTTTTAAGCTGCCACCGGCTTGTGGGAGAGTTGCTGTGGTCAAAACACACGAGGTAATATTCCACGTACGTGGCATGGTATTTTTCACAGAATAGTGTTGGTCAAGTACGTTGTGGATTACAAAGGCAACCTTGCAAACATGGCACTAACTTGTGGAATGTGCGCTCATGGGGAACAGAATGACAAGTACATACAAGAGGATATAATAACATGAGACTAGGAGCAGGTGTAAACCGAAATAAAAAATTAACTAAGATGCTGGAAATCTCAAATAAAAACTGAAAATCCAGCAGGTCAGGCAGCATCTGTGGGAAGAGAAATAGAGTTAATGTTTCATATCAGCATCTAAATTTTTTTGGATTTTCACGCACTTGATGAATTTATTTTCCAGAAAGGTCACTGGCCCAATTTATGACCAGAAACGGTAGCTCAGTTTCTCTTTCCACAGATGCAGCCTGACCTGCTGACTGACATTTCAGCATTTTCTGTTTTTATTGTAAGCAGGGTAAAACATTTGGCCTGCTTTGCTATTCAATGCGATAATGGCTGATCTTAAAACTTTGTTCTCTCTGCACCTATACATCTATTTGTCTTCTTAGTATATATTTTCAGTGACTTGGCCTCTGCATGCATCTCGGGGAAGAATTCCACAGGTTCACCATCCTCCTCCCTGGGTGAAGGCATCTGAACTCAGACCTGAACACCTTTCGCCATCTCCTGAGATTGTGGCTCTTCATTCTACACCACCCAGCCATGGGGAAACAGTCTCCTCACATATAGTATGACTAACGCTATCAGAATGTTGTAAGTTTCCATTAGATCTGTGCCAAGATCGCATATTGTGATCGTGTGGGTTTCCTTCGAATGAACTGGTTTGCTCCCACATCCCAAAGATATGCAAGTTGGCAGATTAATTGGCCACCATAAATTTGTCCTTAGTGTGTGGGTGTGTGGTAGAACCCAGGGAGAATTGATGAGAATGTGGGTGGAAAAAACCCACAGATTAATATAGATTTATGTAAATAGGTCACCCAGCACTTGATTGGCAGAAAGGACTGATTTCATGCCCTTTGATTTATGTCTCCTCGTGATTTGAAATTCCACTGGATATAGGGCTGGTTGAACCAATTTGTCATCAAATGACGATCCTCCTTTCCCTGGATTCAGTCTGACGAGCCTGAAACTCCTTAGGCAAGGAGACTAAATCTTGAGAGGTTCGAGATGGCATCAAGATTATGGCAGGTTTGAAGGCAAAGTGAAGATAATATATCAACACCAAAAACATTTAGAAAGGTTCATAAGGTCATAAAGTCATAAGTGATAGGAGTAGAATTAGGCCATTCGGCCCAGCAAGGCTACTCTGTCATTCAATCATGGCTGATCTATCTCTCCCTCCTAACCACATTCTCCTGCCTTCTCCCCATAACCGCTGACAACTGTACTAATCAATCAAAGGGGGAATGCTGTGAGGATGGGCAGTCACAACCCTTCAATATCTTCCTTCTATCTCTTGTCCCCTTGCACAATACCTGGGTTCCAGGATACAACTTCCATTGCAGTAAAGCCCTTGGCTTTTGTCAAGATTTAAATCTAATGGAAAAAATACCACAGTCCAAGATGATGATCAAACAGAATCCCATGCAGAGTAGCGTTCATTTTGGCAGCTACTGCTCTTACAGAGGAGCGCAATGTTTGAATTGTAGGGTTGTTCTAACATTGTATTCTAGGCCAAGCAACCTAGAAGGCTGTTTGCGACTATGAGAATCTGCCATTGGGAATCTAGATCCAAAGAACATAGATTGAAAGTGATGGGAAAGATTTAATAGGAAACTGAGGGACAACTTTTTCACACAGCAGGTGGTGGGTATATGGAACGAGTTGCCAGAGGAGGTAGACACAAAATGCTGGAGTAACTGAGCGGGTCAGGCAGCATCTCTGGAGAAAAAGAATAGGTGGCATTTCAGGTCGAAACACTTCTTCAGACAAAACCCACCTTCATGGGTTTGTCTGAAGAAGGGCTCTTAAAGATAGCGGAGTCAGGGGATATGGGGAGAAGGCAGGAACGGGGTACTGATTGGGGATGATTAGCCATGATCACATTGAATGCCGGTGCTGGCTCGAAGGGCCGAGTGGCCTACTCCGCACCTATTGTCCATTGTCTATCATGCCATAGGAGGTAGTTGAGGCAGGTACTATAACAAAATTACTATAATAACTGAGCTACCAATCTATGGGGCATGGTCAGCACACAGTTCCGTCTCCTGTGCATACTGCCTGCTTGATGCCACACACAAGGGGGAAGGATCATTTTAAATTGAGGTGACAAAGAAAGATTTGTATTTCTTTAGCACCTTTCACAGCCTCAGGACAGGTGAAAGTGCTTACTGCCCCTGAAGTAGTTGTTTGAAGTGTTGCCACCATTGGTGTGGCCATCATCCCTCTGTCTGTGAGGAATGATGGACATGGAGTGATCAAATATTGGTGAGACCCACTGAAAGTTCAACAACAAAATATGTCATTGGCTGATGATGTATTGAATGCTGAGTCAACTTGGTGGCCAATAACCACACAGTAAGCCAGTTGAACCAGTTAGTGTGATGATTAACCAATAGTCAATTCCATTGAAATTGTGGTCAGGTCTTTTGGGAGAATTCCTCTGCTCTTCTCTGAAACAATTCCATGGGATCTTCTACAATCTCCTACAAAACCGAAGGATATTGCTTCTGAAAGTGTAGTATTTGCTGCATGGTCATCTGTCATGTCAGTCCAGATCTTTGGTTTCAAGTCCTGTGGTGTGACTAGAGAATAGAAACGTAGAAACATAGAAAATAGGTGCAGGAGTAGGCCATTCGGCCCTTCGAGCCTGCACCGCCATTTAATATGATCATTGCTGATCATCCAACTCAGTATCCCGTACCTGCCTTCTCTCCATACCCCCTGATCCCTTTAGCAGCAAGGGCCACATATAACTCCCTCTTAAATATAGCCAATGAACTGGCCTCAACTACTTTCTGTGGCAGAGAATTCCACAGATTCACCACTCTCTGTGTGAAAAGATGTTTTCTCATCTCGGTCCTAAAAGACTTCCCCCTTATCCTTAAACTGTGACCCCTTGTTTTGGACTTCCCCAACATCAGTAACAATCTTCCTGCATCTAGCCTGTCCAACCCCTGAAGAATTTTGTAAGTTTCTATAAGATCCCCCCTCAATCTTCTAAATTCTAGCAAGTACAAGCCAAGTCTATCCAGTCTTTCTTCATATGAAAGTCCTGCCATCCCAGGAATCAGTCTGGTGAACCTTCTCTGTATTCCCTCTATGGCAAGAATGTCTTTCCTCAGATTAGGAGACCAAAACTGTACGTAATACTCCAGGTGTGGTCTCACCAAGACCCTGTACAACTGCAGTAGAACCTCCCTGCTCCTATACTCAAATCCTTTTGCTATGAATGCTAACATACCATTCGCTTTCTTCACTGCCTGGTACCAACCTAGCCACAGTGGGATAGTACAAGTTGAACCACTAGGGGCGCCGCATTGACGGCAGCCGCCGCCTACAGCCTGTTTGTCTTTTCAATCTTTTTTAAAATTTTAGTTAGTTTAAAGTCTGTTTTGGGGGGAAACATTAACTTCTCTATGTGGGGGAGGGGGTAGGATAAGGGGGAAACTGTTTCCCAGTCGCTTCCTGGCGGGGACGCGACTATTTCTCCAAGTCGCGTCCTCGTCCCCCTGCTCGCGACCTACCACCTGGATCGGAGCGGCCTTTCCTGCCGGGGACCGGGAACCGGACCAGAGCTGCAACAGCGGCGGCGCAGCGCTGAATTCACCGCGGAGCGGGCGATGCCGACCCGGATCGCCGTTTGGAGCTCCGGAGCGTTGGGCCGCTGCTCCAACATCGTGGAGCTGCGGTTTGGGAGAGCTTCCAGCGCGGCCGGTGCTGAACAACATCGCGGAGTCCTGGGGCCCTTTACCGAGGGCCGCCAGCGTTGAATCTCCGCCCAGCGCGGCCTGCGGACTTTGGGAGCCGTGGACTCCGGTAGGAGGTGGCCGACCCTGATGTCCAGGCCGCTGAGGTCCCCCAGCCCCGACGTCGGACTTACATCACCCCGGCGAGCGGGCCTGAATATCGGGCCGCCCGTAGCGGCGACTGCGGTGGGCTCGGGGAGGCCCCGACCACGGGTGAACATTGGGGAACATTAGAGGAAGATGACTGACTTTGGTGCCTTCCCTCACAGTGGCTAACTTTGATTCTGCTGTGTGGGGATGTTTTATGTTGAACTCTGTCGTGTGTTGTGTTCTTTATTTTTATTGTATGGCTGTATGGTGACCACACATTTCACTGTGCTAACTGGCACATGTGACAAATAAATGTATCATCATCATCATCATCATCATCATCATCATGAATGAAATTGAACTAATCCTTGTTATAGACAATGTCACAGAAGGCTTTACAATTATTTCAATAAAACAACTATAAAACAGAGTGTATAGGGAAATTATTTCAATATTGACAGTTTGCATTACTCCAAGATTAAATTACCCATGGGAAACTTCAACCCGTAAGATCGACAATTCCCCCTCTCTATAGATACTGCTTAACGCATTGAGTTCCTCCAGCAGATTGTTTGTTTCTCCAGATTCCAGCATCTGCTGTATTTTGTGTCTCTGTGAAAATAATCTCCTTTCATTAAACAGCAGATACTTTCAGAGAAGGGCCAGGAATCAGAATTCAGTTTTGTTGCACAGTGTCACTACAGACTCAATCCAGTCAGCAAGAAGTATGGTAAGAAAGTTAAAAATCAAAAACCACAGATGCTGGAAATCTGAAATAAAAACAAAAGTCTGTGGAAACTTCAGAAGATCAGGCAACATCTGTGGAGAGAGAAATAGAAATAACATTTCTGAGGGCAGAACAGTGGCGCAGCGGTAGAGTTCCTGCCTCACAGCGCCAGAGACCCAGATTTGATCCTGACTACGGGTGCTGTCTATACGGAATTTGTACACTCTCCCTGTGACCATGTGGGTTTTCACCGGGTGCTCCCGTTTCCACCCACACTCCAAACACGTACAGGTTTGCAGGTTAATTGGTTTTGCTAAAATTGTAAACTGTCCCTAGTGTGTAGGATAGTGTTGGTGTACAGTGTGATCGCTGGTCAGCACAAACTCAGTGGGCTGAAGGGCCTGTTTCCATGCTGTATCTCTAAAGTCTAAAGTCTATATTTTCAGGTCAATCATTGAGCAGAAATGTTAACTGTGTTTCTTTCTATACAGATGCTGCCTGACCTGCTGAGTATTTCCAGCACTTTCTGTTCCAATGGCAACAAATGTTAGACAGAGATAAAGAAGCTTTTTTTCCCAGATTAAAATGACAAATAAAATCTTCATAAGAAAAGTTACACTAATTCAACTGGTCCAGAGACACTAGTAAGTGCAAGGCCACATCTTGAAGTGGGGTCGTCCAGTTTTTAATCCTCAGCTGTTTATGAGGAGTTGATCAATTAGTTTATTGTTTAATTTACCTTTAGCACGTTAGATTCTTTATGAGCATTAAAATTTAGATTACAAGGCCTGGACAGCGTCTTTCAGGATCTAAAAGTCAACTCATTCAACAGAGCGTGGGACAGATTTTAAAGGTATCATAGAAACCAATGTCTGATCCTTCTGCTGGAGTAACCTGATACTAATCTACATTCTTTGCTTCTCTCTACTGCCCCTCTGAATTCCTTCCATTTCTTCCACTCATCTCGAGGCAATGAAATATCTCAAGCTGCCTTCAATTTCTGGTAACCTCCTGGTTCATTGCTAAATGGCCAATCGCTAGGCGAGAGAAAGTGTTCTCCCTGGTCTTGCCCTGATCCTTGCCAATCCCTCTCCCCTGTGCTTGCTGATTGAACAATGCCATGGCCAAATGCTTCCATTTTCTTGTCGCTGCGTTATCTCTGTAACCCATTCATCCCACATTGGACCTCATTAGCCACCTCAGAACTGGTGAAGAAGCAGGTTATCCTCGATGCCAGAGGATTGCCCAAGACAGAGAAGATCTCTTCCAGCATTCAAACTATTCCAATGTAAATGCACTCCTCGGAAACTTTGCATTTTCTACTTTATGGCACTCTTCTTTCACTTTCTGCCTTCATATCTCATTTTGTAGCTCGGCTTAAAAGATTTTGGTTGACAAACTATGGTGAAGCACCTTGGGGTGTTTGACTTGGTTATGGGGTGTTGTATAAATGGAAGCTTTGGTGTTCTGTCACTGGGTTAATGCTCTGAAGTCTGTACCAAGTGGAGCAAAAACTCCACACATTCAATCTGAACTGAGAGTGATTGATTTTATTTGGCAAAGGCTTTCATGGTTATGAACCAACTCTCAGAATTAAGATACAGAACACCATAAGTTCCAGGAGCAGAATAAGGCCATTCAGCTCATCAAGTCTATTCAGCCATTCAATCATGGCTGATCTATCTTTCCCTCTCAACCCCATTCTCATGCCTTCGACCCATAGCCCCTGACACCCTTACTAATCAAGAATCTAGAATAGAAGAACTCTTGGACTTCATTGGAGACCCTTGGACTATCTTCAAACAGACTTTACTGGACTTTGTCTTGCAATAAACATTATTCCCTTCATCATGTATCTGTCCACAGTGGATGGCTCGATTGTAATCATGTAGTCTTTCCAATGACTGGTTAGCAAGAAACAAAAGCTTTTCACTCTAGACACAAAATGCTGGAGTAACTCAGCGGGACAGGCAGCATTTCTGGAGAGAAGGAATGGGTGAAGTTTTGGGTTGAGACCCTTTTTAGACTAATGTCAGGGGAGTGGGCGGGACAGATATAGAATGTAGTCAGAGACAGTAAGACTGGTGGGAGAACTGGGAATGGAGAGAGAGAGGGAAAGCATAGGCTATTTGAAGTTAGAGAAGTCAATGTTCATACTGCTGGGGTGTAAGCTACCCAAGCGAAATATGAGGTGCTGTTCCTCCAATTTGCATTGGGCCTTACTCTGACAATGGAGGAGGCCCAGGACAGAAAGGTCAGATTGGGAATGGGAGGTCAGGTAGGTTAAGGTGGACTGAGCGGAGGTGTTCAGCAAAACAATCGCCGAGTCTGCGCTTGGTCTCGCCGATATACAGGAGCTGACAGCGGATAAAGTAGATGAGGTTGGAGGAGGTGCAAGTGAACCTCTGCCTGACCTGAAAAGACTGTTGGGGCCCTTGGATGGAGTCAAGGGGGGAGGTAAAGGGACATGTGTTGCATCTCCTGCGGTTGCAGGGGGAAAGTACCTGGGGAGGGGATGGTTTGGGTGGGAAGGGACGAGTTGACCAGGGATGACCCGAAACGTCACCCATTCCTTCTCTCCAGAGATGCTGCCTGTCCCGCTGAGTTACACCACCATTTTGTGTTTACTTTCGGTTTAAACCAGCATCTGCAGTTCTTTCCTACACAGCTTTTCACTGTATCTTGGTACATGTGACAATAATAATAATAATAATAATATCTTTTATTGTCATTGCGCATATGCGCAACGAGATTTGGTACGCAGCTTCCATTCGATGTCATAACTTAAACAACTAATAACATTTAGATTTAGATACCCCGAGAAACATGATTTATAAAAAGAACAGTAAAACAGTAAAACAGTCTAAAGTGCAAATGTGTCTGTGTGACGTGACCATCCGAGGGAGACAGTTCATGGGGGTGGGCGGCACTCAGCAGCGCCGGTTCAGAGCAGCTATAGCTCTGGGGAATAAACTAAACTAAATTAACTGAACTAAAAATGTAATTTAAATTATAAATCAAAAGAGGTGAATGGCCTCCTTCTTTTCCTATAATAAGTGGAAGTGCTACCATAGGCTAGAGTACCCCTGATTGAGGCAGCGGGAAACAGGACTGTGCTCCTGTCTCTGAGCTGCCCTCTCGTTATCCATAACACATTTACGTTAGAGTGAGAATGTATATTTATAGAGGCGAGAACCAAAGTCAGCAATTATATGCTTACGTTCAATCAGTCACTAACACTCAGTGTCCAGGCTCGCAAGAAAGAATGGTTGCTTCGGAAAGTTGCACCTGAGCTCATAACCTGGCGCATACAACAGAAAATGGGGGAAAAGTTGGAAGATATTATTCGTAGCATTAGTGGTTGGAAAGATCCCCGCGATGCTAGAATGTTGCCTGGGTTTCAGCACCTGTTACAGAGAAAGGTTGAACAAGATAGGTCTTTATTCTTTGGAGCGCAGAAGGTTAAGGGGGGACTTGATAGAGGTCTTTAAAATTATGAGAGGGATTGACAGAGTTGGCGTGGATAAGCTTTTTCCATTGAGAGTAGGGAAGATTCAAACTAGAGGACATGATTTGAGAATTAAGGGACAAAAGTTTAGGGGTAACATGAGGGGGAACTTCTTTACTCAGAGAGTGGTAGCTGTGTGGAATGAGCTTCCAGTGGAAGTGGTGGAGGCAGGTTCGATTTCATCATTTAAAAATATATTGGATAGGTATATGGACGGGAAAGGAATGGAGGGTTATGGTCTGAGTGCAGGCAGATGGGACTAGGTGAGAGTAAGTGTTCGGCACGGACTAGAAGGGCCGAGATGGCCTGTTTCCGTGCTGTAATTGGTATATGGTTATATGGTTATGCTGTTTGCTGTTAACTGTTTCAACTGGAGCTGGAGGTCAAGCAATGTGACCAATTCCAGGCTCACTAAACCAGGGAGGAGTCGTGATTTAGCGAGTCGGGTTGTGGCCAAAGACAGCAAGCCTGCCTATTCCTTGTCCACTCTGTAGCGAGCAGTGTAACAGGTCCGTGTTGCTCAAGCATTTACACTGTACAGTACCAGAAAAGAGAAAATACAGAATGAATGAAAGAGGGAGTGAGAAAAAAAGAGTGAAAGAAGAAAATGAGAAAAAGAAAAT
The DNA here is from genome assembly GCA_038087875.1 of Malacoraja senta. Lineage (NCBI taxonomy): Eukaryota > Metazoa > Chordata > Chondrichthyes > Rajiformes > Rajidae > Malacoraja > Malacoraja senta. The sequence continues at coordinate 9,237,522 of CM075989.1, read as the reverse complement.
AAGAGGAAGGAAGAAAGGAAAAGACACCGTGGTCCGTTTTGTAATGTCAGGATGCTCCAAAATGTTTACATGGAGGATAGAGTAGTCACTGGTGTAATATGGGAAGACACAGAGCATTGGGGTAGGAAATCACAGGCAGTCAGTGGCACCTAATAACTCAGAGTGAATTGATATGAAGCTGGACTATCCATCTGTAGTCAGTATTGATTTAGATCATTGTAACTGAAGCACTGCCGTGGTCTTGCAGTTGGCCTCAACATCCCTGTGTTAGGAAATAAAAAACATTTGCCCAGAGATTCCATTCCCTTTACACCTGCTCCTCCCACTTTTGACCCGGGACTCCTTGAAGGGATTTTAAGGACCTCTCTAACTAGGAGAGAAATTCCACAAATACTTTAGATTGGACTCGCCCATCACGTGTGCATGTGTGTGACATGCGTGTGACATGTGTGTGACATGCTGGTACATGTGTTGTTTCTCACACTTCTTCAATTTACTCATTTAAGCCAAGCCTCAAGTGTGGCAAGCAGCTGTACGTGGAAGTCTGTATCACAGCCATCAGGTATCCTTTGATGCACGATTAGTATCCTTTAATTAAGAAAACAACCTTTTGCAGATTACGATGCATGTTTGATAGCTTTCACTGCAGCTCCTTTGCACTGATTATCAGCATAATGACCTGTGATCTTTACTTGTTTTCTCCCCACCCACTTACTCCTTTAATATGCTCATTCCAACGACTTGGCTTCCCTCCACAACACCCAGACATTAGGTTTCGGAAACGGCAGTGTTACAGAGACCACCAGAAGGCTGCAAAGATCAGAGGGTTAGTGTTGGGACTTGGTCCTCGTGATATTAAAGGTTCTGAGGTGGGTTGATAGTTCAGTGTTAATTCAGAAGAAAGAATGATAATCAAGCCATTTTCCTCACACAGCTCCCAATCCAGCAACGTGTTACTGAAAAAATACTCTAGGAAACAATAGGTAAACACATAAACACGGCCAAACACATAAAACAACACAGAAATGGCTAGTAATGTATTTGATTCCAGAAAGGAATAGTTCATTTTCAATTACACAATGCTGTAAAATTTGCTCATTACAATTGAATACCACAGCCAACATTATTTTGTGACCATCCCTAACCATGCCTGAAGAATCAAGAGTCTGAAGAAGGGTCTCAACCCGAAATGTCACCCGTTCCTTCTCTCCAGAGATGCTGCCTGTCCCGCTGAGTTACTCCGCCATTTTGTGTCTACCTAACCATGCCACTTTCTTTCTGCATAATTTCCTTCCCCCAAAAGCCTCCGAGGTCCCTGCTCCCTTCAATCCCTGGGCTCCTGTGCATCTCTGATCTTAATTACTCCATCACTGGCAGCCAAGGTCTTGAGCTCCGGAATTCTCTCCCTAAACATTTCTTCCTCTCTTGAAGCACCAGAAAACCTAGCCAAGCTTGACCTGTCAAATTCTATTTGCTAACAATTCCTTGAAGCACCTTGAGGCACTTTACTGATTTCAAGGAGCAGAGTGCTTTACTAAAACATTCCTGGAGGAATAGGAGTGATTCTCCGGAGTTGCAGACGAACAGACCCTGGGCTGATCTGTCCCACTGGGAATCCGTGGCACTGCCCTCAATATACGATATGATTTGATACAATACGATAGAACTTTATTTATTCCAGGAGGGAAATTGGTCTGCCAACAGTCATAAAACACAACAAGATGCATGAAACATGAAATTAAAGTGATGAGTAGAAAGTCCAGGATCCCTCTTCACCAGACCGGCTGAGTCAATCTGCGAGCTTCTGACCTTCACCGCCAGCTCCCCTCAACCCCATCCCCACCCCCTCTGCCTTATCATCCCAGCACTTTTTCATTCCCTGTTCCAGAATGGGATTGGGTCCGTTGTGCTATGTGGTGGGAGTGTCCTGCTGCTTCTGAGAGCTGAGGAATTGTCTCACTCTGAGCTATGGCCTATTTTTCATTTTGTTGCACAAATGTTGTCCTCCAACAGGGAAAGATCACAGAATCACATTCCGGGCTGCAAATACTTTTGTACTAATGAGACTGCATTAGCGCCCACCTTGCTTAGAATGAGCTGCTATCCTAATTGCCACAGACGCTTCAGGCAGTCTTCCTTCTGTTTCCAAACTTTATACTTTCGAAGGCAACCTGAATGAGCCCATTACTCCTCTGTACAATTAGCGTTACACATTCATAACCTTGCAACTAAGCTGTATTTCATCTTGTCACATCAGTTGCTTCTGCTGTAAGTGTTAAGATATTAAAATTTGCACTGGTGTGAAAAGTTAGCAAAGGCAGCAAATCACTGGTGCAGAAAACAAACAGACCCTAATGATTTGCTGGATTCCCTTGATCTCTCTCCCTCAAGAACGTCATCTCGCATTTGTACAGAGCCCTTAAAATAGTAAAATGTCTCAAGCCAGCAAACAACAGTATAATCAGACACCAAACCATAGAAAGCGATACAAGGCCATGAACAAAAGGTCAGAGTAAGGGATCTTATGTAATGAAGATCTTAAAGGAGGCAGGTTTCTGTAGAGAAGGCGTTCCAGAGCTCTTAAACCCCCAGGCTGGGCCCAGCCACTTGTGGTGGGGGCATGGAAGAAATAAGCACAAGGATGAGAATGTTCAAGTCAGGACATTGCTGGAATGGGAAGGTGAAAGGTAAACAGGAATTAGTGTGATCTCAGCACAGATCTCTCAGTAACACACCCTGTTCTACTGCAAAATAGATGGTAATTTAAACTAATGAAGTAATTTATTAAACAAACTTAGTAGGAGAAAGAGAGAGCACCTCCTTTCTGAGTACCGAATGCCAGACCACAATCAGTTCATACGTTCTAGGAGCAGAATTAGGCCGTTCGGCCCATCAAGTCTACTCCGCCAATCAATCATGGTTGACCTATCTTTCTCGCTCATCCCCATTCTCCTGCCTTTGCTTCATAACCCCCTGACACCCTTATTAATCAAGATTCTGCCAATCTCTGCCTTAAAAATATCCATTGACTTGGCCTCCACAGCCATCTGTGGCAATGAATTCCACAGATTCACTACCCTCTGACTAATAACATTCCTTCACATCTCCTTTCTAAAGCTATATCCTTTTATACTGAATGTTCAACAAAGAACTGCAGATGCTGGAAAAATCAAAGGTAGACAAGAATGCTGGAGAAACTCAGCGGATGAGGCAGCATCTATGGAGCGAAGGAATTGGTGACGTTTCGGGTCCAGACCCTTCTTCACACTTCTTCTGAAGAAGGGTCTCGACCTGAAACGTCACCTATTCCTTCGCTCCTTTTATACTGAGGCTATGTCCTCTGGTCTTAGACTCTCCTACTAGTGGAAACTTCCACTCAACATTCACTCTATCCTGGCCTTTTACTATTCAATAAGTTTCAATGAGGTCCCTTTCATCCATCTAAACCAGTGAGTACAAGCCCAATGCCTTCAAACGCTCATCATACGTTAACCCAATCATTCCTGGGATCATTCTCGGAAACCTCCACTGGACTCTCTACAACGCCAGCACATCCTTCCTCAGATATGGGACACAAAACTGCTCACAATACTCTAAATGCGATCTGACCAGTTCCTTATAAAGCCTCAGCATGACATCCCTGTTTTGTATTCTAGTCCTTTCGAAATAAATGCAAGTATTGTATTTGCGTTCCTTACTACTGATTTGACTTGCAAATTAACTTTTTGGGAATCCTGCACCAGCACTAGTCCCTTTGCGCCTCCGATTTCTGAATGAGTTCCAACATCTTCAACATTGATATAAACACAGAGAAGACTTGGCGACGTTACAATTTAGAAGGCTGCGTATTCAGCATTATTGAAGCCATGTATTTTGCAACGGACAGCAGAGACTTAAATGAACAAACTTTTGCAGATGGAAGATGGGAGAGCAGGGAAATGGTGAAGTCCTAGGCAAAGGAATGGATGAAAATGTCAAGAAACACTTGCTGGGTGGGAGCAGAAGTGGATGAGAATAACCTAGGAGTCCTTACAATACTGACAACCTGTGCCTGAGCTCCTTGAAGTTGTGCAATTAATGAGACACTTGGAGATGGAATGTTTTCCAGAAGGAATCTAAGCACAAACTTGACCTCAATTTAATTTCTTGGAAGCTATTTAATACAGTGGAATTTCCACTTGCATTTGACCAGAATGAACAGGAACCATGTAACCATCTTGCAATCTACATAAACACGCATGACTGGCAAATCATCGAACGACTGTAGATTTCACAATCCTGCTTAATTATTTTCCCTTTGCTTTTCTCTACTTCTGCCCTCAACGTTTGTTTCATGGGCATCAGCGTTCCCTCGTTACATTCCCATTGCACTTTTCACAAACTCAGGAGGTTATGAAGTGTTTCCCACCAATTATTTACTTTTAAAGTATACTTGCCAGACATGCTGTCATGTTGCATGGAAACGGATCCTTCAGTTCACTGAGTCTACACCGATCTGCACAAATCCTTCACGAATACCATTTTACGCGCCCAACATTCACATCCCTTCCCATGCCTTCCCCCCCCCCCCCTCGCCCGCCCCGACCACCACTGCCCTACACACACACATTCTACCGCTCATCCCTACACATTATGGGCTGTGTACAGTGGGCAACTAACCTACTAACTCGCAACTCAACCCACCAACTTTGGGATTTGGGAGAAAATCTATGCGGTCACACGAAGAACATGCTAACTCCACACAGACAGCACCAGAGATCAGGACTATACCTGGATCACTAGACCAGTGAGGCAGCAGCTCTACTAGCCGCCCATTACTGCTGCAACATATAAAGAAAGGTAGCCAATTTGTACACAACAAGTTACCAAAGACAGCTAATTGATAATAAACAGATAAATTGTTTTCGGAATGTTGAGACATAACTTTCCTTCTCTTATTTAAAATTATTCCATAGGATTATTTAATGTCCGTTGCAAGAGTAAACAAGGCCTTAGTTTATCATCACTACTGAAAGAAAACTCCTTTGACAACAGTGTTCTTCAAATTTGGTGCTTAGATTTCTATGCTCATGCCTCTGGACTGGATAGAGAGTATCAGAAATAAACACAATGATGGCTGATTTAATTCCTCAGCCAAATCTAGTTGATGCACATGGGATTCTCAGGATCTAATTGCATGTTGGGGTGGGAGATTGCAACCTTCCGCCCTGTTTCGACGAAGGCAATCAACCTGGCGTGCACAATCAAATAAGATCAAATAGAACAAGTTGTCCTACAACTTTAGGCTGTGCACGCCATACGCAAGAAGAAGATTGCATGTTGTACTTTCACCCGTGCACAGGGTGGCAGCTGAATTTAATAAAATTGGTAATCTGAAGGAGAGTGGTATTTTTTTAAACTTCTTGACAAAATTCACTTATCAGCAATGTAATAGATTACATTCAGGAGTTTCAAACGACCTTGAGCACTCCCAAGAAAGGCAACTCCTATTCACCACTGTAAAGGTCAGTTACAATGGACCCACACCGTGAATTAACCAGTCAGGTAAAGAATGAGAGTGCACCGGTGATCCAACATGGAAAGTTGCAGAGAGAGCTATACGAAAAACTGACATGAAATCAGTGTAACAATGCATTGTCAAAATGCTGACCAATTAGGTTGTGCCTTCAAGCACATAATGATAATGTAAAAACCCAAGGATGGTCCATATGTTTTTGGCATCCTGCCAGATGCCAGCCCTCAAGGTACATTTCCCTGTTTGCAGAGTATTCAAGTATTTGACATTACTAATGCATTATAGGTCTAATTGGATGTGAACGGTACAATTACAGTCCCACTTCTGACACCATGTAAATAGTCATTACACACGTGTAGCATTATAATAGTCTTTAATAAGTATACAGAGTTAAACATCACATGAGTAGTCACGGACTCCAGTCTGCTACTGTACTGCGCAGAAGGAGAAGCAGGCGTTATTATAAATGATACTTAAGGCGGGATTAGTAGTGGGGAGGTAGCTATGTGATTGGTTGCATGCATAAACCATCTACACAGTGCAAGACCTGAGTTTCCTCACTGATAACTGGGTAATGCTGCTCCATTTATTTACAAAGACCAGTCTGCTAAACAAAACTAGAAAGTTGACAAAAGAGAGTGGGCCAAACTTTTGTTGATATTCATTCTGAATTTCATTCTTTCATTTCCAACAAAACATCTCAATTTGCATTTTGGTGTAAACACTGCGTGGTTAGAAGTTTGGAGATAAATATTTTCCATTCTTATTGTTATTGACTGTCATTTGGATTTAATTATGTCCCACTCAATCTTAGAGACGATTTCACAGTCTATAATATAAATGTCATTGCCGTAAAGAGATTGTTTCAGGATCAGTTTCCAGTCTCTGTTCACCTGTCTCTTCTTAAATGCCACAATGTTGACTGTTATGGTGGGAAGGGGGATTGCAGAGAAAAGGTGCAACAATTTGGACAGATTGCTGTATTGGCACTGGTTTACTATTGTCTCCTGTACCTAAATATAGTGAAAAGCTTTGTTTTGCATGTTATCCAGTTAATTCATACCACACATGAGTACAATGGGGCAGCACAGTGGTGCAGCGGTAGAGTTGCTGCCTTACAGCACCAGGTTCGATACTGACTATGGATGCTGTCTGTATAGAGTTTGTACCTTCTCCCTGTGACCACATGGGGGGAGGCTGACCTGTATGATGGACTGGGCTGCATTCACAACTCTCTGCAACTTCTTATTGTCTTGGGCAGAGCAGTTACACATGAAGGTGTGATGCATCCTGATAGGATGCGATCTATCTACGGTGTACCTGTAAGGGACATTGGAGACGTGCAGATTTCCTTAGTCTTCTGAGGCTGGTCATTGTGTAAGTGGAATTTACTGGGAACTGAGAGCTCCTCTGAAAACCTACAGCAGAGCTGCGATAAATGGAGGAACTATGGAGGAGCTCTGACTCTACTTCGAAATACTGACGTAAATGCTCTAATTTTGCAACGTTACTTCGTTTTGAAGATCAATGAACTGCAAATGGTGGAAATTCAAAATAAAATCAGAAAATGCTGAAAACACCCAGCAGACCAATCAGCAAGTATGAGCCTGAATAACGGTCCCGGTCTGAGATGTCACCTGTCCTTTTACCTCCACAGATGCCAGCTGGCCTGCTCAGTTCCTCCAGTTTTTTGCTCAAGATTCCAACATCTGCAGTCTCTTGTGTCAGCGAGTATGGAAAGAGCTAATTTCTGGTCTAAGACCCTTCATCAGTATAGAAAAGAAGTGCATTAACAGAGAAAGGGTGGGAGAGGGATGATGAGGACAAAGGAATATCTTTAATAATGTGAGCTCAGGATTTCCAAGGTGAAGGATGTTATCAAATAAGGAACAATAAGGGATATTGCAATATGGAATCCTTCACCAATTTTGGACGGGAATCATCCAACAAAAGTTGATGTAATATTATCAATTAGCATGGCAAAGTAAATTTTCTAAACAAGGAAGAAATAATACATCAGGAAGATCTGCGGTTTGAATGATACAGCGTTGAAACAGTTAATGCTGCTGCCACAAGGTTCCTGCAATCTGAGTTTGATTCTGACCTTGGGTGATGTCTGTGTGTGGTTGGCACATTCTTCCCGTGACTATATGGATTTCCCCCAAATGCTCCTGTTTCCCCTCTCATTTCTGAAAGAGGCACTGCTGAGTTATATGCCTGCTGCAAATTACACAATGTAAATAATCGGTAAAATAATCAAATGAGAGAGACAGAATAGGTTGTAGGGCTATTGGGAAGAAAGGAGAGGGGGGATACATAGATACATAGATACATAGATACATAGAAAATTGATGTGATCATTCTGCTGGCATGAACCCAATGGGTTGAATGGCCTCCCTTGGCAAAATAAATAGGTAACTCCTACTTATCTTACTATAAAACAGAGAGTGCAGCCAGCCAGCACCGAGTGGCTCCAGAGGTTATTCAGGATCTGCTCGACAGTTAATGTGTTATTAAAGTGTGGTATATAAGTAGCAACTCAACTAAACCTCAGTTACTAGGCTGCCAACAGAATGGAAAGGTCAGGTGAAGCATTTTAAGGAGACATTTTCCTAAAACCAAGATTTGCTGGGAAGGGAAAGTTCAAGTTCAAGTCAAGTTACATTTATTGTCATATGCACCAATACAGTGAGATTTGAGTCACCATACAGCCATACGAATAAAAAGAACACAATACACAATAGAATTTAACATGAAAATCCCCACACAGCAGAATCAACGTTTCCACACTGTGAGGGAAGGCAATAAAGTTTAGTCAACTTCCTCTTTGTTCACCCGTGGTCGGGGCCTTTGAGCCCTCCGCAGTCGCCGCTAAAGCTGCCAGATGTTCAGGCCCTCTCGCCGGGATGATCAGAACGCCAACGTCGGAACGGAGAACACTCTCAGCTGCTTGGAGTTTCCGAATCGGCCGCTTCCCACCGGAGACCGCGGCTCCCGAAGTCCACTGGGTGGAGATTAAACACTGGCGACCCCGGCGAGAGGTCCAAGGACTCCGCGATGTTAAAGTCAGCGCCGCCCGTGGCTAGAGGCTCCGCCACCACAGCTCCACGGTGTTAATCAGCAGGTCCAACACTCCGGAGCTCCAACACGGCGATCCCCGGTAAGGCATCGCCCGCTCTGTGATGGAATTCAGTGCTGCGCCGCTGCTGAAGCTCTGGCCGGTTTCCGGCAGGAAAGGCCGTGCCAATCCAGATGGTAGCCCGCGGGGGGGGGGGGGGGGGACGAAGATGTGACTGGGAGAAAAGACGCATCCTCGACCAGGTAATGACTGGGAAACGGTTTCCCCTCTTCCCCCATCCCACCCCCACATAAAAAAGACTAAGAAACCTCCAAAACCATACTTTTACACTAAATATAGCAAAAAAGGGTGAAATGACAGACCAACTGCTGGCGAGGCTGCCACGCGCGGTGCCACCCGATGACGTGAGACAAAAGCAGAGGCATAAATGAATGTTTATGCTGAACACCTTGGACCACAAGTTAATCAAGCTTCCTCTGCACAGAATGTCAGAGTGTCATACCGCATGGAAACAGACCCTGAGGCCAACTCGTTCATGCTGACCAAGATGTTAGTCCCATTTGTCCTCACCGGGCCTTTCCAGGACATCCAAAATGAGATCCAAATGCCCTTTAAATGTTGTCATTGCACCCGCTTCAACTACTTCATGTGGCAGCTCTTCTCATATTCCGGGTACTCGTCATCACGATCTGTGTGGAAAAAGTTGCCCCCTCAGGTTCTTATTTAATCTTTCCACTCTCACCTCAAACCTCTGCCCTCTGGTTTGTGATTCCCCTACTCTGGGGGAAAAGGTTGTGTGCATTCACCTATCTACTCTCCTTACCATCCTATACATTTTTTATAAGATCACCCCTCAGTCTCCTGCATTCCAAAGAATAAAGTCCCAGCCTCTTCCTATCGCTCCGGCCCTTGAGTTCTGCCAGCATCTTCATAAATGTTCACTGTACTCTTTCCAGCTTAATGGCATCTTTCCAGGGTGACTACAGCTGAACACAATTCTCTAACTGCAGCTTCACCAATGTTTCTTACAACTTTAACATAGCATCCCAACTTCGACATTCAATTCCCTGCCTTATGAAGGCCAGCGTGCAAAAAGACTTCTTCACCACCCTATCTACATGTGACAACATTTTTAGGTAACTATGTACTTGTACTTTTAGACCCCTCTCCCCAGGACTCTACTGTTCACTGTGAAGGTCCTGCTCTGGTTTGACTTCCCAAAATGCCACACCTCACACTTATCTAAATTAAACTCAATTTGCCGTTCCTTGGCCCACTTGCCCAGCTGATCACGATCCTGCTATAATTTTTGATAACCTTCCTCACTGTCTAACTATGTGTATAACGGCCTTGGTTACTTCTTCAAAAAACTTAAATTTACGAGACACAAACTCCCACATACAGAACAATGCTGTTCATGGTTCTAATCACCCCCTGTCTTTCAAATATCTTAACCCTTAGAATCCTCGAAGCCCTGCAGGAAAAGGCAACAGTAGTTTCAGTCAGTGGTTCCCTGGAAAAATGGTCAAAGTCATTTGGCAGAATGCCTTCTAAGCAGAACTTTCAAACAAGCGTGCAGCTGCAGCGAGAATGAGATCATCTTCCCATCTCCTGCTGGTATGTACATTTGCAAAGACATTCTGGAAAGGGATGCAGAGATCTTTGTCGAGCTTCACCCAAAACAGCTGTCAAACTCGGTGACATGTGGTCTTGATCCCAGGGATGCATATTGATGCAGCAATTGCAGCTGGAATACCATCAAACCTCTGGTTTGCCCAGATCCTGTTGGTCTGGAAGACCAAGGATCTGTCCATATCCATTTCCTGCAGATGAGCAGATTCCAAAGTGCAAGACCACATGTTGAGGGACACACATGGAACAGCCAGGATGGGAATGAGCTGCACATCCATCTCATCCAAGACTGCATTTGCAGAGAAGGCCTTGAAAAGGGACGGAATTAAAAGCATCAAACGGTGGCGAAGCTCAGCCATGAAAGAGAGAGAGTTAATGCTTCAGGTCAATGACTTAGACTTAGACTTAGATTCCTTTATTGTCATTCAGACCTTTTGGTCTGAACGAAATTTCGTTGCCTGCAGTCATACATATAATAAATAACAAAACACACAATAAACACAAATTAACATCCACCACAGTGAGTTCACCAGGCACCTCCTCACTGTGATGGAGGCAAAAGTCTTAAAGTCTCTGTCTCTTCCCTCTTTGTTCTTCCTCTGCGCTGAGGCGATCCAAGCTTCTGACGTTGTGACCCCGCCGGGTGATGGTAAGTCAGTCCCGCGGCTGAATCCGTGCTCCGTCCGCGACGGGCCGGTTCAAACTCCGCGGCCCGGGGTGTCCGAAGCTGCCGCCCTCCAGTCCAGCGGACGCAGCTGTAGTTGCGGGAGCCCCAGAAAAACAGGTCACCCACCTGTGACCTGCGAGCTCCCGACGATGTCGTCCTCCGAGCCCGCGGCCGAGCCTCCGGACTCAGGTCGCCACCAGTGTCCTCGGTCGCCACCGCCGGAACGCCACCGCAGCCCCGAAGCCGGCCAGCCCCGCGCTGGTAAGTCCTGGCTCTGCCTCTGGAGCCTCGAGGTCGGTCGGTTGGTCGCAGTTGGAGTTGGAGGCCGGCAGCTCCGCCATTAGGCCTCAGCGCAGATGGAGGCAGAGAAGGGGGATACGACAAGAAAAAGTCGCATTCCCCCGAAGGAAGAGACAAAAATCATGTTTCACCCCCCCCCCACCCCACACGTACACAACCCAATAACTAAAATTTAACTAAAACAGGACAAAAGAAAACAACAACAAAAGTAAAAACAGACGGACTGCAGGCGAGCCGCAGCTGAGCAACAGCGCCGCCACTTCCGGATTCTTCATCAGAACTTTGTTTCTCTCTCCACAGATGCTGCCCGACATGCTGCATTTCTCCAGCATTTCCTGTTTTTATCTCAGATTTAAATCAGCTGCATTTTGGGTGTTTTGATTGCTGGAAAGAGATATGGTGGGCTTTGGTCACGGTTCCCCTCATACCGTTGAGTCATTGGGGCTTTGCTCACCGAGTTGTAGCACACCCCGGCAAAGATCACGACTGCTGTAAGATCATCAACCTGGGGAAAGGTGCATCTCGGTCTGCCTGAAACCTTCTGAGCTTCCATGGTAAGGAGATATCCAGAACCGAATGACTGAATGTTGTTTGCTGGTAGGATCACATGGAGGGGTGGGGAGGTGGGATACACTGAAGCTCGTGCAGCCACTGCTACAGCTCTGTGGAGAATTGTCACTGATTAGCACACTCAAAGTTCATGTGATAGGAGCAGAATTAGGCCATTTGGCCCATAAAGTCTACTCCACCATTCAATCATGGCTGATCTATCTTTCCCTCTCAACCCCATTCTCCTGCTTAATTATTTTCCCTTTACTTTTCAGCATCTTCTTTATTCTTTACTTCTGTCTTCATAGATACATAGATACATAGAAAATAGGTGCAGGAGTAGGCCATTCGGCCCTTCGAGCCTGCACTGCCATTCAATATGATCATGGCTGATCATCCAACTCAGTATCCCGTACCTGCCTTCTCTCCATACCCCCTGATCCCTTTAGCCACAAGGGCCACATCTAACTCCCTCTTAAATATAGCCAATGAACTGGCCTCAACTACCCTCTGTGGCAGAGAGTTCCAGAGATTCACCACTCTCTGTGTGAAAAAGTTTTTCCTCATCTCGGTCTTAAAGGATTTCCCCCTTATCCTTAAGCTGTGACCCCTTGTCCTGGACTTCCCCAACATCGGGAACAATCTTCCTGCATCTAGCCTGTCCAACCCCATAAGAATTTTGTACGTTTCTATAAGATCCCCTCTCAATCTCCTAAATTCTAGCGAGTATAAGCCAAGTCTATCCAGTCTTTCTTCATATGAAAGTCCTGACATCCCAGGAATCAGTCTTCAAGGGTTGTTTGACAGCCGCACCCCCTTATTACATTTCCATGGTGCTTTTCACAAACCGAAGATGCAGTTTCCTTGCTCTAAGTATACTTGCTAGCCATGGAGTCATATAGCATGGAAACAGGTCCTTCCCTTCACAGAGACCTCATTGACCACCAAACACCCATTTGTACTAATCCAGCACTAATTCCAATTTATTCTCCCAATATTCCTATCACCTCCAAGAGGAAGGGATTTGGATGCCTTGAGCACTAGAATCGGTTCTGTGGTAGATATCACCTGGAAAAGAGGGACAGCTTTAACCCAGGCACAACTGAGACCAACATCCTGGCGGAGATGTTTGCTTGAGCGGTTGAAGAGGACTCTAAGCAGAATGGCATGGAGATGGAAACCTAAGAAGGGTGACGAGGGTGAGAGAAACATGGATAGCAATAATAGAAAGATAGTAGATTGCAAATCAATAGGCAGGGAAATCAATGGCGAGATAGAAAAGAGAAAGGTAACATGATTAAAAATGGCAAAGCGAGCCTGAAGATTTGTATTTTAATGCGCAAAGCACTTATAATAAAGTAGATGAACTGAAAGCAAAAATAGAAGTGCATGGGAATGATGTGATAAGCATTATATAGGCACTGGTGCAAGGGGAACAAAGTTGGGAATTTAATGTACAGGGATATTTAACTTTAGGAAGGACAGGAGCCAAGGAAAAAGGTTGAGACACAAGCAACTTTACAAAAAAAGACACAAAGTGCTGGAGTAACTCAGCAGGTCAGGCAGCATCTCTGGAAAACATGATAGGTGGCGCTTTGGGACCGGTACCTTCTTCAGACTAAAAAGGGCCCCTAACCAAACCGTCACCTATCCATGTTCTCCGGAGATGCTGCCTGACCCGCTGAGTTACTCCAGCACTTTATATCTTAGACAATAGGTGCAGGAGTAGGCCATTCGGCCCTTCGAGCCAGCACCGCCATTCAATGTGATCATGGCTGATCATCTTATTTCTAAGGAGAAAGGTTAATAGGTAATAATGTTAATAAGAGATAAAATAATTACAACTGTGGAAGATGATCTGGGCTGTGAAAATGACGAGTTCATATGGATGGAGGTTAAAATAAGGCAAGGGGAAGAAGGCACTGGTGGGAGTAGACTTAAACAGTGGCCACAATGTAAGTATGGGTATAATGAAGAAAAAATGGAAGGAGAAGGGGGAGGTGTAAAAAGAGCACTGCAGCAATTGTGGGGATTTTAATCTTCAAGAAGGTTGGGCAGTGTAAGAAAGAACTGCAAGATTCTAATTTACAGCATGTTTTCAGGAGTTTCATTGAGCAGTGCATTCTGAGACTTATCAGGCTACAGCCTTTCTAGGATCTGGTCATGAGTAATGACGCAGGTTCAACAAATGATCTTAGAGGAAAAACATAGACTAAAAAGTAGTGATCATAGCACAGTGGAATTTGGTATTCAGTTTGAGAGCATGCAACTTGGGTGGGAAACAATTTTGTTTGATTTAATAAAGAGAATTAAAATGGAAAGAGGAGGGAGTTGTCTGCAAACAGAGACAGAATTTAAGGAACAAATCCATAACAGTCAGCAGAACATATCACAGTGAGGAGGAAGGATTGTAAGGGAGGGATAAAGCAACCATGACTAAACTAGGAAGTTAAGGAGGTATTTAGTTGAAAGAAAAATATCGAGACACAAGGTAAAGGCAGTAATGAATTCAGACTCCACCAAGATGGACACAAAAGCTAAGAGAGAAGAAAAAACTGCGAAAGGAAACATATGAGGATATAAAAACAGACAATAAGTTTCTATAAGAATTCGAAAAGGAAGAAAGAAATCCAAGGATAATGGCTCGCAGAGAATGAGACTGGAGGAGGAATTGTGAGGAGCATCAAAAGAGGTAAACAGATATTTAGCATCTGTCTTTATCACTGGAGAATCACAAACATCCCATCAATACTGAATAATGCTGCAACAACAATAAATGCTGCCATCATTACTAGAGAGACAGTATTAAAGACAAACTAGTGGTGCTAAAGATTGATAAAGACCCTGGCCTGGATGGCTTGCATCATAGGATCCAAAAAGGAGTCACCACCAAGATAGTGAGTGCATTAGTTATCATCTTCCAAAATTCCTTAAATTCTGGCGAAGTGCCAGAGGATCGGAAAAATGCCCATAGGTCACTCTGTCAAAAAGGGAGGGAGGAAAAGTAGGTCACTACAGGCTAATGGGTCTCAAATTGAAAGAATGTTGGAATCAATAAACAAGGGAGTAATATCACATTTAGAAAACCATAATCTAATCAAGGAAAGTCAGCATGGCACCATGAATGGAAAGTTGTGTCTGACAAATTTATTAGAGGTTTTTATGGAAGTTTCAACCAGACAGAGAGGGGAACCAAAAGATATATTGTGTTTGGACTTCTAGAAGGCATTCGGAAAGTGGTCTCACAAAAGATTAAGTCACAAGTTAAGTACCTCTGTCTTGGAGATAACACATTGGCACCGAGAGAGGATTGGGTAGCAGTCAGGAAGTAGCAAGTAGAGATAGGGTAGTCATTTTAGGTTGGCATCTGGGGCCACCTTTCACTGCTGCTCAAAAGGTCAGAGCCCAAAACTTCACATATCCATGTTCACCAGAGATGCTGCCTGATCCACTGAGTTACTCCAGCACTTTGTGTCATTTTGTGTGAATCAGCATCTGCAGTTCCTTGTTTCTACAATCTGGGACCATAGCAGTTTTCAATATCTATTGATGAATTGGAGGAAGGAAACAAATGTACAGTGGACAAGGAGACAGAGGGAGCAACATAGTTGGAAAGGTGAGTTGCAAGGAGGTTACAGAGAGATATTGATGGGTTGAATGAATAAGTAATTGACTGACTGTGTTTGGTTCTGGTATAGCGGTATCTGTTCATCATTAGTTGTTCATAAATAAGTGAAATAACATTGTTATGTGCTATTAAAGTTGACAGGGGTAAACGGGACGAAAAAGATTGGGAGCCCCCGTTCTAGAAATATGGAGAGAGGAGATGGGAAGTGCGATTAGTTAGACGAGTGTGGACTTGACGGGCTGAATGTCCTTCTCCTGTTCTGCAACTATTCTGTGATTCATTGAACTGCAAGGAACCCACCCAAACCAGTGGTGTGTTCCTTTAATTACTCACACTAGTTCTTTATCCTCTAGTACCACTCTTTATCGTACATGTTCGCAGCAGCTAAACTTTTAAATAGATATCTGCATATGGCGTAAATCTGCAATAAAATTGGGAAATGTCAGAAATACTCAGCAAGAACAGTAGCATCGGTGCAGTCAGAATCAGAGGTAATTTTTCAAACCTGAGAAAAGTTAGAAATCAAACATGTTTTAAGTTGTGGGGAATGGGCTGAGAAGAGAGGAGTGTCTGTGATTAACATTCTGATTGATTGAATTGAATTGAATGAAAAACGCAGCAAGCACTGAAAATACAGCATTAAAGCCCTGTCCCACGGTACGAGTTCATTCCAAGAGTTCTCCCAAGTTTGCCCTGATTCGAATACGGAGATTGGTACTAGGACTAGAACTCGGAGATTGGGAATAGGCAACATTTTGGGCCGAAACCCTTCTTCAGTCTGAAGAAGGGTTTTGGCCTGAAACGTTGCCTATTTCCTTCGCTCCATAGATGCTGCCTCACCCACTGAGTTTCTCCAGCATTTTTGTCTACCTTCAATTTTCCCGCATCTGCAGTTCCTTCTTAAACACTTACCCATTCACACTAGTTCTATGTGATCACACTTTCTCATCTACTCGAGAAGCATTTTACAGAGGCCAGTAAACAGTAGCATCTGAAGGGCACCCACACAGGGAGAACGTGCAACCTCCACATAGACAGCGCCAGAGGTCAGAATCGAATCCGGATCACTGGAGCTATGAGGCAGCAACTCTACCTGCCGTTCCACAGGGCAACCACTTTCACCATTAGGCCACCGTGTGCCACTGTTTAACCACTTCTCTATTTTTACTTCATATTTTCAGCATCTGCAGTATTCTAGTAACTCGCAATTCCATCATTGTTATATTTTCTTTTGCTCTCCTCCGTCATTCTCGCTCATCTTCATCCACGAGATTAGCAAGCCTTCTCCAATATCTCATCAAACCAGCCGGTTTCTCTTGATCTCCACCCTATCGCAAACATTCCCTTTGTTCTCGCCACCCCTCCTGTTCTCTACAACATAACACATGCTTGGTTTCTAATTCTCCTACTTCTGATAAAAGGTCAACGAAATATGAATTCTGCTCTCCACATAGATATTCCCCTCTATCTCGATTTGCACCACTTCATTTTAGTACCAATTACACTAGGAACTTTATTCCACACGAAAGCTGCTTACTGTAGTGTAAAGTATTTTAGCATGCACTAATTAACATAGAAATTAGTATAAATACACCCTGATACCCGACCACAGATATTCTGCAGTAAAGCGCCATGTGTACATCTGAGCTCTGATGGTTAATCCTAGTCCAACTGTAGAGAGCTTTTGTTATTAATCAATGAATTTAACAGAGTCTAGTACTTAGACCTGCACCTTGCTGGTTGGTGTGTACCTGACTCTCACTTGCTTTTAGGCTTTCCAACACTCTCAGCTATTCCAAAATGTATTGTGTTTTGCAGGGTAAAGCCCCTGTCCCACGATGCGAGTTCACCCAAGAGCTCTCCCGAGTTTGAAAAAAAATCAAACTCGTGGTATGTACATAGCGGGTACATAGGACCTTGTGGATGTCCCGTAGTGGCTCGTAATGCTAACGGCAGGTACTCGGGGAAACGCGGTAACTCGTGTTTTTTCAACACTGTGAAAAATGTCCAAGAGTTTCCCGAGAGTCACCGCGTTTCCCGAGTACCTGCCGTTCGAATTACGAGCCGCTACGGGACATCCACGAGGTCCTATGTACTTACCACAAGTATGATTTGTTTTTAAACTCGGGAGAGCTCTTGGGTGAATTCGCATCGTGGGACGGGCCCTTTAGTCAGCAAACATTGGCCAGGACACCTATTGTGCCTCAATTCACAACTCCATCCCAAAGAGAGCACCTTGCTCCTGTGATACTGCATTCGAGAGTAACTGTGGGAAACATACAGCGCAACCTTCTGGCTCAGAGGTGAGAAGTTGGTGGCCACAGGTGGCAATTGTGTCGGATGTGCCAGCCACAGTTCAGTTGGCTGCTGTCATGTCACCGAATCAAACAATTCTGGGTTCACAACCCACACCAATGGCTTAAGTGTAGCTGAACATTGTAGAGGCAGTACTGAGGGACAGCTCCACTATCAGGCATGCTATCTTTTAGATAGGGATGCCGAATTGAGTAGGAAGGAGACACAAAAAGCTGGAGCAACTCAGCGGGACAGGCAGCATCTCCAGAGAGAAGGAATGGGTGATGTTTCGGGTCGAGACCCTTCATCAGACCTTCTCGACCCGAAACGTCACCCATTCCTTCTCTCCAGAGATGCTGCCTGTCCCGCTGAGTTACTCAAGCTTTTGGTGTCTAATGCCAAATTGACCCTGTCTGCACTCTCTGGTGAATGTAAAACAGCTTCTGGGATTATTATAAAAGAGATCATAGACAAAAAACATAGAAAACAGAACATTAAAGAAAACAGGACATAAAAAAAGTACAAGTATACACAAAATGCTGGAGTAACTCAGCGGGACAGGCAGCATCCCTGGAGAGAAGGAATGGGTGACGTTTCAGGTTGAGACCCTTCTTCAGCCACCTTCGTCACCCATTCCTTCTCTCCAGAGATGCTGCCTGTCTCGCTGAGTTACTCCAGCATTTTGTGTCTACCTTTGATTTAAACCAGCATCTACAGTTCTTTCCTACACATAGAAAGGTAAAGCACAGGTATAGGTTTTTTGACCCACAATGGCTCTGCCAAACATGATGCCAAGATAAACTAGTCTCACCTGCCTGTACATGATCCATATCCATCCATTTCCTGCATGTCCATGTGCCTATCTAAAACCCTCTTAAAGGCCACCATCATATCTGCCTCCACCGCCACCCACTGGCAGCACGTTCCAGGCACCCACCAACCTCTGTGTAAAACACCTGCCCCACACATCTCCTTCATATCTCTATCAGGTCTCCCCTCAACCTCTGGCGCTCCATAGAAAACAATCCAAGTCTGTCCAAGCTCTCGTTTTAGCGAATACCCTCTAATTCAAGCGGCATTTTGGTAAGCCTTTTCTAAACTATCTGAAGTGGATGTTGCTTTTTCTATATTAAGCAATCAGTAAACTGGAAAAGGACCTCACTTTGGCACAGTGTGAAATAAGCCGTATAATGCAGGTAGATAAAAATGCTGGAGAAACTCAACGGGTGAGGCAGCATCTATGGAGAGAAAGAATAGGTGACGTTTCGGGTCTCGACCCGAAACGTCACCTATTCCTTCGCTCCATAGATGTTGCCTCACCCGCCGAGTTTCTCCAGCATTTTTATCTACCTTCGATTTTTCCAGCATCTGCAGTTCCTTCTTAAACATATAATGCAGGCCTTTCTTTCCGTGCTATCTTGCTGAGAGAGGGAAGAAAAGTCCTTGACCCGGGTCACACTCTGATGCCATGAGTGTACGGTCAGGAAGAGAATGTTTGGGCTTGACATGAACAGCCTGGTAAAGTCTCCTTTCCTGGTGATAAGAATGTTTCCTGAGGAAATGCAAAGAACGGAACTACCAGAGGTTCTTGTGCCTTTGCGCTCAGGAGTAACTGGTGCCAGCGACAGAGGAAGCAGAGGAGATAAAAGGCAACAAAAAAAAATCTTCACCTTATTTCTTGCACCCATGTTAGTTACCACCTCTGTTAATAAATACGTCACAGAAAATAAACTCCATTGTAGATCCACCATGATAATCTGGCAGTGAAACTGTTAAGTTATCAGGCATAAGCTGCAGATACCAGCATCTGTATTCCCTTGAACTTCGAAGATGAAAGGTTGATCTAATTAAAGTGTTTAGGACGATATAAATAAGATCTGCTGTTTTGATCAGGGCCCCAGTTTCCAGATGTGCAATGTAATCTGAATTTTCTGGCCAGCCAGATCAAATGGGTTAAAATAACATTGATCAGAAAATTCAAGGGTTTATGTTGAAAGATTCCCTTCTCAGCCCTTGCGTGGAACCCTTGGAATTTCTGCTTTCCAAATCATCCCATGTTATTCTCCGCAGTGTGGCTGAGTGGGAGGATTTCACGTTGGAGTCTTGCTGGTTCAAAGTGTTTACTTTGATTGACTGTGCTAAATTAAAGTGGATTCAAAATGCCCTGGTTCAGCTACGCAACATATTCTGGACACATTCTCATAAAATTTATCAAACATGAAATTCCTCATATCATGCTTCCCCTGAGACAGATATACCCGATATCTCACGCTAATATGCACTTCCAATCGGGGACTGTATAAAAGGTGGAGTTTACAGCAATCTTCATTGCAAGCATTGCTATTTACCATCTGCCAATGTCACACTCTGCCAAGCTAAACTGACCAAATTAATGTGCAGTTAACAATTGCAATTCCCTGCATCTCTTGGCTGGAAGAATGATTTCCTTCATCTTAGTCATTCCCGCATTGTTTAAAGTCTTTATCATGAGGGCACTGGGTTTTTAACTGAATCATGGAGTCAGTGGTGCAGGTGAAGACCATTTGGCCCATTGTGCCTATACTAGTTCCTAGAATTATCTCATTAATCCTTTCAGCGATAGTCCTGGGAAAAATTTGCATTGTATGTGCGGAGTTCTCTGGTGTATTGCTGAATCCGTCTGCACCAATCTCTCAAGTGGGACATTTCAGATCATAACAACCAGTGTGTAAATTAAAAGCTTTGCTCCAGTTGTCTCTTCGCCAATCATACTGGCTGTTGGCCCCACTGGCCTTCTCAGCAACGTTCCACTCTCTTTCACTCTCTCCGATTTCCACTGTTGAGGTTTCCCCGCACTCGCTTATTGCCCAACAGGCCAATTGCATTCTGCAACCATTATTTTATTCTAGTTTTAGCATTGGAGATACAGCATGCAAACTAGCCCTTCCATCCATCGAGTCCACACCGACCGCCAATCACCCGTTCGCACTAGTTCGACGTTATTCAACTGCTCCCTAAGTTACAGAGGTCAATTAACCATGACGTGGGAGGAAACCAGAGCAGCCAGAGGAAACCAATGAAATCACAAGGAGAACATGCAAACTCCACAAAGACAGCACCCAAGGTCAGAATTGAATCTGGAACTGGTGTCATGAGGCACTGTGCAGTCCATTAGACGCAACTACATCCTTCAGTATAGTATAGAGCTACAAAATGGAAACAGCCCCTTCAGCACACCAAGTCCACGCCGACATCGACCACGTGTTAACACTAGTTCCATGTTATCCTACATACTCATCCACTCCCTCCCTACACACTAGCAGCAATTTTTTTTACAGAGGCCATTTAACCGACAACTCCACAGTTCTTTGGGATGTGGGAGAAAACCGGAGCACCTGGAGTGAACCCGTGCGGTCAGAGGGAGGACATGCAAATTCCACCTGGACAGCACCCGAGGTCAGGATCAAACCTGGATCTCTGGTGTTAGGGTTACCAGCTGCACCACTCTGCCACCTTAAATCAACTTGCTAACATGTTGAATTATCCCTTCATTAAGCCTTACTTTACTGCCGATACAATGAACCAAAAGCTGCTGTCGAAGCAATCAAAATTTGTTTTAGTTTGGATTCGACCCAAAATTTTGACATCACCTTTCCCCACCCATAGGCACCTTGAACTTCTAAGTTCCTCCAGCAGATTGTTTATTATTCCAGATTCCAGCATCTGCAGTCTCGTGTCTTTCTTAGTTGTCTTAAAACAGTCATTAAAAAGTTCCAGAATTGAACGATGTTTCAGACAGCCTCAAATGCTGTTCCTTCACGAGCCTTCAGTGGGAATCCTAATGGGCCTGTCCCACTTGCCGATGTTTTAGGCAACTGCCGGCGACTGTCATAGTCGTAGCAGGTCGCCGAAAAACCGGCGACAACCTACGTCATCCTGCCGACAACCTACAACATAGAAACATAGAAACATAGGTGCAGGAGGAGGCCATTCGGCCCTTCGAGCCAGCACTGCCATTCATTGTGATCATGGCTGATCGTCCCGTATCAATAACCCGTGCCTGCCTTCTCCCCATATCCCTTGATTCCACTAGCCCCTAGAGCTCTATATAACTCTCTCTTAAATCCATCCAGTGATTTGGCCTCCACTGCCCTCTGCAGCAGGGAATTCCATAAATTCACAACTCTCTGGGTGAAAAAGTTTTTTCTCACCTCCGTCTTAAATGATCTCCCCTTTATTCTAAGACTGTGGCCCCTGGTTCTGGACTCGCCCAACATTGGGAACATTTTTCCTGCATCTAGCTTGTCCAGTCCTTTTATAATTTTATATGTTTCTATAAGATATCCCCTCATCCTTCTAAACTCCAGTGAATACAAGCCTAGTCTTTTCAATCTTTCCTCGTATGACAGTCCGGCATCCCAGGGATCAATCTCGTGAACCTACGCTGCACTGCCTCAATCACAAGGATGTCCTTCCTCAAATTAGGAGACCAAAACTGTACACAATACTCCAGATGTGGTCTCACCAGAGCCCTATACAACTGCAGAAGAACCTCTTTACTCCTATACTGAAATCCTCTTGTTATGAAGGCCAACATTCCATTAGCTTTCTTCACTGCCTGCTGTACCTGCACACCAACTTTCAGTGATCGATGTACAAGGACACCCAGGTCTCGCTGCACCTCCCCCTTACCTAACGTAACCCCATCGAGATAATAATCTGCCCCCTTGTTTTTGCTGCCAAAGTGGATAACCTCACATTTATCTATATTATACTGCCTCTGCCACGCATCTGCCCACTCACTCAATCTGTCCAGGTCACCCTTCAACCTCCTAACATCCTCTTCACAGTTCACACTGCCACCCAGCTTTGTGTCATCTGCAAACTTGCTAGTGTTGCTCCTAATTCCCTCTTCCAAATCATTAATATATATGGTAAACAGTTGCGGCCCCAACACCGAGCCTTGCGGTACTCCACTCGCCACTGCCTGCCATTCTGAAAAGGACCCATTCACTCCTACTCTTTGCTTCCGGTCTGCCAACCAATTTTCTATCCATGTCAACACCCTACCCCCAATACCATGTGCTCTAATTTTAGTCACCAGTCTCCCGTGCGGGACCTTATCAAAGGCTTTCTGAAAGTCTAGATATACTACATCCACTGGCACCTCTTCATCCATTTTACTTGTCACATCCTCAAAAAATTCCAGAAGATTAGTCAAGCATGATTTCCCTTTCATAAATCCATGTTGACTTGGACTAATCCTTTTACTGCTATCCAAATGCCCCATTATTACCTCTTTAATAATTGACTCCAGCATCTTTCCCACCACCGAAGTCAGGCTAACTGGTCTGTAATTCCTCGTTTTCTCTCTCGCTCCTTTCTTGAAAAGTGGGATAACATTGGCTATCCTCCAATCCATAGGAACTGATCCTGAATCTATTGAACATTGGAAAATGATCACCAATGCATCCACTATTTCTAGAGCCACCTCCCTGAGGACCCTGGGATGCAGACCATCAGGCCCAGGGGATTTATCATCCTTCAGTCCCATTAGCCTACCCAATACTATTTCTCGCCTAATGAAAATTTCTTTCAGTTCCTCTACCCCCTTAGATCCTCTGTCCTCCAACATCTGGGAGATTGGTTTGTGTCTTCCTTAGTGAAGACAGATCCGAAGTACCTATTCAACCTCTTCTGCCATTTCCTTGTTGCCCATAATAATTTCACCCGTGTCTGCCTTCAAGGGACCCACATTTGACTTTGCTACTCTTTTTCCCTTAACATATTTAAAGAAGCTTTTACTGTCCTTCTTTATATTCCTGGTCAGCTTCCCCTCGTACTTCATCTTTTCAGCCCGTATTGCCCGTTTTGTTTCCTTCTGTTGTCCTATGAAAGTTTCCCAATCCTCTGGCTTCCGGCTACTCTTTGCTCTGTTATACATCTTTTCTTTTAGTTTTATTCTATCCCTAACTTCTCTTGTCAGCCACGGTTGCCTCCTACTCCCCTTAGAATCTTTCTTCCTTTTTGGAATGAAATGATCCTGCGTCTCCCGGATTATGCCCAGAAATTCCTGCCATTGCTGTTCCACCGTCATTCCTGCTAGGATCCCTCACCAGTCTACTTTAGCCAGCTCCCTTTCATGCCTTCATAGTCCCCTTTGTTCAACTGCATCACTGCCACTTCCGATTTAACGTTCTCCTTCTCAAATTGCAGATTAAAACTAATCATATTATGATCACTACCTCCAAGCGGTTCCTTTACCTTGAGTTCTCTTATCATATCTGTTCATTGACAACACTAAATCCAGAATTGCCTTTTCTCTGGTCGGCTCCATTACAAGCTGCTCTAAGAATCCATCTCGGAGGCATTCTACAAACTCTCTTTCTTGGGGTCCTGAACCAACCTGATTTACCCAGTCTTCCTGCATATTGAAATCCCCCATCACCACAGTGGCATTACCTTTGTTACATGTCAGTTTTAACTCCTGCTGCAACTTACACCCTACATCCGGGCTACTATTTGGGGGTCTGTAATAACACCAATTAGTGTCTTCTTGCCTTTACAATTCCTCAACTCAATCCACAGTGACTCTACCTCGTCAGTCCCTATGTCTTCCCTCGCAAGGGACTGAATTCCATCCCTCACCAGCAGAGCTACCCCCCCTCCTCTGCCCACCTGCCTGTCCTTTCTATTAGGATGTATAACCCTGTATATTAAGTTCCCAGGCCCGATCCTCCTGCAGCCACGTCTCAGTAATCCCCACAATGTCATATCTGCTGTACCAACCTCTAACTGAGCCTCAAGCTCATCTAAGAGCACCTAAGTCAGGAGAGGTCAGGCATACGCTCATTGGCATCGAGCCCACAGTCGCCAAAAAATGTTCAACATGATGCATCATAATGAATAGGAATGAGACATTAATCAAGAAACAGTTTGCTCTCGGAAATAAATGTGGAAGATCCCCTGTAATAATTCTGGAGGAACGCGAGTTCTCCACAAAAACGTTCATATCCACAGACTCCATGAAGTGCTTTACTGCCAAGGAGGAGTTTTGTTAGTATTGTCTGTGTACAATGTAAGAAACAAGGCAGCAAGAAGGTGGAGCTGTGAGCAGAGCTATCCTTCTGAGAAATGCCTTGAGTTCTTTTACATCCGTTTGTACTTAAAGCCAATAAATTCTGAATTGATTCAGTTCACTAGCGCATTAAGCTTGCACAAATAAACAAGAGCATGTTGACCAACCCACGGCCTGGGGCCCTCGGTCTAAAAAATGACTATTTGCTGTGAAAAAGCAATGTCCCATCAAGATCTCTTAGTCTGAACCAGGGTCCTGACCCAAAACGTCACCTATGCATGTTCTCCAGTGATGCTGCCTGACCGGCTGAGTTACCCCCACACCTTGTGCCCTTTGTTAATGAAATTTCTCCTTTTGACTGAGAAATTAACAACTGAGAGGGGAATGCCTTAGAAAGTGTTGAAATACTAATGCCACCAGGGATGACCTCTAGCCCATGGAGATCACACCTTCCTCCAACACCAGATGGAAACGCAGAGCAGAAGAGTTGAAGTTTTCTTCTGAGATAACTTGTTCAGGAGGAACAGCAGCAGTGGCACAGCGGTAGAGCTGCTGCCTCACAGCACCAGAGACCCAGGTTCCATCCTGACTACGGGTGCTGTCAATACGGAGTTTGTACATTCTCCCCGTGACGCGTGGGTTTCCTCCAGGGGCTCCGGTTTCCTCCCACACTCCAAAGACGTGCAGGTTTGTAGGTTAATTGGCTTCAGTAAAAATTGTAAATTGTCCCCAGTGTGTAGGATAGTGCTAATGCACGGGGTGATTGTTGGTGGCGTGCACTCAGTGGGGCCCAAGGCCTGTTTCCGCGCTATATCTCTAAACAACTTTTAAAAATGCAGCAATGGATTCCATATACCCCCTGTGCAATGCCAGGGAAAGGACTCTGAAAGTCAATCAGATCAGATGGACCGAATAGCTCACCATGCCTAGGATCACATGAGGCGGCTCATATTAACAATGCAAGAGGGGTGGGAGATTGCAACCTTCACGTGGTCCACCCTGTTTCGACGAATGCAATCAACCTGGCGTGCACAATCAAATAAGATCAAATAGAACAAGTTGTCCTACAACTCTAGGCTGGACACGCCATACGCAAGAAGAACAACAATGCAAGGTAATGAACGAAAAGCCTACCCCTGCTTCCATCTTCACTGACACTCCCAATTTGGCAGTCCACTTACAACATTTTCTATTTTCTATTTCAGATTTCCAGGGCAGTGGTTTGGTTTCTATTCACCATGTAGTGACTTCTCAAAACTGGGGGAAATGCAAAATATGGAAATATAAAGGCACGGACTGGACTGACCATTGAAATAACTGCTTTAATTCCCTCTGATCAGGCTATTTGGGGCATTTAAGACAGGTGGAGGAGTACTACGAAGCTAACACCAAGGAAAACAATAGTCAGATAAATGCAAAATCAAAAAACCAGGGTCCTGTTTTGCACTCTTCTCCCCCGTGGTTGATTGAGTGGTTGATCCACACTTGCTGTCCTGCTCCCATACTCTGTCAGTTTTCCACGATCCATCTCTGTGTTACCTTTAGATCTGACGATTTCAATGCACTTGTATCCAGAGAGAGAAACAGAACTAACATTTCTGACTGATGCGTTTTTAAATCAAGCACTCATTCTGTCATCCAAATCTTACTCCTTGCTTCTGTACTTCCACACACAATGACATTGACTGGTTCTTCATTAGTACGGGTTACAGGGTTATGGGGAGAAGGCAGGAGAATGGGGGTTGAGAGGGAGAGACAGATCAGCTATGATTGAATGGCAGAGTAGACTTGAAAGGCCGATTGGCCAAATTCTGCTCCTATAACTTATGAACATGAATTTACTTCTCTCTTTACTAACCTCCCACCTCTCAGTTAATCAAACACTCAGATTTAAAATTCTCTCCCTTAATTTAAAGTAACTCTGTGTCCTCCTTCCTAGCCATATAACCCTTCCAGTTCTCTACGATCCCCAATTCTGGGTTCTTGTTCACTCTCTCCACCATTAGCAGCCTTCAGCTGTTGTAAAACTCCACTCTCTGCCACTCTTTCCTCCTTTGAGATGCTCGTTAAAACAATGTCTTTGACCAAATATCTTTGGTTTACTGCTCTAGCATCTCCTTGTATTGTTCAATGTCAAATGTTGCCCGATTACTCTCCTGCGATACACCTCCGAATGTTTCACTACACTAAAACTACAAGGCAAATAGAAGTAATAGGGTGGTGTGAACAAAATGTATTTACAAAGGAGAGGTCATGCTTTGTAAATCACTGCTTATCAAAAGGGAATTGGGTTGGAGCTTAAGAGAAAATATTTACCGGTGTCTAGACTAGTTTGTTCTAAATCGACTGGTTTGTTCCAAACAAACTGATCTCAATGGGCAACAAAAAACTATTCTATCATTCTGTTCTGCTGTTGTTAGATGCGGTTTTCAATTAATGCTTTCAAATGAAAATGGTTGAAAGTGCTTCAGTCTTTAGCACTCAGATGCTGGGCTCCACAAAGATGTACATGTTCATGAAGCTTCCACCTTCCATTAACTGTTCAATTGTCCATCACCATTCACAACTGGATGTGGTCGGACTGCCATTGTAATTGTTGAATATGGCCTCATTGACTGTGGTTAAAAAGAAGGCAAATTAACTACTTCTTTCAGGTTTTCCTGGGATTGTGATCTAGATGTTACTTGCAGCTAAAGGGAGGATAGACTCCAAGAACATTGCCAACCTTAACAATGGTGGGTCTACACGCAAGTGGCGCAGGAAAGCCGGCGCATTCACATCCACGTTCAGACCAAAGTGACAATAGTTGATGCATCTCGACTTCCAACTGAGATCCCCACCATCACAGAGGTCAGGCTCCAATTCAATTTAGGATGCAAAATTCTGCTGTAACTCAGTGGGTCAGGCAGCATCTCTGGAGAACATGTATAGGTTATGTTTCAAGTCAGGACCTGAAGACTCCCACCTGAATTGTCACCTGTCCATGTTCTCCAGTAAAGCTGCCTGACCCGCTGAGTTACTCCAGCACTTTGTGTCCTTTTTTGCATCTGCAGTTCCTTGTTTCTCCAATTCAAATCACTGCATCAGGAAGCAGTTGAGAGCGTTGGAGTCAACAAAGGTTGTGAGACCCCAGCAACATCCTAGCTATAGTATTGAAGACATGCACACCAGAACTAGCTGTGCCTCGAGCTAAGCTGTTCCAGTGCAGTTACAACACTGGCATCTACCCAACACCACAGAAAATTGCCCCAGAGTATTCCATTCACTATGCGCTGAACAAAACCAATCCAGCTAATTACATTCCACCAGTTGACTCTTAAACATCAGCAAAAACTCTCAGAAGCTTTGTCAACAGTGCTTT